>JAUYWG010000047.1:15889799-15928192 GCA_034779775.1 Enteromius afrohamiltoni
TATATATTATATTTTTTCTTTTTATTATTATTATTTTATTTTATATATATATATATATATATATATATATATATATTGTACACCACAACTTTTATTTTAGATGCAATTAATTGTTCCAGCACTAATATATATAAGCAGCAAAATATTAAACAGCAAAACCTTTCATAATAACATTTTTTTTTTTTTTTATAATGAAGCACCAATAATAAGTGAATTAATTTGCTGCCTGTGAGTTTGTGTCAAATTTTGCATTTGTCCAGAGCCAGTGGTCCTAAAGGAAGTCAAAAAAATCCCAAATCTCAAACTTTTTTAGAAACTGAGTAGTTTCTAACCCCACAAATAGCTATTGTCATTTTCAAATCAATATAAATAAAACACTAATTCAAAACCACTATTTTAGGGGTTACCTGAAGAGTCAGGAAGCGCCACTGTTGTGCATTTGTTTGTAAATAATAATTTCATCTGCTTCTCTGTGTTTTATTTACTCTGAAATGGAGCCCAAAATGTGTATGTGTTCATATAATTCTGTATGGGGATTATTCTCAAGAGAGATAATAGGTTTATCAGTTTCTCATGCACATTCTTGACCTAAAGTTCAGGTCTGGCGGCATTCAGCCAACAGAAGAAATCAGTCAGTGATTCTGCCTGTCAGAAGGAGAGAGAGCTAAAAGACAGCAGGAGTGTACAAACAGGGATCGGATGGAGCAGAGACTGACAGGATAGGGCTGGTGTGAGACTCCCTCACATCCAACAGATCCCCAAATTATTTGGTGTTGAAAGGCCCAGACAGGACGTCAGGAGACACGGAGAGAGCAGACAGTGAAAGCATCTCCTCAGCCGTGTGTTAATTACGTCTCCTATCACCCTGAGCTGAGAGCTGAGATGGACCTTCAGGACCGCACCTCGCTGAGCAACAGGCTTAACTAGTTCTTAACATTTTTGTATGCATATACTGCATAAATTACTCATACAGTAGGATATACAGTATACACACAATTCAAAAGTTAGGAGGTTTTAGTGTTTTATTCTGCTCAACAATGCATTTATTTGATAGAAATGCGCAGTAAAATAGTAATATTTTTAATTGTTGTTATTATCATTAATATTATTGAAGCAACTTTTTAAAATGTCTGCAGTGTCACATGATATTTCAGAATAATATGCTAATAATCTATGTTTTTCTGGATTCTTTAATGAATAAAAAGAACAGAATAGCAATAAAAAAAATAACACCATTTATCTGAAAAAGTGTTTTAATATTGATGCATCTTTATTTTACATTAAACTAAATTCAATGTGTATTTGCTAAATAATTAAATCAATTTAAATAAATCTTACTGGCCTCGTTTTTTTATATAAAAAATAATTTTATGTTAGAGCTTTTTGGATTTCTGGATTTTTATCTATCCATTTTTATGCATTATTAATTTAAAATATTTAAGACGGTATATTAAAATATATTTAAGATTTTATTCAACATTTAAAATAATTTTTCAAAATCTCGATAACTCAAAATTAAAATTAAAATCAAAACTCTCATCTCCTAAAATCAGATCTCTCAACACTTGAACACATTTTTTCAGTTTGAGCACTTGTTTGATGACTCCTCCTCCTCTCCTTCACGATATTAAATATTAATCTCCTCCAATCTATTTATTCTCAATCGATACGCTATGTTAACACCAAGACTGCTTTCCCATCTCAGCTCGGGCTCCGGTGATTAATATGGCAGTTAGAGGCATCATCTCTTACATTTACTGGTCAATGTGTCATTACTTTCTCATCAAGATTGCAGTGTGACGACCCTAGCACCTGCCACAGATGGTAGAAGAGTGTAAATTATCATGTCGAAGCAACTTAATGGATCAGTGAATCTACAAGAAATTGGCAAGCACCCATGGTAAATAGCTAATGGACCACATTTTGGGATGCAAGATGGATATGTACAAACAGAGAATTACATAACAGCGGAGGTTCTGGGTAATAAAGAAGTGGGTGTTTTTTGGATGAATAAGTCGAGAGTGTTCAGTGTTGGATTTGTGTGCGTATTCAACAGACTGTTGTTTGTAGTAACTGCTGAAAGTGTGGAGAGAGTTGAGCAGCAAACAGCCATATGGAGATGTTTGCGTAAGTGTTAAGTGCATATGCTAGTCTATGGCGCAATTTCAAAACTCAATCCTTCTCCTTCCTATCCTCAGGTTTTCCCAATGAGCCTGCAGCAGAAATCGCCCTGAAGACCGTGCATGACTGGATCCTAAGCAACGAGGTAGGAGCAGGACACCCTTCTTATTTCACATGTCCTCGCGCTTAGAGTTAAAAGAGAGCACTTAGTTTAAAGGGCTTTTTTTAGAATAGGAAATGCTTGTGAAGAAAAGGATGTGTTGGAACCAGAATCCACAGTCCATTTCTCTGATGGAAAATCAATTAAAGCTTACAGCTCTTCCAGGAGGAAAATGTGCAGTGGCAACTTCATGTTGGTCTCTCTCTGTTTGTCTTTAGCCACTGCTAAAGGCATATGATTATGCTTGGCTACACAACTTTGAGGTTTGAGCTCTTTTTAGCAACGCATTAATGACCTGCCTTTTCTTATATCTGAGACACCAGGTCTAGGCGACCAATTCCTTGTGAAATCTTGAAAACCAAGCTGCCTTGATCACCTGTGCAGCTAGTTACCTTCACACGCTTTGAATTCGAAAGCGTTTCTGCTCGAGTAAAGTCCTTACATGGTCTGTTGGCTTTTTAAATGGGACTGTGCTGCCTATTCGGTGCATGAAGGTAGGGAGGAAGTGTGAATAAAATAAGCCAAATGAATTTGTAAATCAATTAAGTCATTACAGTGCCGTCGAAAGATTGAACGCATGAACGTGTAGTGATGTTGACAGGTGGATGTGTTAATTAAGTGTTTGACTTGACAGGTTTATTTGTGATCGTTTACGTCATTGTCTTTTTGTAAAGAATGCTTCAGTGTGTTTAGACCAAACTGACTGTAAAAAGCATATTATGGGATTTGTTTTGACAGTCGTAGAAGCGGATGAATGAAATCCCGCTTAACATCACATTAACTGAAGTACAGCTGCTGACCTGCCAGTTAATCATCCCGTTGTTAGAATGAACACGATCAATAACTCAATCACTCAGCAATCATAAACTCTAATGTTCTGCTTGCTCTTGAGTTATTTGACTTTGATGATGTTTTTTCAGTGGGGGTCTGTGGACCCCTTGTGTAATATGAAATAATCGTAAGAAATGGGGATTTCTGTATTGTATATAATTCTGGTTTACTATATGTTGTTGTCATCTGTGACCCTTGAAGAAACAACTTGAGTCTTGAGTCACATGGCTATATTTGTAGCAATAGCCAACACGTATTGGTCAAAATGATAGATTTTTCTTCTATGCCAAAAGTCTTCAGGATATTAAGTAAAGCTCATGTTACGTGACGATTTTCTCAGTATTTAGATTTAATAGAATAGATTCTAGATTTTGAAATTTTGTCCTACCCTAACAAACCATACATCAATGGAAAGCTTATTATTCAGATGATTTGTAAATCTCATTTTCATTTTTATGACTGGTTTTGTGTCCAGCTTCACATTTACTGCCACTTTTGTCTTACATGGGCCTTTAAATGTTCAAAACGTTTGCACAGAATTCGCATAAATCCTTCTAATTTACTGCAGTGACTTTGCATTATTACATATAAGTTTATTTGAGGATATGAAAACTATTTTATAAAGCTTGTGTACTAATTTGTTTGTTGTGTGCTAGCTTAATTGGCAGTCAGTCTCTAAAGCTATAAGAATTAGTGAAAAAAGAAACCTGGGCCAAGATTAATTTAGCAATCGGGCATCCCAGCTGCCAAACGGCATCTGACTGTGACGTGCACTTACTGTATTTCTGCTTATATGTGAATAAAATTATTTAAATACATTAAATATCCATTCTGAGTAATTAATTTAATAATTGAGTAAAGCTTTCCACTCTAAATCTCAGACTTTCAGTCATGTAACGCTGACACTGACTTTGTTTATATACTGCTGTAATCCATCTGCTGACCCTTATTAAGACGCTGCAGTTAGAAATTTGCCTTGTGAGCAGTATTTCCCTATTATCTTAATCCCAGTAAGCTCATATTTGCAATAAACAGAATTAAATTAAGACTTCAGACTGCTTGTGAAGGATGCGTAGCAGCTACAGTACTGTACTAACACTTATATGGAAGAAAAAGAAGCCTTATCATGCTCAAGAAATCCTGGGTTTCTTTAAAAAAAAAAACAGCGTTAATATGCAAATTTGTTTATTAATCAGGATGTACTCTGAGTAAAAGGAATTGCGAAGAGGAATATAAATGGAGTAGTTAACTTAGAAAGGCATGCAAACAAATAAAAGTTTGTAGGTACCATTCTCGTTCCTCTGGGTTTTTCAGAATAGATTCCATAACTGATTTCTGGGCCGCTTTTATTGAGTGGCCTTTACCTGCGGGAGCAGAGGGCAGTTTAATTTATTGTGATTGTTAGGCCAAAGCAAAGCCTGCAGGTTGATTGTAAACTGAAGGGAAGTGAGGATTAATTACAAGAGTATTTAGCCAGAGAGGACAAAACACAGCTAGAGTCATAAGAGGGATTTATTGTTCTGTTCTAATGGTGTCTTCACTCCAACCTGATCTTTTTACTGACTTCTAATAATGCTATCTATTTATTTATACACACCTGCTGATACTGCTTTCCCCACACATGCATATTATTAATAAATGCCTTGTATAGGTGCAAATATGTATGAACTCAACTACTGAATGTGTTGAATCACTAAACCGTCAGTTCTAACACCTAAAGATGTTTCACACTGAACTTCAGAAGGGAGACATTCTGATAATGCTCCGGTAATATTTCAACATAATAATAAAGCTGAGCATAAGAACTCTAATGATTTGTATATTATTTATAGAAAAGGGCAGCTGCCTGAAGCTCCTTATTTGATGTTCCCTGCTGATTGTTGCTATCATAGTAATATTATTTCAGTTGAAGGGATATTCATCTTTTTTAACTTATGTGGAAGACAAAAGATGTTGTGAAGAATGTTAGTCGCTAAACAATTTTGGTAATCATTGGTTATGTTGGTTATATTTTGGTTAACTTCAGCTTCCAGAGAGATCTTGGGTAATATGGATGGTTCCGCTCGGAACTTTCACGAAATATTTAAAGATCCATCTCTGTCCCTTCCAGTCAAGCAAGAGTCGAGAAAAGAGAGATGAGTTATAAACTGCCTGACCTGCAAAGCTCCAGAAGTCCAGGATCCAAGCAATATAAAAGAAGAGAAGATTTGATGTGTGACTAGGTCCACAGATTTTTCATATTCTATTCTATTCTATTCTATTCTATTCTATTCTGTCAGGCTTCCCTAAATTCACAGTTGTAACCCCAAGCGTGAAGGGTAATTTGCTGTGCTGATAGCATCTCTGTCCATAACAGCCAAAGTGTCATTATGGCAAGAGGTGCATTAGTTCTTGGAGAGCATCCTGGGACATATGTACATGTATGCCATACACTGTTAACTTCACAATAAGGTGCATTAGGCCTGGCTTGTAAATTAGAGCCCAGGCTCTTAGCCACCTTAAGATGCCTCCACTTATATGTGTAATATATCATGGTACAGCTGTGCCGCAGCACCTCACACTCCGACAATTGTGATTGATGACTGAAGGTTAACCTTCGCGGGCCAGGGTGTGTGTTCACTATACCGCATTGGGGAAGAGTAATGGAGATGGGGTTTTCTGATGGAAGCTGGGCTGCAGTGAGAAGGAGGTGAGGTTCTTTCCTGCAGAACCACCGTTAAAAACATTATTATTATTATTATTATTATGTTTTTTTTTACTTTTATTGTTTCTTGAGCAGCAAATCATCATGTAAAAAGGATTTCTGAAGGATTATATAGATTGGAGTAATGGCTGCTGAAAATTCAGCTTTGCCATTGGAGTAATAAATTGGATAAAATGTAATAAAATAGAAAAGTGTTATTATATTGTTTTATATTGTAATTGGCTAAAATTTTAACATTATTTTGCACTATATTTATTTAAAACAAGCAAATTAATTAATTAAAAAAGAATTTCAACACCTATAAACCACATTTTTTTGTTTTTGCTGGTTTTTTACAGCCTATATAGATTCAAGGTATTTGATGTCATATTTATAGTTTAATCAAAGTACAAGTGAAACATATTTTATAACACTCTCAAAGAGAATGATGGAATGACGGATTGCTGTAGATTTGACATAGAGTTCCAACTTTGTAGAAACTATATTCCCTCGTCTCAATGCTAACTTCTTGAAAATCCTACCCACACAAAACTCTTACAAACACAAAAGGGACCATAAAAATACACACAAGCACCTCATCCCTTTCATCCCTTTTGGGGTCACGCTCACTCTGGAAGTTCTTCTTTTAATGTGAGATAGATTAGCTTTGTGTTTATCCCCTGTTCCAGCTCACCATGACCCTACTAGACTTACAGAGCTTCACAGAAGGCATTTGTGCCCTGCGTGAAATCATTCTGAAAAGCCAAGCAGTGGGTGTTTTTTTTTTCCCCTATTGTGTTAAAGTTGAGCAAAAGCGGACGAGCATATCGGCTTCAGCACTGCATGTTCCAGCTCTGTCATGATCTCACATCTGAGGGCATCAAAGTAGGAAGTCATGCTTTCATCTGCTCTTATAAGTTCAGACAACACTGCACCCTCTTTCTCTCGGATATATTTCTCATCAGTATGACATCAGTCTGATTTCTGCATGACAGACTGTGGCAACCGTTGACATTCATTGAGCCCCCTGCCCCAACCAACATGATGAATCAATTACAGTGGCTGCCCTGTTTTCAGAGGTTTAATAAACTCTATTGCTCTATTTCAGTGCTGCTTAAAGTACAGGTTTCTAAACCAAACTGGGTCAGGTACCTGTAAATGTTCGGCTGCTGCATGTTTTTTAATGTTTAATAATATGTGCAGTTATTTCTTTAATAAGGTTAACTGAAATGGCAAAGAGCAAATGTAATCTTTTTATTTTATTCTTCGACAAACTTTAATACAATGACCATGCAACAATATTTTTTAAATTCCAGTGCAAATATATAGGATTTTTTTTTTAAAACAGCTCATTTAGGCTTCTTTATTTTTTGTATGTAATTTAGTGTACATTGAATATTTTGTGTAGTGTGCATATTATTACAGTATATCACATATACATATGCATATTATATATGAAGTGTATAATAAATTTAGAAAAAATAGAGTCCAACTGCATATTTTTGTTTTTGGACTATGTAAAAAAAATGGGGGTGAAATAGCTATTTAACACAATGTAAACATTATATATATATATATATATATATTACACTGTAAAAAAATAATTGTAAAAAAAAAAACGGTAAAATGACTGGCAGCTAAACTGATGGCTGCCAAACAAAAACCATAAAATTAAGGTAAAATATTTTAATTCAAACAAGGAAAAACCTGTAAAATAACAGGGTTTTTTTTCTAAAACTTTTTAATTTAATGTAATTAATTTTTTTTTTTGTCTTTTTAATTCTTCTTGTTGTATAATGCATCACTTCCATCATACAAATTGTGCAGGGTTAGGAGAAGAACGACTGTGACATCTCATCTTAGAAAACAACAAAGCTCAGCGTGATTGCAGCAGCCTTTATCTGGGCTGTTGTGCTGCCTGGAAAACTCTTCTTCAATCACAGCCACTGATTGTCCATATGCCACCAATGTGCTACTTCTCTCCACCACGTCAAGCACCTCCAGTCATCTGTTTGCTTTATTTCCCATTTTCACACCTAATTCGGTGTAATTCGGACCTACACTGCTCTAATCTACCGGTGAAAAATGCAGTGTGACACTTTATTTGGCTGCCGCCTCTAAATTTGCAACCAGCAGACGGTTTAATACAGCGTCTCGGACGGCCCGCATCACCCACGCGGCTCTGACACATAAAACAGATTGTGGAGATTCCCTGCTAATAAACCCTTGACTGAACCAGGAATCCATGCCATGCTCTGAGAAAGTAAGCGTTACTAAGCGATGCTGCTGTCACCGCACTTGTGGCTTTTAAAGACTGTGGTCTTTTTCCTCCTGTTTTATTTTAGTTTCTAAAAATGTTTGTTTATTTTATGCCATCTGCCATTTAAGGGATGCGGATAATAAATGCAATCTCCCACAGGAGCTCCGGAAGCTGAGATTGAATGGCTAATAGAAACAAATGCCTGTCGTGATGCGCGATTTGCCATCCGAGCAGTAAATATCATTTCAAGTTCAGCAGGAACTGTGGCAGGTGGACTGTAATATGACATCAGGGAGATAGTCGATGTCATTTTGTTGAGGAAGATATATTGAAAATGTCGACCGGAGAATAGGGCAGAATGGCTTTGTGTTGTGGCTGTTATAAATAGCTATGTATAAATGGCCTATAATCATTTAAGCAGTTTAGACTTTAAGCAGTTACCTTTATTTAATGATAAAAACAAGGGATGGTTTGTGACAGAAACGCTCTGTTCCAAAACTTAGTGAGCATTTAAAAAAAAAAAAAGGCCAAAGGCCTAGAATTATTATAAACATGGTTCTAATCAGTTATGAACAGTGTCAATAGCATATATTAGAATAATTAAACACTGATTATATCTAATATATTTTAAAATTATTAAAAGCTCTAACATTTCTATGTACCACATACTGTATGTGACCCTGGAAAACAAAACCATAAATGTAAATGTAAATTTTTTGAAATAGAGATTTATATATCATCTGAAAGCTGAACAAATAAGCTTTCCATTAATGCATGGTTGCATTTGTTAGAAAATGACAATATTTGACAGAGATACAACTATTTGAAAATCTGAAATCTGAGGTTGCAAAAAAAGGAAATACTGAGGAAAAAAGGTTTATGTGCTTGCTAGAGAATTGAGTATTGAAAAAAGAATAAAAGTTTTTTATATAGTAATATACATATATATATATATATATATAAAAGGCTTATATAATGTAAATAAAATCCTGTATTTTTGATGCAATTCATCTCAATTAATCATTTGACAGCACTATTATATGTATGTACATAAATATATGTTTCTTTTGTCAGTGTTATTATTGTTAAAATGTGTTTTGAAAATATGGATACCTCCTGCTTTTTTGAGGGGGAAAAAATCGACATGTTTTGAGAAAGATGAAATCGCCTCCATGCTGTTTGTTTGTCATTTTTATAGGTTTTGTTCAGTAGGCAGCATGGTAGCTCACTACATTTTGGAACAGATCTAAAGTGTTTTTTTTTTTACTTAAGGGTGAAGTGCTCTTTGGTGTGGAACAGTTTGTATGTCTTTCATTGCTGTAGGTGGACACTAGAGACCAGGTGGGGGTGTTCACTGGTTGCTAGGCGGTGCGGTTCAGTTTAGGTGAAGTCAGTGAGAAAGAGACGGAAATGTCAGATGTTTCTCCTCAAGATGCTCACCGAATTGAGACGCTGGCATCTCTTTTGTATCTCACGTTTGTGTCACACCTGCCATTACTATGCTGAAGTCTGTGGTGCGCAGACACATCCTAAGGCTAACCAATAAGATAACTATTGCATTCATGGTAGCTGCAGTTTTTTTTAAGTTATCTGGCCTTACTTTTCGAGTTTGGGCCATGCTGCCATAGAGACCCGCTCAGGGTGAGGTCAAGAACAAATTGAAGACAGCGAGATACCCACGTTGTTGTATATACACACATTACCATGATGGAGTAGCCGGTAGTTCATGTTGGAGTCACTCCAGGGTTCTGCCACCAGAGACCTCTTTAAGCACTGCTCACTTGTTCTCTGCGTGTCCAATCAGAGCACACAGTGCTGAGGGTGCACTTTTCTTTTTTTTTCTACTGACATGGAACTATCTGTCTCAATAGAAAAGGTCATAACCTGTTTATCTAACACAGCCCTCTATTACTTATTCACTGTCCCACAAGGAAACAGCTGTGGCTTTCAGAAAATTTGCGTTAGCAGTGGGATGTGCGATGCTACAGTATGCGGCCGGTAGCATTTAGTTCTACAGATCAGGGTTGGGGCCATTCATTAATTGATTTGAGAATGAATGGTAAATTCCAATTCACTTCCTGGAATGGAATTGGAATTGGAACTGCATGCAGCTGAAAGGAAATGGAATTGGGATCTAATTGGAATTACAGGAAGTGGAATTCAATTAATTTTTTTGTCATTGCATTTAAAGACATACATTTTAACTTTATTTATGTTGATTTACAAACATCAAGCAATGTAAGAAATAGAGTTGATCAAATGCAAGTAAATAAAAATGAGAACAGTACATTATGAATTAATAATTGACTGACAGTGGCGATACATTTTTGAATACATTCAATATATGATTAGCAAATGTTTTGTTCTTGATTTAAACTTTATGTAATTCAATTACACGGTGAATTTCGATTACATACCTTTAACATAAACAAATCAAATACACTTAATGTTATTCAAATGCATCAGTGTAGAAACACGTGATCTTACCTGTTTTATTCACACATGACTGATGCATTTGGATCACATTAAGTTTATTTGATTGTAATTTCATTAATAATAATGTTTAAATCAAGACCAAAACATTTGTCAATCATATATTTGATGTATTCAGAAATGTATCACCACTGTCAGTCAACTATTAATTCATAATGTACTGGTCTCATTTTTATTTACTTGCATTTGATCAACTCTATTTCTTACATTGCTTGATATTTGTAAATCTTCATAAGTAAAGTTCAAGTGTATGTCTTTAATTGTAATGACAAATAAATGCTCAGCAATAAACAGAATTCAGTGGAATTCTTCCTGTAATTCTATTTCCTTTAATTGTTGTTTAATTCCAATTCCAATTCCATTTCCATCTTTGAATTGGAATTAAGTTAATTCCTGAATTGACCCCAACCCTGCTACAGATGTCAGTGGACAGGTTTAATCCCGTTCAGAGTTTTGGGGTTGGTACGATTTGTTTTTTTTTTTTCTCTCTCAAGCTCACCAAGGCTGCATTAATTTGACCAGAAATACAGTAAAAAGAAATATTTAGAAATATTTCAATTGAAAAAATGTGTGCTTATTTTGTCAGTGTCTATTTAGACTAAGTGCAAATAGCCTGCCACAACTCCGCCCACAAAAGTGTGATTGATGATTGAACTGTCAAAATGACGACAATCAAACCTGCCTTTTTGCTGAACTATTTTCCCTTTTTTTTCTTTTTTCTTTATTTTTAATAAAAATTAAGTAAATACTGTAATCAAAAACATAGCATTCATTGCTTACACTTACAGTGCAAATAGCCACTGCCAACATTTATTATCAAAGTTGCATACCATGTGCTGCATAATATTTTTGTTTAAATTATGAATTTTACTGCCATGTTTGTTCTGTTTAATTCATCACTGCTGAATATATATATATATATATATATACACACATATATGTTAAGTATGTATTAAAATATTGTCACTTTACTGGTAGTGCATATGCTTATTGTTACACCAGTAGGCTGCAATAAGTGACTGTTTTTACAGCCATTGAATCTGTTTAATTCAAATACACATTCATACAGCAATATAGCAAGCAGCTGTTTAATGAGTCATTCAGCTAATCCATTCAAAGCACACTGATTTATTCAGGACAGATTTTTTTTAAAAATCAATTTTCATTGACGGAGCATAAACAAAATAACTGGCTATATTTAAATTAAAATACAGCAATAAGTCCCAAGAAGCCATGGTTTACACTGAATTTATAACAGCTAAGGGGCTAGCTGTTTCACTAAATAAAACAGCGCAAAAAAGTCTTATGACATTTATAAAAACATTGTTCTTCCGCCAAACAATTGAGTTCTTTAGAAACTGTTTTGGTTCCAACAAAGTTGTTGCCAAGCAACACTCAAATGGTAAACAAAGGTGTATATTTATAAAGTTGCTTACACAACTTCAATCTCTTTCAATCAGAATCAAGGACCAGAACTAAATGTATTAATATACTTTTTTTGTTTATTGTACTGTTATACAAAAACAATATCACATGACCATGCTCCACCTAAGACTCCATCTTATCAGAAACGGCTGGTGCTATTTCTCAGTAATGAATTCTGGCATGACGATCTCAATATACAGCCATATACTTGTCTCTTACATTATTTTAAAATTAAAATCTATCTTATACTTTTATCTGCTGTATATGTACAAATATTGCATTTAAATACTATATGCACTTACATATTATAATGTATAATATGCATGCAGCCATCTTCTGGAAATTATGTTTGTCTCCTGATGTATCCGAATACTTTAAAAAGAATAAAATGGTAAATTGCTTACTCATTCATCAGCATTAAGAGAACGATTGAACTGTCAGTTGTTTAAATGTGTTTGTGGTACATAACAGAGAAGGGCATCACCTTCACACAGTTACTTTAATTCTCCTCCTGTCTCTGTCTGTGTTTGAGGGCCTTAAATCACACAAAACAGTGTCCTTAGTGTGTTTTTTCATTTTTCATAATAATGATATTAGGAAATCTGGAAATGTGTGACCTCTTTTTTTTCTCGCTCCTAGATAACAGCGCTAAATGAAAGAAATAATGTGAGAACTGTAGCGTAAACAGGCAGTGAGGGTTATAATTAATCAGCGGATCATATGAGAGATATACATAGCCCAAGGTTACAGCCAATTGCTTTCACAGTGTCAATATGCCCTCCATGATATGCTCGCATGAAAATCAATTTCGATGATGCCTCTGAACTCAGAAAGATAAAAGTTTATTTAAAAAGACCAGTTTGACTTCAGTTCAGTTTTGTCTAATACGGAAGAGAAACCTGCTCATCAAATATAACTGTTTTTGATTAAAAAAAATAGATTTTTTTTTATATGCTTTGCTAATTACGTTTACATTTATTGCTACGTTTCTCTCACTATTCTAAATTTACAAGTTAACTGGCTTCCAAACATTCGCACCTGATCCATAAAGTTTTCATCTCCTTTGCATATAGATCCTATTAGGCCCTCCTTATCAAGTTTCCGTTCAATAGAAGGGCCTGGCTAAGAGAGAACATACTGCTGAAACAACAGAGAGCCCGTGCACATCCTCCAAAATAAAGTGATGACATCCTCGTCAGTGAGTCGTTTATCATAGGGATTAATTATGCTTGCTATCTGTGGCTCACAGAAATGGAAGATTATGAAAAATGTAAAGGCCACTTTTTGCCTCTGTCCCTGGTGATTGTATTAATATGGATTAAGCCGTAAACCTCAGGCCTTAGAATGAAAAGACACTTGTCAGCATTTTCCGTCCTTCATGAGAAGGCGTCGCTATTATTAAGGATCTGTTGCATATCTTGACTGACAGGAGATTATAGAAGAATAGATCATTCTCAAGTACATCAAGTTCATTCCTGCTTCCTTTACTTTTACTTCCGTTTTTCATTTTTGTCTGCTTGCCTTTTTTCCCCTTTGTTTGCTGTTTTTTATTTGTATTTATTTTCTTAATCCTTCAGTTTTCTCTTTTCCTTCCTTTAAATTCTTTCATTTCTTTTGTTTGTGACTTTTTTTTTCTTATCATTCTTTCATTCATTTCTTATTTTGTTTTGTTCTTCTTTCTACCATTATTTTTTTAGCTCCTTTCTTCCTCTATTGTCTGTCTTCTCTTTTTTACGTAGTCCTAGAACAAGCAGTTTCAGAACAAAAAAAAAATCAATAAATAATTTGAATACGCTCTGAAATTAACACAAACTGCAGTGACAGATTTCACTTTGTATCTCGATGCACCCGTTCCAGACAGACGCCTGTTCAATGTCACAGACAGATCCATCAATTGACTGGCCTACATTTGGCGTCATTCTTTCCCTTCACTGGCTTAATGTTATATTGATATAAAGGGGACTTTGTGTGGCAGAGCATAGACTCAGGCCTTTACTCTTGCAAAGAAGGAAGCTGATGGGTGCACCTGTACTATTGGAATAACTTTTCGCAAACTAGACTAGGCTACTTGTGCTTTCAATTGCAGTCTCTTTGGACATCATTTATTTTTTCGATTGGTTTATATTTTCAGTATTGACCATCTAACTGTGCCTCAATGTAAACACTTCTGATGCTGTACTGAGTGATATATCCAGGTTAGAAAAATGGAACACCGGTGGGCCGGCAGTAGATGTGAATCAGCAGGTCTCAGATCAGCACAGGTGAACCAAATAATCTTCATCCCTTACGTTTGCATATAGTGAGGAATCAGAATCAGCCTCAAAGCATGGCCTGGGGCCACAGCCAATTTGGAAGTCAATGTTTGTGCATTAATTACGGCCTGGCAGACCTGTCCGCTTGAGGGGGTTTAACCAGACATTGGGTTTAGACCGCTAGCTTCAACATGGCACGCTCATCAATATGCTGCCTGCTATCCACTGGGCAACGAATTGCACACATGACAAAACTCTGAGCTAATTTGTTGGAGTGTTGTATCGCTAGATATGTAAACATATTTTTCAATTTAAACAGGGTGAGCCTGATTACTCCTGTCTCCACTGTGGGGTTAAGCGTCAATACTTTCATTAGTTAATTACATTTAGACAGATATTGTATTTCTGATTGTGTGTGTGTGTGTGCATAGGGATAGCAGTTTGTTTCAATGGGAAAACTTTGGAAGAGGTAACACTTGTTAACTATTAACTAAGACTTTTCCCTCAGTTAATTCTTAATTTGCTGCTTATTAATAGTTGGTAAGATAGTTGCTAGGTTAGGTATTGAGTAGGACTAGGGATGTAGAATAAGAATTAATGTGTGCTCAATTAGCACTAATAAATAGTTAAAAGGAAGCTATTCCTTTTAGCTGTTTATTGTAGAAATATGCATGCTAATAAGCAACTAATTGGTGTAACCATACAATAAAGTATTACCTACCGTATTTGTTTGCTTAAAATCACTCACAGATACAGAACACTGTTGTATTTTCACACTTTGTATTGTGCATGTGTAGTAAGATGCATTACCTAAAGCTTACGGGATCAGGGTCTCTCTCTCTTTTTCTCTTGTTAGCTGTCCTTAAAGAAAAGTGGTGTCACTGTACCTCCAGCACATTATTTGACCTTTATATGGATGATTGATAACAATACTGCTAGCCTCAAGATTTTTTATGTCGTCCATGTGGTGTCAAGGCCAGTGGGTGCATAAAGGAAGGAAAACTGATGAGAAATGCTTCCTAAATAAGACTGTTGAAGAAATAAGCAAATTTGCGACACTGACCTTATGAACGTTTTTGTTAAAAAGGTCAGATTTTTCACACTGAAGCACATTTTCATGGAGAACATGATCATGAGGTTCTATGCAAACTCTGGATTGTTGTTGGACATTTAGTTTTATAGTGCTGGCATAACAAATTCTGAAGCTGTTACACTAGTACTATTGGTAATTAGAATTATTAGAATTATTTTCATTTTTGTAGGCTTTATGGCCTTGATTTTGAGTCAGTAAAGAAAAAGTGGGGCCTTTTTTTGCAAGTTTTCCCAATGTTTCTGGTTTCATGCACATGAATAATCTGTAAAATCACTAAACATAGACAGCATGACCCCCCTCTCTACCCCATGTTCCTACAGGCAAGAACACATCTGGAGCTTTTCTGTTCTCTCGATGACCTGCAAGAGTCTGTCCTTTTATCATTTATCACATTTCACCCTTTAGTTTGTCTTTATTAAAATAAAAAAAAGATTTTGCAGAAAATGCATTGGAAAATGCATAAGGATGCCTTTGGTGTCATACAGGGAGAGACATTCTGCAGCAGCTCTTTGAAGACCAGGTTCATCTGATGTTGCCTGCTGGGTGTTTAGACAAGTGCCATCGAAATACCGTGGTATTCTGTGAAATACTTTGGACTACCACTGAAATATAGCGGTTTATGAATAAAGTAAATGTATATGAAAGTACCATGGCATTGACGTCTAACACTTTAACACTTGGAGAAGCTACTTTGAAGCTTCCCAAGTTATTCATAATCAAGTAATTAACAGAGATTGTAGCTACTGTAAACAGCTAGATTACATCAGATCACATCATTTGTTTTTATAATCAGCAGTATATGGTATTTATTTTATCTGACAGAAACAGGGACCTCTAATGTGACAGCACTTAACCAAAATAGTCAATTAAACATTAATTTCATCTAATGAAACTAGAATGACCCCTATTTACTGTCAATAACTGCAAAGCGGTAATGCTCAGCAGCATTTAACTAAATGCTTTACTTAAAAGAAAATAAATAAAAGCAGCTGTAAATTGCAGTGCAGGGCTTTCTGAACAGATTTATTTTTAACTGGTTCATGTAAATAAATAGGATTTTGCAATGCTACAAATGAGAGAGGAGGTTGTTGTATGTGCAGTACAGTGTGTCAAAAAACTGCAATATAGCATTTTGTCACACTGCACCACCTATGTTGGGATACGGTAGTTTGTTACTGGAAAAGATGCACTGTTTTGAAAATAGCAGAGGTACTGCCACGCTACTGAAAAATGTAGTTAAGTTAGTCGCTTTTCTATTTTTAGTTGTTTTCTTTAGTGCTGCACTGTGGTACCACCAAAGTACTTTTCTGGAATGGTCTATGGCACACTGAACTAAAGAGCGATGGGGTTTGTCGCTTGTGCTGGAGCAGGTTAGCCAACCTTTCTCTCACTGTTTCAGCAGCTGTAGCAGTGGCCGTACGGGGGCAGAATTAATAGGCTGACCCTGTTAGGAGAGGCAGGTGGTCTTGAGAGGGGGGTCGCACCTGTCTGAAGAGAGGTCACTCGCTTCTGTTCATCGTTCTTTCTTCTCGTTCACCTTGGGCTCTTGCCAAAACTGGCACATATTTCTCCCTCTCTCAAGTGACTCCGCAAAGTCATTCTTTTGCTACCAACTTCCTCTAAAACCTGAAGAGGTGATATCGATAACAGACAGTGCGGATGTTCCTTTAGGAGCTAGGAACGGCTTGCAATCTCATTTCCAGAGAGGCATGTTGGAGGCCGCAGAGACGGCCCCGCTGTGGGAGCGCCATTGGGCCTGGCGGTGTTCTCAAATAGGACATCTGCTCAACGAGGCCTTGGTTTTCTGCTTCTCATATGACCAATGCATTTATCAAACTCAGCCTGAACCAATATCACACTGTCACATAGGAGCACATGGCATTCTATCACTACGAAGGTCTCTGACAGGACAAGTCCTCTCCTATTATTGTCTTCCTGTGTATGTGTGTGTGTGTGTATTTGTTTTATTTTTTATTTTTGCTTGTACGTGTGCGTCTCTGCTGAACTCTTATAGATTTCATTGGAATTTGAACGATGTGTCTCAGGAGGTGAAGGACAATACAAAATGTATCATGTCTCATGTAATTTTTTAATAAGGGTTTTTCAACCATGAAGGATGTCATTAAAGCAGCTTACACATATTATGTCACAACGTTACATTTACCTCACAAAAGCCGTTTAATGGTTTAGAAAAAAAATGATTTACTGAATGTTTGAATAAGTCCGTCAAAACACCAATAAATTGGAGTATAAATGTTAAGACCTTAAAACTGGCACTTATTTTAATTTTAATAATTCTTATTAATTTTAACCCTAACACCATTATAAGGGATATTGTTTTCCTTAAAAAAAATTAACTGGTATTTTACCTGGTATGATTTTTTTTTTTTTTTTGGTCCTTACATATTAACCGAAAAAAGCTGTCGGCTTGTCTTAGCTTAGCTCTTAACTTTTTTTATGCTAAGTCTCAATTCCACTACTATATTTAATCTATAAAAAAAAACTATTTTGAATCAAATAGCTACATCTCCTCTACAGTACCACTTCAGCAATGCAACATAGTATGTAAAGTATTACAGTCAATATGTAAATCAGGGCCGTGTACGCTCAGTGCATTGCTCATACATTTGTGTGTGTGTACTTGTGTAGAGCATCAATTCACTTAAATAGTGTGGGACTTGATTTGGTAGGGGGGTAAGATAAGTAGGTTATTTATTTGGGTTTATGTATGCGCATGAATGTCTGGTGAAGCAAAAATTTGACTGACACTCAACGCTGTTTTCCGCAGGCTACTTCTTGCCCCATTGTAAGAGCGAGACAGAGAGATGGAGTAATTGTGGGGAGCTGACATGCTCTCCTTCCTTCATTTTGTCATTCAGCTGAGGCCGTTTGAGTCTGGGTGCTCCTGTGGAGAAGGGCCACAGTGTCTCTATGTCCCGCTCCTGATGCCTGGAGCGCTCAATTACTATTTATATGCTGATCTTTGACAGCTCACTGCTGCCTGACGCACATACACTAGTGCAGAGTTATAAGACACTCGTGCTCGGAGTTCTGTATCACACTGAGAGAAACCTCAGGATGCCAGAACTCACTTCCAGATCTCACTCACGGATGTTTATTCAGCTTCTCAGGCACCTTTTTATGTTGCAGGGAGAAAATAAAAAATAAAAATCAGTATAAGTTCACATGAACTGGAAACATTTCTACCTGCCAAAATCTTTTAAACTTAAAAAAATACAACATATAGAGTAATTGACTAAATAAATACAATTAATAAAAATAGTCATTTACAGAGTAAATAAACCCTTTCAATATTTATGGTGTGTATTTTTCACTATTTATCGTGTGGTCAGTTTGAACAGTAGAATGGATCTTATAAATGAACTCCTTGACAAATATTTAAAAAAAAAAATTAAGAGAATATGTTTTGCACAAAAGAACCAAAAAACAATGCTTATAATTTATGAAAACAACTTTCATAACTTCCTCATAACATCTAAATCAAACAAACCATTGTGAAACATAATCTTGCGATTCTTACTTCTGTCTTGCATTTTTACCAAATGTAAAATGAGACTGAAAGTCATCCTTTGTCTGAAGGGGAAGGTAGGCAGCTTTCCTTCGGTCATCAAGGGTAATGGAGTCCTCAAAGTGTAGCAGGAAGATTGAGGGTCTCATAAATTAGATGAGAAAAAGCATAACTGCTGGACACCCAATTCATATAATCTAGCTGAAGAGTTGATTAGACTCTCATTCACTACAAGGACCGGAATATAAAGAACTAGCTCAGACTGCAACTCTTCCAATGAGAGAAGGACACTTAAATTCATAGTTTGAAGTTGCAGTGTCTGGTATTAAAAGATAATATAAATGATTTATATCTTAGGGTAAAGCAACGGTTCTAGAAAGAAGTATTTAAAAAATGGATGGAGCTTGATTTATTTTGGTTGGACTGTTCCTTTAAATCCTGTTTATTTAATATTCCTGTTTCATATGTAGATGAGCTAAAAGCATCAGCTGGCTCTTGCAGTTTATCCTTTTGTGTGGTAGCTGGCTTACCTTCAGAAAACGAATTGAACAGATGTTCAAAATAGGGATGTGAATGTTGGTCAGTTAATTATCAAGCACTGAGCACAAATGCAGGAATAGATGTGCTGTGACCCTCTTCAAATGCAGAAACTGTGACTTATTTTGAAAGTTGAGATGTTTTATTGTGACACATGACAGTGTATGATTTAAAGTAGAAGGATAAAAATCGACTGGCTGTAAAATGAAAGAACAATTTCTGACATGAGAAGACTTCTGCGTTATTATGTATTGTGCATTCACTATGAATTAGCTGTCGAAATATAGCTCCTTCGTTTGAACTTGACTCAGTCGTGTATGAGGAGAAAGTGAACAAATTAAATTCTATTTGTGTGACTGTCACTGTGTGTGGGTTTCCTCATTTCAAACACTGGATGAATAGTTTGCTCCATTATTTTATCTTGCTTCGTAAAATCTATGTTGCACAAGATCCTGTTGATAAATAGGTTTAAAGTGCATTTTCAACATGTTTTCTGCTGAGTTCAGCATGTGATGAGCAAAACTCGACTTTCAGTGCCGCTTTTGGGATGTTCCACTGCCCCTACCCCCCATTCAGTGGGGATTCTGTAACCTGTTTTTTTTTTTTATTTGAATATATTTTGAAGTATATTTATATGATATATCATTGTGAATATTGTAAGGCTAGGGTTTACAGTCACACAAAATATTTACCCCCAATGCCGTGTCATTTCTCGAGATATTTAGCAAAATGCATTTAATCAAAAACACTAATTAATATATTTTTTTTGATGATATCATAGATTAATCTGCCCTTCCATAGACAGCAATACAACTGAAATAAACACGTGACGTGTTGAGAGTCTAAAATGGCAGTATCTAATATTTAGTAGAGTAAATTGTTATTTTTGTTTTATTTGTGCAAAAAATTACAGTGAGGTTGATACACTGATGTCAGATGGACTGTATTACCAATGCTTTTACCACGTTTGTGGATCTTGATAATTTCAGTTGTATTGCTGACTTGCTGAAGGGACAGATGGCTCCCTGATGTCATCAAAAAATATCTGAATTTGTGTTCCAAAGATGAACAAAGGTCTTATGTGTTTGGACAGGGGCGGATTTAGTGAATTTGGGGCCTCAGCCATCAGCGGTGCTTGCATGAGAAATTAGGCGCAATTAGTAGAAGTTTGTAATTCGTTTAGTACGGAGATGTAAATTTGCAGACGTTCCCTAAAGCAGCACAGGCGAATATCAAATCTAAACCTAACTATACCACGCTCCATTAACACCAGTGCCTTTTTTTATTTTAAAACAGCGTTTAGAATAAAAATGATCCTTGTTTACACTGGCGTTAACCTTCACCGGAGTTTTTAAACTAAAACAGGGTTTCATTCATTCTTGAGGGTGGAAAACGCCGGGATATGCGTGGAAAGTTATGCTTTTTAAAACGAACACGCACCTAGTGTAAGCAACAGTTGTTTGCTGAACGGAGCAACGGAGCACAGAGAGAGGAGCGCAGCGGGAACACCATCATGCTCGTGCGGCAGTCTCAGATAGCCTACATAATATTTTAGTTTGCATTCGCGTGTCCGTGCTTAATTCGCATCTCGTGAAAATCATTTTGGGGGCCCCTTATGTTTTGGGGCCCAAGGCAGTTGCCTACCTTTGCCTAATGGCTAAGTCTGCCCCTGTGTTTGGAACAACATGAGGGTGAGTAATTAATGACAGAATTGTAATTTTCGGGTGAACTAACCCTTTAAGGATCAGTTCCAATCACATCCATTGCAAGTATCTACATTTAACACTGATATTCTACTTTTTATTTTAAGAAAAAAAAAAGGAGAAGTGCTTTATATTACAGAAAATACTGCACACCTCATAATAAAGAAGTGTTGTTTGTACAATCGCATGGCTCTGATTTATTATAGATCAAACTTTAATTCAACACAAAGTTCAGCCACAGCACTAGTGTAACTTACAAACTTAGTTGAAAATTTAGTTTAACACTTTGCTTTCACACTCTCTGAGGCATCTCGAATGCCTGAGCAAGGTGGCTATTTATTTATAAAGTATGAGAATGTTAAGAAGAACGTTTCTAGAGCCCTTGAAGTATGTCTTAGTTACATGAGGAATCTCTCGTCCTGGTTGAAGGGGATTCTTATGTACACTTTGAAACTACTGACACTTGACAGGTTCTTGCATGAGTCTGTTTTTACTTTAACTCTCCCGCAGGCCTTTGATGTCGGTACATAGATCCAGAGACTCATGTTGTGATTTCTTCTATTTTAAATTCGAGTTTTTAGGTTGTGCTATTCCATTGGTTACACATATAGACGTTTTATACAAGCATATGTGTGTGTATTTGTTTGTTTGCTACCCAAAGCTGAACATAAACCCCCGTGAGTCATTTAGATTATGCTTCTCATCATCTCGCCGTCTCCATTTACCTCTTATGCGAACTGAAAACCTCCTCATCCCAGACGCATTATAGGTAATCACCATCCTAATAGATAATTTTGTTGCATGGCTTTTGTGGGCTCTGCCGTCATTACGGCTTCAAAGAAAGCCCTCTGAATGGGTTATGTCCTGTTGTTAGAATCAATGAGCTGCGAATTATTCCATATAGAGTGGGTTAAGAACACAGAAAAGGACCAAGCAGATAGCTCTCAGTTAGAAAACAATGGCTAAAAGTATTACAGATGTGTAAAGTGTGCATATGAATCTGTGTAATGATTCAAAACAAACTAAAACTTTCTAATGCAATCAATCACCAGTGTGGTCAACCGTGCAAATTGCAAATGCGATATTGCTTCTATACTACGGTTTGGTAAACAAGAAGTTAATATTGAGAAAATGTCAAATATTTCAGACACAGTCTGTGTTTGATCCACCAAAGGCATGCAAATGAAGTTGCATTTCTGAATGAATCAGTGGTTTTGAACGAGTCACTCATAAAGAAGGTTTTGTTTTGGAATGAATCGGTGAGTTTAAACGAATCGTTTGACTCAAAATATGAATTCCGTCTGAATTCTAAATGAAAGACATTGTTTTAATATTAAACCAACCAGCTTAGGGAGGATTCTGCATCCACAGAAAATGAAAGAATCATAAGTGCTTTGCGGCACCGGGTTGGCTTTCAAGGAGGCTGGCGGTAATAACATTTACAACAGTTGAGAAGCCTTTTAATTTCACCGGCCCACCTTCCTTCCCCCTCGTTCTTATCTCAGTCTTTCTCCACTTATCAGCGCTGTCATTCTTCATAAGTGCCACCCGGGCTAATGAAAGCATCGTCTATGACGACAATGAATCAAAGTAGGAAGTTGTGTGTGCTTACCTGGAAGTGGAATGGAGATACACATTTGCACCCAGCCTGTGCCAGCTCCTCCACTGCCGGAGAGAAAAGAGATACTCAGTCAAAACAAATTAACGACATGAAGGGAAGCGGTTTTCAAAGGTCAAATTCTCTTTCCCCTCTTTTCTTTTCCACATGTCTTCATCTATTATTTACTCTCTGTGATCTTCACTGTTATTGGACCATCAAACAGATGTTTATTTCCTGAGTAAATGTGAAATGAAAACCACTATTTGTGGAATTGCTATTGATATTTTCTTTTTTAGAGAGCCCACAGCTGCTGCATGAAAGTGGTCTCGATATTGTTGCTGGTTTGGCGGTTACATCTGTCTGTCGAGGATTGTTGTCAGTAGGTGATTGAACTGGAAAGTGGATACCGACCCAGGGTTCGTTAACTGTAGTCCTCCACATAACAAGTAGTATTGAAAAAGGCAGAATGAGCTCTTCTTAAACATGATAAGAGGAAATAACAGTCCTGATAAGCACATTCAATTACAGTTTAAGCGAAATGAACTATCATTTAAAACTGCAGCAAGAAGTAAACCGCAAACAGTATGCATCTGGTGTGGTTTGCAATGAAATTAATAGATGATTAATACTAATAGAGCTGTAAGCACGCACATTAAAATACGCTTTTTTATTGAATAAATAAAGGTGTTTTGTTTTCATTTAGAATTATGGTTTACAGATTCAATACGATTGTTTTTTCATGCATTAAGTATAGCACCTTTCATGGATTCTTTAATTATCTTGTCAAATACTTCCCATTCATCTTTTTTTAAAATATTTTTAAATAATAAAAATATTTTAATCAAGTAGACAGAAACTAGAAGATTTCCCTTTTAGAGGAAAACGGAAAAATCACTTTGAGCTTTTTTTTTTAAGTGCAATATTTGGCTAAATTTTTTCTGTCATAGCATAAATGTTCATACAAATTCCTAGAGAGCCTTTACTGTTAGACCTGTAATTGTAGTGGTCTAATGGCAACTTATATAAAGATTTACTGTAGTCTTTAAATAATAAACTTAGTTAAGGCCGTCACAATGATGCATTACTGTTTTTATTGTCTTAGGCAATTCTTTATGCACAGATCTTTTGACCATATACAGTTTTTTAGCTGCCTGTTTACATTCACTTTAGACACCACTTCTATCCTTTATGTTTACATGAATCCAAAATGATTGTCAGTGATCGCTGGGGTTTACTATGCAAATGAGTAGACCCTGGTTGGGTAGATCCGGGTTCTGAATCCATGCTATTAAAATTATTTATATAATTCACATCAAGTGGCCGTTATTATTTTTTCAGCATGGACAACAGCTGTCATGGATGTTTTGCAGTACAAAATCTGACTGAGCAGAAAATAACGGAACGGAAAGACCGGAAAATAACATTCATCGTAAATGGAATATTTTAGAAAACACTAGTTTTAAGATTGAATGAGTTTGAAGGAAGAGAGAGATAATGCATGAGTGAGTAGCCTAAACGTGAAGCTTGTTGGTTTAATTACAAAAAAACAGCTATATTTTCACCTCAATGGAGGGAAATACAATGTAGGTTTTAGTAGCAGATGTGAGCAAAAAATTATTTTATTTTTGTGTAAACATTGACACAAACTTACACCATAATGAACCATAATGCACAACACAACTATACGGCAAATGTCCTGTTTTTTACAATACTGATCAAAATAACAGAATATGAACAGAAAGAGATAAAGAGTAGAAATTTCAAAACTGCGTTTATTAAAACCAGTTTAATGCATCCTTGCTGAATAAAAAAAAAAAAAAAAAAAAACCTCAAACTCCTTCCAACTCTCTTTTAAAGGAGTGTCTGAACCAGAGAGAGGTGTACCCAGTGAAACATTCTAGTTCTATTCTAAAAGGTATATTATAGTTTTTTTTATTGTATTTATTGTAAATGTATCAGTGTCACTGTAATCGAGATTCTAAAAAAAAAAAAAAAAGTTTTAAAGTTGCTTAGATTGTGGCTACCTCTAAATAACTTAACCAAAAACTGTACATTAACTCTGCTATTTCTCCATATAGATGCATGACTTGGAAGTTAGTGTGACACATTTTGGCATAAAGTTTTGTAAGCATTTGGATGTAATTATTGAACTGAAAGAGAACCCCTTAGTAAATTTTGAGTCTGCATGTGTGGTCGAGTTTGTATGTATATTTCTCTCTCTCTTCTTTTTATTGAAATGGATAAGTCTGTGGACTTTTGAAGCTTTTAGAACTATGTACTTGTCCCGCAGTCAAAAATAGCCATTTCCGCTTTTGTGAGACACTTGACACTGACTCAAATGACTCTGTATCGACCAAAACAGCAAGATGAGAGACGTTAGCGTCCGGCAGCGTGTCACTGCTGTGACAAACAGAGCTGTAGTTGAAAAATCTCATCGCTGTCCATTAAACTGGCCAGGCTTGAAGTTTGGGGCTGTGTGAAAAATAGTGTTTAGTCGCCATTACTTCTCTTTGACCTTGTGACGACAGCAGCTGGAACAAGTCGGGTTACAGTTGAAAGTTTTGGACAGTGATGGCTGGATGTCACCTCCAACTTAAAGCTGAATTATTTTGTTGTTCTTCTCCAAGCCCTGGGTTTTTTTTGCGTTACTCTGCCTCATCTCAAAAGTTTCCAGCACTTTCCCTAAACTTCATTATTAAACAGAGCAGAATTGCATAGTCATAAGAGTTGTACAAAAGAAAGCGTGTTTAAAAATCACTGGCTTCGCTAGCTGTAATGAACCTCACTGTTCATTTGCTGCTCATTTCTGTAGGATATGAATATGGAGGAAAGGAAAACGATGTTTCCTTAATGAACTATTCTGAGAGATGTTCTCATTTCATACCACTGAAGTTGCGTGTCTTCCGGGAGCAGGGTAAGGAAACAAGTCGGCGATCCTGATTAATACGGCGGCGATGTTTTGATAGCGAGTCGCGCTTTGACTTTTGACATTATTCACGCCTACCAATCGATTCAGCCTGCTTCTGTCACAGAGTCGAAAGTTGACTTTTACTTATAATTAAAGCAATCTAGATGCAAATCAGGGCAAATATGAACGGCATATTGTGTTATGAAGCCTGCCATGCTCTCGGGAACGCTTTGCCATTACCGGCCGTCCTTATCAGGCATGCCACTCACACTTGCATAAAAACACAGGCCCTCTTCTCGTAACACACATCAACTCTTTTTTTTATGCACATGAGTGCAAGTTTATCAGATATTTTGAAGCACTGCCTTTGATTAGTTGCATTCATAAAGTCTTAAAGCTTGTAATTGTCACTCTCAGAGCAGTGAAACCTGTCTGCATACATTCACAGCTGGGTCCTAATGTCAGATGATGCCATTAAAAGCCATTATCCCGTCAAGAGTGATCCATCTCACACTTCTCTTGAGAAGCCTTGAGTATAAAACTGATACTCTCTGCTTTCAAGAGACTACTGGATTCTCAAAAAGATAGAAGTAAAACCAATCATTTATGAGCATTGTGGGACATAGGTTGTCAGGACTCTCTTGTATTATTCAAGTTATTCTTATGCTTCACCATAGAAATTTACCCTGGACCGTTCTTCTAAAACTTTTAAGAAGTTGAAACCCATTAGTTTTAGTGGTCATATCTTGAGGAATCAAATGTCTCGCTTTGATCTCTTCAGATGAAAGAGCTGCTTATACTATGAAAACATACTGTAGCTTTTAGAACTCACAATTTCTTCAGACTAAGCTGCAAAACAGCTTGTTTTGTTCCTCTGCAGTTGTCCGACATCAGACAGATGAATGCTTTTGAACACATGCACAAAGTTAACTGCTGTTCAGAAACTTGCTTTCTTTTTTTCAAGGTCATTTCAGTCTGTTTGTTAAAAGTTTAGTTCAACCAAAAAATGGATGTTCTGGGATTTGCGCTCCCTTGAGGCTTTCTTTCCTCTGTGGAAAACAATTGAAAATAGTTTGAAGAGTGTCAGTGTTGTTTGTACATGCAATAAGTCAATGGGGTCCAGTGTAGAGTACGGATTGGGCTGCATTTTTCTGTCCGAGCCCAGCCCGTGTCTGACAGAGCAGTAACCGAACCCGACCCGAGCCCAACAGGCATTAAGATATTTATGTCCGAGGCTGATCCCAGCCCGATCAAATTTTTTTCTGATACTAATGACACGTGCACTTTTTTGTGTGGAAAGCCCACTTTTATTAAGCAACTGTAGGAAGGCGTTCAGAGATGTCAACAGATGCGAGCATCAGCGCACATGGGGCAGAAGCGCCATTATAACACAGGTGCACATTCGTGCTGATACAACCGAGCCCGACCTGAACCCGAGCATCCTTTCTAAATATCTGTCCGAACCCGGCCCGACCCATCAAGTACCATCGGGCTCAGGTCAGGTATCCATCCTCTAGTGCAGTGTCATTCTGTCTTTAATTTTGTGGACAAAAACAGTTCTTCGAAGTATGATCATTCTTCGATCTTCTTTTGTGTTCAAGTCAGACATGTTTGAAATGGCATGAGGGTGAGGAAATGATGACAGCATTTCCTTTTTCATTATGAAACTAAATTGGAAGCGAATACATGCAGTAAAGTGCTGCATTTCATTTCACATACAAAACAGATATTTACATAGACATGTTTAAATCTAAGAGTCTGAGAGGAATTGAAAATTATCTTAGCTGTGTTTGGGTTAACCTGTGTTACCCGCGCTGACCTTAGGGACAAAATGCACAACGCAGTTGATTTATACCATTATGTACTTTGACTCTCTTACGTCTGTTTAACTGTAAATTCAAATATTTTTCGTATTCTAAATGGCTTTCTGTAACAGGTACATCTAAGATAAAGGGAAAAGTGATTTTTGTAAACATGGTCTTCAAATGCTCCAAAACGCTGGGATTCTAGGACTTTTTACACACAGCATCCCAAACACGTCTGTCTGCATCAAGGGGTTGATAATTACAATCTTTATCATTCTGAGGTACTAAACATCTCCAGATTTAGCCCGGCCCTCTCACATGTTTACCCTCTGCATTTAGAAATCCATTTTAATTTTGCATCTCAATGCTGCAGCTGTTTTTGGGGCGCAATGTGTCAAATGAAAGATGGAGAGAGTGCAGAAAGACGCGAGCGGGAGAGGACGGCCAGCAGAGATTGAGAAGCTGGGTGTGTGTTTGTGTTTGGCTTCCCATCACTTCCTATCTAATTACCACACACACATCATTAGGAGGATCCAAGCAGCAGCACAATACACAGGGAAACGAGTCATTACCAGCTAGGTGGGAATCAATTAATGCCTAATTTTCGGTTTCATTGTGCACATTCTAATTAAACAGGCAGTTTGGAAAAACAGTCAGGCCTCTTTCTGTTTTCTCACAGACATGCGGGCGGGCTGGTGAGAAGGGCTGGAGTTTAGTGGCACCAGCGGTTATTATGTTAGCAGGGCTCAAAAAGAAAACACGCATTCGTACACTTCTTTCTTTGTCCAGGCTCTCTTGTTGATCTGTATTTTGATTGTGACGTCATTAAAATGTCTTTTTATCTAGTTGTCACATTGTAGCAGTGTTTTGTTTACACCAGTTAAATTTCATTAACGATATTAAAACCAACACAAAATAACTAACATGCTATTGAACCTTATTAGAACACACTTTGTTTTAATTAACCATTAACCAAGATTTTAAATCAATAAACTACTAATTTGCTGCTTATTAGTAGTTAGTAAGGTAGCTGTTAAATTGACGTATTTGGTAGGATTAAGCCATCTAAAATATGGTCATGCAGAATAACGCATTAATATGTGTTTTACTAATCATAAACAGCCAATATGCTATTAATATGCATGCCAGTTAGCAACTACTGAAAATTTGTCCCTTGGACAAATATATATAAATATTTCTCAGAATAAAGCATTAAAGTAACACTGAATCTATTCAACCGATCCCCGGGTCTGGCGATAGCACTTTTAGCATAGCTTAGCATAAATCATTAAATCCAATTAGACCAGTAGCATCACGTTCAAAAATGACCAAAGAGTTTTGAGAATTGTCCTTTTTAATATTTGACTCTTCTGTAGTCATATCGTGTTCTAAGACCCATGAGAAATTATTTTCTAGGCGGATATGAATATGAGCTACGCATATTGCATATTACTAACAGCTAGTATGCTAGTAATATACATGGTGCGTAACAAATACAATGCATTATTATTTTTTTTATTAATATATAAATGAAAAAATATTATATTAAATATTAACATATTGCATTCTAACAAAAATTATTTATTGCTTTGAGTATTATTTTGAGTCAGCGGCCTATAATAATGACCAAAGAAATACATTAACACACGTTCTATTGTAATAATGTGTTGTCTAAATATTGTTCATATAAGTAATTCAGTTTTTCCCTTTTTTATGCATCATGAGTGGATTTCTTTTAATTGTTCGATTCATTCAAACAAATCAGAATTTTAAAGACTGATACAAATTCACAGTATATATACTGTGTACTTTTAACATCCCGAGATGCCATTTATTATGCATGCATGCTGTTATGGGTATTTCAGTTCATTTAGTTATGTGATGCGTGCAGCTGTGAGTGACTCTAAAGGCATCGTAAGAAAATCCACATCTAAATAAATTCAAATGAAGGGTGTGAATAGGGCGGTTAGAGGTTAATGTGGTGATAATTATGAATGTGATTTCCTCTTGGCTGAGAACCTGGAAATTGAAAGAGGGGGGAGGGTTACGGTGTGATCATATCTAATGCATTAACTTAATGACGAGATTCAGACTCTGCAATTCTCATGCTTTATTAAACTCCACGCCGCTGTCATCTTTCTCGCCAATTCCGTCCAGAGGTTGAATATGTCACTGCTTAACCAAACACACACATCACACACACACACACTCCTGACATTTTCTCAATTGACTTCATCCTGATTGAGGTACCATGTTTATATATCTGTTTTTATTTGTCATGCTTGATTTAGCGGAACTCAAGTGTGAAAAGGGTTTAGAGCAAACACGCAATGGTTGAAAATGTGATTGCAGAGGCTTCAAGGAATAACATAACCTTGAGAACTTCCTGTTCTTCCTGTGCCATCACTGCCGCTAAGGATGATGGGATCTGTCATGAAGGTGAAAGTTACCTCTAATACTGCAAGCTGCTCTGATCTTAATGGTTGACAGCCCACAGCCATAACCAGTGTCGTTCAGTGTGAAAACATTATTTTATTGTTTCAGGTAGGTATGATGAAAATTGAGGTTTTCTTGATTTATCTTAACGCCACCCAGCTTTATAAAACAAATAATTTGGATCAAACTATGGTTTACTTAATATAAAACTCAATAATAATAATAAATAAAAACACCAGATAATAAATTAAATGGAATAATATTTCCAAGAAATCCCCTAATTATAAATGTATATATTTTAAATTATTATTATATTTAAACATTTATTATTTCTTCATTGTTGTTAGTTTTACATCACATTTTTAATTTATTCATTCATTCATTTTTGTTATTTAATTTGTTAATATTTGTATTAATATTAAAGTTGACTTGAGTAATGATTACCAAACACAATTTTTCATGATGCGTTGTAGTCATACAAATCCAAACAAGGCAGAAAAGAAATTGATCATATTTCAATACAGGAAGAGTCAAAGTCCCACTTTTTTCACGTCTTTGTTGTATCAAACAAATGCACTGTGTTCTAAGCTCAAATATGTGTTCCCTCTTTCCATTGCTTTGCCAGTTTGCACCCTGCAAAATTGCTTTTTTTTGACACTATCTGCAACACTTTTCATATAGAGGTCAAAGCAGCGCACAACACTTGTGTTGAGAGGTGCATTGAATCCCTGACTCACATAAAAAGTCTTTTAATTCCCACTAAAGTATTTTTAACATTCTAAAGTGGCCACTGAATTTTCATTTGGTGTTAACACACATTGTTTTCCAGTACACTTATCTGCCATAATCCGCTCCTAAACAGCAAACAGCAAGCCTTTGATTATTACAGCATGTTTTGACAACTCACTAAATTACTCCGAACCCTTTCAGTCAAATTGCCTGCATTATCCACAGCCATAAACATACAAATTGCACAGTGCATTTTGTTATTACCCATAATCAAAGACCCTTGTAGTCTACATTCCATGGGTGAAGCTGAATCCTCTCAAATACTGAAGATCCTTACGCCACTCATTTACATACTCCCTTCTTACCTGAATGGACAGATCATTGGTGGTAACATTACAGTGCTTCGGCTTCCTGTAAAAATCCGGGCTGTGCTTCATCCAGAGGCATTAGCCAGAAAGGCTGTAATGTTTAATGACTCACACACCGCTGATACCACTCTCGCTCTTAGTTTCTGCCTTCTAATGAGATGTTCTTCTCTTTGCATGGACGAGAGTGCTTCAGGGAGAATGTTTTGACTGAAGTGTCTGTCACAGCTTTGGCCGGGATCACTGTGGAAAGTGCAGCATTAGCAGAAAGGCTCCTGGCGCTCTCTAGTCCTGTGTCTATGTTTGGTGACCACTGACAGATGGTCCTACTTACACCAAGGGGTTACGTTAGCCATCACTATATGCCTTTTTATACTCTCCATTCAGCAATGTACCTTTGATCGATCATCGCAAAGTATAATACTTCAGTACAGCATGCATAAACGGGAACGCTGGAGGTCCAGTGCTCATTTTGGTGTTGTATTAAAGAGGATTTGCCCCAGTGGTTTCTTGAAATATACGGCAGGCCATTATTTTGCAGCATTCTATTGGAGAAATGCATAATGAAGGATGACCTCAGAGAGATACGTTTCGCCAGTATTAATGAAGACTGCCATGTGTAGCCATCACAGAGAAAGTTGCCTGGCCACATGCGTCTTGTTAGCAGTAGGTTCAGGTGAGAGGTGAAGGGATTTGCATGGTCCCTCATCTGTCTGAAGGCCTGACAGTGGGCTCTACCGTGCAATTAAAGACTTGCAGACTGAGTAGTTCACTTGTGGGTTAGGTTTTATTCCATCGGTTCCATCTGTCATGGTTGTACATGGTTAATTTTTCTGATGGCATTTGCATGTGGTTTTTTTTTTTATGTTCGTTTGAAAAGAAACTGTGCAATAAGTTAATATTGAGTAATTTACATTTTAGACAATATTGCCATTCACTCATAAATATGTAATCTACAAAAATGAATTTAAAAAAAAAATATATGAATTATTTGGGTTATAAATGTGAAAACATTTAATAAAATGTATAAACATTATTTCTAGCAAAAAAGAAATAATCAAATTAAGGTTAATTTTTTTTTTTTATTAAATTAAGTTTATTTCATTTCATTTGCAGTGAATAAAGACAAGGGAGCTGACATTACTACACAAACACATTTCTTTTGTATTGTATTATTAACTTGTTATTAAGTGCATGTTAGATAATGATGGCTAAGCTAGACTTCAATCAGTGTGTCTGTGTACAGCTCTCCTTTAAATTGAGTTTTTTGAGGGAATCCAATGAAATACAGATAAAAACAAGCCAGCTTTTTGGGTTTCCCCAGAAGCTTTTATGAGAACAGGAAGAGAGAGGATTCCTAGCTGGTCTGGTCTGCACCTTCCCACCTTGCATCTCTGCCACCACCTGTTTGTTGAAGCAATGCCCCAGGAACATATGCTAAATGAAATTTACACTCCTTCTGCCCAGAAAAGTTGGCACTCTGATGAAACTGATGTGCCAGTTTTTTTTTTATTGATAATTTTTTTAGGTCTCCATGTGGCTCACACAGCATGTCCGATGGAAAGTGGGAATGGAAGAGTCTCTTTTCCCTTTTGACTCCCAATTGATAGTCATAATTACAAAAAGGTCAGAATCAATTGGCACAAATGAAAGTGATTTGTCGCCAGCTTCAGACTCCGCTAATTACATTGATTAGCACCAGTGATCTGGAGTCCATCCACTGTAACCCTCCCTTGTATATATAATCTATCGCTCTATCAAAGAAAACATGTTCAGGGAAACACAAGCTCTGAGCAGAAAGTGCAGAGGCAGCAGTTCCTGGTAAGGCGGCTCATTTGTCCACAGCTGGACTGCTTACGGATGCCACACAGCTTTTTTTTCTTGGTTAAATGTTCCATATATGACTTAACTAATTGTGGCAAATGAAATAGCGGTATTAATTACTAATTAGACAATACTGAAATAAAGCAAACTAACAAAAAAACTGCGTGGTACATTTTATTATATGTAGAGTGCATCAAATCAGCATATATGTAAATAATCAAGCAAAATATCAATGTTTATTTATTCAATTTTAGTATTTTTATTGAAATGAATTACTCAGCTTAACATTAATGTAATGAACTTAACATTTAGTCCTGAATCCATTTTTATCAAAAACAAATATTAAAAACCTTAAACCTGTATTAAAGCCATAAAAGTACAACACTTGTCTTGAATGGTTACTTAAAATGAAATTAAAATAAAAATAAAATTCTTTATAAATGCCTTTAAATCTGTTAATATCAAATCAACAATCATACTATTATATTATTGCTTACATTAATCATTTTCAAAGTTGCACACCATGAATTATGCATGACTTTTTAACTGGATGGTTGTGTTCATTAGCTCAACATCTTTGACTCTGGTTGTAATTGCACTGGATTTTGCAATTTTTGGTATTGTGACAGCTCTGCTAAGACAGAAATTGAGTAGTATTCCACAGAAGTTGAGCCTTCACTCTGACTCAGCAGGAGCTTGTGTGTGTGTGTGTGTGTGTGTGTGATTTAATCTGATAAATCTGCATTTCCTGTGTGGCTGCCCGCACCCGTCACTAAGTGAAGCCTAGAACTCCTGCTTGAGACATCTTATCTATCTGGCTCTTAATGAAGAAAGGGGAGCTGACACCAGCAAAAGGTTTAATTGGGTCACTAATTAAAAGAGCTGCTGTGTCTGGCCATAAGGAACGAGAGGATTAAATAGTGACACAGGTAGGACAGATGAGAGGACGACTAAAGCCCCACGGCTCTGTGGAAGGGCTTAGACATACTGCTGAATTAGATGGAGTCAATTATACAGACGAGATAGCCACTGCTCTCGGCTTGAGAGTTGTGTTGTGTTGGAAATAGGATTGGGCTTGTCTCAACTGGGAAATCTTACTTTTGATGCTGATAAGAATTCATAAAATTTGATAACCTGCCCAATCTAAAACCTGCTCTCTTTCTGATATAGTAGCACCTGCCGATGCAATTCGGGTAGATGGAAATGTGTAGACCTAACGGATAGGCTATCAAGATGGGATTTACCAGAGCAGAATACTTTCTTCTATCCCAGAACCACAAGGTAGCCATGCATAGGTTGAACGTTCTCAAGATAATCTAAAAACGTCATTTTGTAAAAACGACAAACATCTATTTACAGTAGCGTGCATAAAATGGAAGTACACTGAACATCTGTGAGTATAAATGTAAAGCTTCTGTTTTTGCTAAAGCGCATAAATCACTTGTTAAAAATGAATTGATTTTTGAGGTTGTATTAACATCTGCATTCATAAGTATGCAAAGAACTGTCAGTAGAATTTTTTTTTTTGGACATTCAGAATGATTTAGTACAAGTTTTTCATTTTCCCTAACAGATATGGTTGGTAAGTGATTGTATTACTATATCATGCATGTGAATATCTCATTTAAATTGATCAAGACTCACTATACTCTTTTAAACTGTGAGATTATTGAATATTTGTAATGTATATTCAATACTGTATGATTTCCCCATTGACATCAGTTGTTAGTGTATTTCTGTAAACGAGCTCTTCGTTTTTTCAGACAGAGAGTGGAAATTATTTTCTCTGGTAATCAACAGCAAGCCACAGATGCTGTCCATAGAGCTTATATTTCATTTTAACATGGCATATTCCCATTTAAGGAGTCTATTTTCTATTTTGTGTTCAGATAATGGCGCACCTGCCTGTGTCATTTTGAAGACTAAAGCATGTCCTAGGAGTCTGGGAAAATGCAATAAAATTTTTCTGTCCCCAAACCCCCCTTTTTGGGGTTTGTTGTTTTCTTTTTGCATGTTCAGGCCTTTGGAAAACGGTGATCACTCCGCTGCAGCACCCTTGCCTCCAAAGCGGCTCACCGTCAAAATGAAAAGGCCCCTGAAATCCATCCAATAGTGTTTGAGCAGAGCCATTTGAGAGACTGGCCAGTGATGGTGTCGTTACAACCAAGTGGTTGAGAATGATGGCTCTGATTGTTGTTGATTATGTTGAGAGCGGGTGTATTAGACAGGCGGAAATCAAAAAAATCAGTAAATAGGTAATTTGATGAACAATTCAAGAAGGTTGATAAAGAGTCATGCACATGCATGTATTGTATGTGTAGCACAATGTCCCTTAATTAGCCTAGCCAAAAAAATGAAAGGTTAGTTACACACTCTTTTTGCTAGCATTGTAATCGGTCAATTGAGTCAGTCTTTTGTAAAAGTGTGAAGTATCTCTGAAATTGATTTAATAAGTGTTATAATGAATCTGTCCAATGAATGGGTACATTAACCTAATTTTACATTAATTGCTATAACCACAAGAATGAAACTGCACCAGTCGTTTTACATGAATTGATTATGTAGAGAAATGGATGGATTCCAAAATTAACTATTACCCAAATAGTAAATCTGGTTTTGCCATCTTATTATATCTATCTATTAAAGATCTTTTTTTTTTTTAGTGTTTTTTTTAGTGTTTATCTGTAAGAGTCAAAATTAAAATATAAACATATTAAATATAATATTATTTATAATATATTAAATTATATTACATTTTTATTATTACATTTTAATAAAAAAAATGAAGGCATCATAATACATGTGTAGGTCTTGCTATATGTTTGTGTATATAACAAAAAAAAAAAAAAAAATATATATATATATATATATACAATCCACACAATGAATGGCGACATGCAAAACACATAAATACAAGTCCTTAAATACAAGTCCAAACAAGACAATGGGGCGGAGAAACTAATGGGTGGCCATAGCGACAGTCAAGGTGGGTGGAGACAACTGTTCATAATAAAAGGCCTTTGACGGGGAACAGAGAGACAGACAAACAAAGAATATAGTCTGGGCTGGAGTGCCCTCTGGAGGTTTCCGAGGGCAACTCCAGTGAATCTTGTGACTATATATATATATATATATATATATATATATATATATATATGTATATATATATATGTATATATTTTATATATGCTGTTTGTCCCTAATAATAGAAGAACTGATCTTTTTTTTTTACTTTTACAAAGATCATGTGAAGTGTAGTTTCATGGCCACTACTTTCTCGGTTCACTCTGCATTGGCAGGTGTGTATATAAGTTAAATTTGGTCCTTGGGAACAAATAAAAGAAGTCCCTCATTGGCTTTCAGCATGCCTGTTCTTTCTAGCCTTGTCCTAGTTCACCAACTGTCTTGTGGCATGATGGGTAGAGTCTCTGCCTCTGCTGCCCTAGTTCATCAGCAGTATGGAGTCAGTAGGGGGGCCCCAGTGAGTCTGCCCCTCTTGCCCCTCTCTCTCTCTGCCGGTTTGCTCTCCAGCTCACAGTGAGGAAGCATTCCCAAGCAGCCCTGCAGCTGGGGCCCCCTCCCCTTCCCCTGGACACCCTAGTGTGCCCGCTGGCACTGCCCCCTTTTTCACCCATACAGTGAAAGAGAAAGAACAGAGACAGAGCGAGAGATGTGCTTGAGTTACCCCAGGCCTCAGAAGCTCCTCTCTCCCCTTCGCTGTGTTTTCCAAAGTAGGGCAGCTCGTCCACATCAGCGTGACACTGCCTGTCCACTGCCGAGTGGGACTCGCTAATACACTCCACCAAGTGCACCTTTAAAGGAAAAAACTTCAATGACACAGAGTGAAAACACAAGGTGGTCATTTATTAACAAAGTGCTTTTTAATCAAAGCATATTGGACGGATGGAATTAAAACTTCACATATGACTGTAAAATAAAAAAGAGCCCTATTTCGAACGCTGGCCTTGTCACTGTTAGGTCGTTAAGCATTCAGCCATGAAAGCCATGAATCAAAGACGGCAGGAAGTGGAGTGTGTGGATGCAAAGTCCTCTTGCTCTGTCCTTGAGCTCTCATTTGTGTGTGTGTGTGTGTGTGGCTGCTCTGACGGAGTACAACGGCTTCAGAGAAGCAGGAAGTAAATCATGGGGTCAAGTCTTTCTCCTGCCCGCAGGGAGGGGATAGAGAGAGAGAGAGAGCCACACACTTCTGCCCTATTCAATAAAAACAATTTTCTCAGTGTCGACTTGTTTATGATGAACTGTTGGTCCACTCTCTATATATTTCTTTCATCGAAAACTGGTCGCACGACGACTGGTTTAAAAGAACATGTCCAGATTTAATCTGGGTGTCTGAGAAAGGGCAAGGTCCAAAAAGTGCCAGAAAAACCCAATCCTTCTGAACTTCTTGTTTTGACATGTACAATTTTGTTCATCAAAAAAAAAAAAGAAAAAAGATTTGTATTCCTATATTTTCATTTTGGTGGCATAATTAATAATTCATCATTTTGTTTAGTCAATTATTATTAGAATTTGCCCATTCACTTATGTTATATTCATATACAAAATAAAAGAATGTACATGCAAATAACAATAATTATATATTTGTTTATATTTACTTGTGTGTGTGTATTTATAAACACATAATATACAGTACACATGCATATATTTTGTTAACAAAAACCTTTGATTTGGATGCAATTAATCACAATCATATATATATATATGATTAATTTGTTTTTGGCAATTTTGGTGACAAAAGATATACCTTCAAATTTTTGAGACCAGTACACTTTTATCTGAAGACTTTTCTAGTATTATGCTGCAGGTGACTTCAATAAAGAGAATAAAAATAAATACGTTCCACATTTTCCCAAAACATGTATTTAATGTAGTGCAGTTTCAAAACTAGGCAGACGTTTTTATGGCTGGTAAAATACAATTTAATTAACTTATCAAGTGCAGCTGGCAAAAAGTTGTGAATGTTGACATGGGATGTTTTATTCCCTTCCTTCCTTTAACAGGGAGATGCTCTGTGCCATTCCTCCGAGCTCTGAGCCAACATTCCATTAAGTTCTTTACATGGTCCGTCACGCCACGCTGCTTTCACAGCCAATGCTGATATGAGACCCTCTTGATGTCATTCTGTAAACACCGTCCTCTAATCTGCGTTGGAGGCACATAAACTGCAATCATAATCTTTTGTTATGCCTTCCATCCCGAAATTCTGCAGTCATGAAATTCCAAAGCGATTACCTTCACACGTTAGCACAGCAAATGGATGGTAATGATTATTATGATTACGCTTTTGATTATTGATACTATAAATTAAATAAGAAACACATGAGAAAACTTCACTTCAGCCAGCTGCACTAAATTTTTTTTTTCACAGGAGGCACCAAGACACTAATTTCCAGTGGATTACTGATAATACCATTGCTTGTATATATTTTACAATAGGATGCAATATACAATAGTAATACTGTGTATATTTTTATATAATATGCAAAATTATAATAAGGAATTAGGAGTCATTAGAGTAAAAATAAAGACATTTTATCCCTATTCTAAAATAGTATTTCTCTTAGCAACAACCCATTTATACTGTTATGTACCTATTATGTATATGTATGTGTATGTAT
>JAUYWG010000047.1:15932543-16033567 GCA_034779775.1 Enteromius afrohamiltoni
AAACACAGCATCAACACATATATTATGTAAAGAAAAACTTTTATTTTGGATGCGATTAATCATTTGACAGCACTAGTCATTAGTTAACATTACTTAACAACATTAGTTAATTAAGCATGAACTAAGACTGAACAATACTTCTACAGCATTCATTAATCTCAGTTAATGCTAATTCCAGCATTATAAAAATCACAAGTTGTGTTTGTTAACATTAGTTAAACTAACGTTAACAAAGATTATTAAATCATGGAATTAATGGAAATTGATGTATTGATTTATGTTAGTTAATACATAAACTAATGTTAATAAATGACACCTTGTTGTAAAGTGTTCCCAAAAAGTCTTTAAAAAACATTACAATTCTTACTGATCCCAAACCTTTAAACAGCAGCGTATATATTACATTCAAACACACACACACTTGTTTAGTTTCGACCCTATGTCACACTTGCATACAAAGTTTCGTAAACTGACTGAGGTTACGAGCACAGTTAGATGACTTTGCTGGTCATAGCATTCTAAATACTGCTTTTGCTGTTATTGGACCCAGTTGTTCGATATTAATGTGACCCGCACAGCTTCGGCAAAACAAACCCACCTCCACAATTTCAGCTCAGGAAATTCAGGGGAAACCTATAGTCTCAGGAAAGGGTTAAGGGTGAGCAGTGTAACCATGTTATTTTCTCTGAAATCTACACTTGCTCCCCACAGTATGAGTGCTGGAGCCAAAGGGAATGAATGGAAACACATGAACAGCGCTGCTATGCAGATTTAGCTGAGTTTTAACCACAATACACTTCTGAAGTCTCTGCCCCTGGCTATCTTTAATGAAGACCTCTTTTATTTTACGGTACATGGTGTGAAAGAAGGTGGATGTCAGCTTTACTGTATAGTATTGAAGGAGGTATATAGCTACAGTATATTGCCTAGTTGTGTCAGGAATTTTCGTGTTTCTTCATGGAAATGTTTTATACAAACAACCCGTCGTTTTTATGGTGAATGATGACTCAGTGAGGATGGTTTAGGACTTTGTAAAATGTTAAAGGTTAAAGACGAGAACAAATAGTTTATTTATATATACAACAAATCACTGATAACTGTTTAAATCAACTTTTTGAAAAGCCTGCATATTTTAGGAATGGCCAGAAAATGTCATATTTAATTCAAATCAGATCCCATGTTTATTGTATACCGTTGCAGCTTTGATATTAGTATGCATTTAGTGAATAGTGCTGTTATCAAAACACTAATTCATTTGTTTAAGCATCTTAACAAGGCCAGGTACCTGTTTATCAAATTACTTGATTGATAACAGGTTCTTCAGAAAACACTGAATTTATGTCTCAATCTCATCTTTTCTGAAGCTCTTTTACATTCTAAACACTTGTTGGCAGTGCAGTGCTATCTGATCTGGACTCCCATTGTTATGTCCAGAGGTTAAGCTTACATCCTTTTGATAGAGGTTCGTTCCCGCATGTCTTGGTCTGAGGCCCAAGCTGTGTTTAGTGCCCAGGGCCTTCGAGTGGCCCTTTGCCACCTGTGATTGTGATGCCAGGAACATAGACAGATAACCAGAGAGCTGGACTCCCGCAGGGACACTGCTGATTAAAGTACTGTAAAATGTAATTAAATAAAACAAAGAAACATTCATTACAAAAAGGAAGAGAAACTCCGGTCTTATCAGCTGTGGAAATAATGCACCAAACTGGACCAAAAATGCTTTTATGTTGAAGTTGTGTTTTATGGCATTGATGGTAAGTTTTAAGGCAGATCTATGTACCCTTTTAATAGATGATTCACAATAGGATACTAGTTAATGAGCAAGATTTATATATATATATATATATATATATATATATATTTGTGTGTGTGTGTATTTGTACAGTATGTATCAATTTTTGTTTTGGATGAACTAGTTAATCTTACTAAATCAGCAACTAGTCAATTACTGTGTTCCACTACTAGAAGCAGCAGTTATTTTGGTGTCTATTGACAATAGGGTTGCGCAATATGGTAATTTTTCATATCGTCATATCACCAGCCTGTGAGATCGCTGATACACGATATTATCATTTATGGGTGGGTGGGGGCAAGAGAGACACTCTCTGTACTTATCACAGGCTATTTGGTGATTTCAAGCCACGCGTACGTGAGAGATAGACAGAGCGCACCTGGAAGCACCAATAACCGAAATACTAGACTTTCAAACATATTGAAAAGATGACATGTTAAATATAAAAATATTTAAAACGGCTAGTTCATATTCGGATACAGCAGTTGTACATCGTTATTATAGGACCGTGTGTCTTGCAAGTTTGGCGCAAAAAAAAAAAATCAAAAGTAGATTTATTTTAAAGAGCAACAGTTTAACACTAAATATTGGACATAAATGAACACGTTAAAGATTAAGTTTATATTTTTGGAGTAAAGTTCAATTAAACAGATGTTTTTTAGTTAATGTGCTGTAGACGATGCTGTTCATTCATAGCTGTTCAAGATGTCTAAAAGACGTCTCTTTTAGAACTTATAATTTGTAAATAAAGGTTTACCATTCTGCAGTTAAATTTTGTTGTGGGTTTAATTTTAGAGTCCGTTTTTAAAACATTTCCAATGATTTGCGTGTATGTGCGGCACTGAGTGAAATAGCGGGGCAATTCGATAATGGTAGCCCAATAATACTACGCCACCTTATAATAATAATAGTTGTATACATTAATAGGAGAATGAGCCCAATATCGCCTTGACTATTGACAAAGATCGTCGATAAACAATACTATCGTCTATTGGCACAACCCTAATTGACAATTTTAATTATTCATTTTATATATTACTTTTTTAAGTAGGTGACAAAAAGAAATTCCTATGGAGTGACATAGCAAAAATGTAAAAACAAAAAAAATCTATTTATTCTTAGAGTTGCAAATAGCATGAGATTTATCTTCAAGGTTTTTTTATGTAACATTTTTGCTGTCACACCATTGATTAGAAATAATCTGAGTATACTAGCTAGCCTAATCTGTGACTAGTCGATTCTTGTGACCTATTCCTATAAGCAGCAGTTATTTTGTACTCACGGTTGACAATGAGGACAGTGCGTGCATTGCTCCATCCCATCATGCTGTGCATGCAAGACCGAGTCTTACTGAGGGCAAAAAAGAAGGAGTGCAAATGGCCACTCTTTTATTACCTTTTAACGGATTATAATTGTGTGCTAAGTGCTCTGTCTGCTGTCCCTCCCAGATGGAAGTTGAACCCTTAATCCTCGATCTGGAGGCCGTCCCACTGCTTGAGGTGGAGAGGTTTCCATCAGCGTTTTGACTTGGCATCTAAAATTTCACACAGAACGTATACCCGTAGGATGTCTGTAAACGTCTTCTGACAGCTGGGCAGGCCGCCGATTTTTCTAGCAGTCTCTAACCTTGTTTTAATGATGCTGTCTGAATTACATCAGCTCAATGCTTTGCAAATGCTTCTCAGATGCCCTCCTGTAAAAGCTGGCAGGTTTAGTCGATTCTCTCCGATCAGAAATTGGCAGAATTTGATGCTTCGAATTTGAAAAGCTTCGTTTTTGTGCAGCCTTTTCTTGCTATTAGGAAGGAACAGCTGGCATGGTTGCCATTTTTTAAGAAGCTCATCTTGATTTTGCTGCAGATCCACTAAATTTGAGTTAAGATGTTGAATTGAGACACTTTCCCTTATTTAAATATAACCACCTGTCTCGAACACTCAGTTAAGTGTTTTGTTTCCACAGAGTGATACTGCAGTTCACTAAAAAAAAAGGAAAGTTATTAATGAACGATAACTGACATTTCTTCCACGAAACGCAAAAGGTATATCAAAGTATCTCCTCTGTACTTTTTTCTTTGTAATTAAAGTGAATAAAGACAGGGGCTTTTAAGTTTCAAAAAGGATGTGAAAGTTTCATCAAGTACTAGTTAATGAGTTGAACTTGAGAATCGAATTCCTGAACAATTTTGTTACTAAGAACAATTGATTCATTGGAAAGAGCTGACTTAAAAGAAAAAGATTGACATATACTTTTCACATGGCTGCTGACTTTCAGTTGGTTTCTAACACAAAGCTATGCATATGCATATCACATTAAATATAGTGCATGTATCACTTTTGTAGTACTCCTTTTCTCTGTGTTCTTGTGCCATTTTAAAACTGCTCATTCACTTTTATTACACTAAAAAGAGTGTCCAGGGAAAAAAAAATCTAATTTTCAGTTCCACATAAGCAAGTCATGCAAGGTTGGAAACTACATTCTTAAAAAGAAAAAAAGATGTGTTATTTCCTATCACATCTACGTGTCTAGATAAGGACAACACATTTTGTGTTACTTTTAAATCAGCCAGTGTGTAAACCCTCTTAACACAGAAAGTGTTTACATCATTTACACACTAATGTGTTATAATCACACTATTTGTGTCAGAAATGTGCTATTTTTGATACATTTTGATAAAAGAAAATATATTTTATTAATTAAAACCTCATTGCTGTATTACATTAAAATTAACGCATTCACTAAATACGGTACAGTTTGTTTTTAAAGTTCATCTATTGTGCCTTTTTGTGCAAAAGTGCATATACCAAATAACGCTGAGCTAAAATAGCCATTACACAAAAACAGTCCTTTTTGCAAAATGGGTGAATGCATTGTCTTGGTATTTAAGTTTTTGGGAAAACTGTTCCTTTAAGAATAATCAAATTATTATCACATCAGTTCAGACGTGTTTCCATCCTGTCATCGTTGTGCGGTCATTTCCTTCATATTTGTCAAAGAAAATAACTGGTGCCTTTTCTAGCCTCCAGTCTATAATTCTGCACTTACTTTTCTCCCCTCTGGGCATCTGGATGATAAAAAAGGTTACTATGTCATTTCCTGCCTGCGTGACACCGGCCTCGGTGGGTAAAGCTGTCTGCTGACCTGCCCGACTCCGCTGATCTAGAAGTGAAGTCCCTTACAGTGGCACATCCTGCCATCTGTCTGTGTCATGTGCTGCAGATGCCAGCGGATGGGCTGCCATGTGGACTGGTATGGCAACCCGAGGGCAGTCAGCAGGCATCAACCGATCAGCGTTATTGAACTAAATTGCAGTGTTTACAATGATTTTGAAGTGTGTGTGTATGTGTGTATAAATATATGCACACTCACACACATCAGAAGTAGAAGTAGTCTGGAGTAAAAATAGCCCGGTGAAAAATCTGCTGTGCGCACGTTGCCAGAAAATTAGCATGCCCTCAGTTGCCGTGTTATGCCCGTCGGTTATCCATTGTTTACTTAACCCGCTTCAGTCTTTTGAGAGTTTGTTTTCTTTTTTGTTCTCGTCTCATTGGGATAGCATTGTTAGCCAATCTTGGAGGAATTAACAAAGGATCAGTGTTGCTACATCAGAGATGAGAGGAAGAGATACAGCAAACCCAAAGAAAACAGCACAGAGGCTACAGAGATAACTTAATGAAGATCACTGCGAGGAAGTTCCCTTCACCTGTGCACATGCGGTTTGGACGGAGGGAAGAATCACGTTGTTGTTGGAGTGCCCCGACAAACACCGGCCTGGATTGAGTTACGGCCGTTTTCTCTCGAGGAAGGAACACAATGTAATTATAGCTAATGTTCTGTGTCTGTGTCCAGAACTGCTGTACTTGGTTTGGCCCTGGCCCTTTTGCCTTGGGAGCATATCCCTTTTGGATGAGCCGTCCCATAATAAAGGGTTGAAGAGATTTTAGGTGCAGTATAAAGAGCTTTATGAAAACCTCCCACTTTCCTCCTCCTAACAGAGTTATTTGAAGGTTCCATTAACCATTTTTTACCCAACTATGATAACTTCTGCTTCTGTGAACCCTGAGAATGTGGAAAGTGTTTATTGCAATTCCTCTTCCTATTCCAATTCGACTTCCCCACAGGAATTGTGGCCAATTCCATCTCATGAATTGAAAGTGGTCTAATTCCGGTTTCGAATCTCACCAACAACCACAAAACCGCAAAGACTATTTTATAAACTTAAACATAATGTTGTAGTAGTGCTTGTTTTGTGCTTATGTTGGTCTTTTTTTATTTGGAAGCCGAGGGACACTATGATTCACAAACCATTTTCCGAGGCGTTATATTTATGAATCAGCTATCAGTCTGCAATGATGGCTTACATCCCTTTGCCTTTTGCCCTTGACGTTATATCTGATTACCTGCCCTCCAAACCTAAAAACCAGAAGGTTCAAGGTTCCTTTCTAAATGGATGACCCATTCCTGCCACAGTGCTGGGGAATAAAGTGGCTGTCAGCGGTTTGTCAGAGCACTGAATGCCGGTTTTCAGATTGTTGCCCTCGTACAGGGCAGACGTATGATGTGGATCAGGTGTCAGATGTTTGAATGAAGAATAGGAGTCTTTATGCAAAGTATCCTAAGGGTACATACATCATGATTGCAGCCGTCTATTTCTAGCCTCCTTGGCCAAGTCCACTTATATACACACTTGCTGTGGACTAATAACCTTGCACCGCCAGCTATATAAATGTTTTCCTCTGTAGAACACTGGGATAGGAAAGCAGCTGTCATCTGCATCCCACCAAGATGTAAACATGTAGTTGTGAGAGAAATAGCTAATAAATAAGCAGGAATTTTTCCCACTTTGCAGACTCAAATTTATGTTTATATTTGTTTGACTGTGCATGCGTTTATGCAGTTCACTTCACTGGGTGTAATGTTTTATGCCTCCTTGGCGCTTCGCTGATGTGTCAGAGTAGAAATCTAGATTTGCTTTTTTTTTTTTTCCAGAGTCTGTGTAGAAATTTTGTGCTTTTTAAAGCGGCTGGTGCTCTCTGTGGCAAACCACATCAAAATGTTTTCATAGGAGGCTGTTTCTTCAACTGGGCAATTTTGGGCAAAGTAGAATTTTTACAAATTGTATAATTTATAAACTAATAATGCCCAATAGTATGTGTATGAAACATACATCTCAGGAGAATTCTGTAATTTATATCAGCTTTTCTGAAAGTCATTAAAATCTCCAGCAGAGTGTCATTTCCCCAACATCTCAAATTATAAAGTTTTCTAAAAAGCATGTGTGGTAAGCATTTGCCTTGATAAGAGTAACTAGCATTTTGTGTACAGTATCATAAATGCACATTATTACATTTACATTAACATTTATTCATTTAGCAGATGCTTTTATCCAAAGCGACTTACAGCTGGGGAAAATAAGCAATTAGTCATACAGAGGAAAAAACAACTTAGGAAGTGCTCATAATACCGAACAACAGGCAATCTTCAAATAAGTGCAGGCTAGAAAGGGAAAGAAAGAGTAGGGTTAATTATTATTATTTTTTTTTTATGATGACAAATAGTGTTGAAAGAGATGGGTTTTCAGCAGTTGTTTGAAGATTGTAAGAGAGTTGGCATTTCGGATAGCGATGGGAAGATCATTCCACCAGCCAGGAACGGTGTGAGAGAATGTTCTGGAAAGAGATTTTGTGCCTCTTTGTGATGGGACAATGAGGCGTCGGTCACTGGCGGATCTCAGAGTTCTGGAGGGAGTGTAGATTTGTAGCAGTGAGTGGAGGAAAGCAGGAGCTGAGCCGGTGATTGTTCCATATGCAAGCTTCAGTGTCTTGAATTTGATGCAAGCTTCAATTACATTTTATTTGCACGTAATTGTTGCATAATTTAAAAAAAAAAACTTTTGAAGACAGTAAAAATATACGTGCAATTTCATCTCAAGCATGATCTTCACTGAGACTGGTGTCTCAATGGTAATTTATTATTACAGTATAAGTTTCATACTGTAAATAGTAAGTGGCTAGAGTGTTTTTCAATTTTTCTTTATACTGTTTTATTTTATATTTAATAATTGATATTTTATGATGGATTTGCATAATTCATGATTAAAGCTGCTTAAAAAGTCTAGTGCAAGGATAAAACCAAATTTTTACATGAAAGTCTTCTAAAAAGCAGAATGTATAAAAAAAAATTAAGGCATTCCAAAAAGAAAAGTTGAATATGAAGTATTTGAAATAATACTGGACATAGGAAAAATTTTTATAATTTCATATAAAAATAGTATATATTAGTGTTATTATTTTTCTTTTCTCCATGTGGCCTCCTCAACAGTTTGAAAACAATGCATTAAAAGATATCTCAAGTATATAAAAAATTGTTATGTTATATATATGTGTGTACTATGTATATGTATTATGCATATATAAATACACACACATACAGTATATATTTTGAAAACATTTCCATGTGTTTACATGTAAAATAAAGCAACGTGCTGGCTGAGTGAGAAAATAAGGGAAGCTCTCTGACTTCATGACAGTTGCTACGTCATAAGGTCATAGCAGCTGAATCAATTTTAGTAGCATTCACCACTGTGCTGTTTTATAATATTCTATAATTCCCTTCTGTGGCGAGTTACCGTTCTATCTGTCTCGCTATGTGTGCGTACATATGAATTGACATTCATTATAGATGTGCTTGTCCTAATACGGGCCATGCTTGAATGCCCTGTCTGAAATCGGATACCTTTTTTTCCCTTTCTTCATCCCCTTTGGACACGGTGACCCACTTTGTCTGCAGTTGGCACTGAAGACGGTTTGAGGGTGTCCACCTGGATTTAGTTAAGGGGTGTGGAGTCGACTCTTCCCCTCACACACACACACACCGGCCCACTGTTTCTCACTTCCCTCCCCAACTGGCTCTCAGCCACACTCTCTGTTTAAAGTGGCTGTTTGCCAGGTAAAGATGAATTACATTTAATTATTTTACCACTGATGCATCAACAGGGGTTCTACTTATAGATCTGGGGGTATTAAGTTAGTGCAGTTTACTCTCAGTGGAGCCGGAGAGAAGATCATGACGGAATATGTGCTCTTCCGTCTCTCTCTCTCCCTGTCCCCCATGATGAGGGCCCCAGCACCCACTGGCTCCTTCTACCACTGGCCTAATTAGTCCCCCAATGTGGCTTAACACTATGTATTTATCAAGAACATTAATTAGTGTCTTGGGTACATATATAATACTTAGGGATATAGCTGACGTTCCTGTTCATTAGAGGTTTAGAAAAAGGAGTCGGGAGAAATGAGGAGGAGGCACTCTTTATCTGTTTTTAAGCATTAGTTTTCTTTTCCACACACATAATGTCCCCGACTTACTGAATGCCACCTTAGACAATCAGAAACAAACAGTCTGCCTGTGAATCATCTATGAATCATCATATTACCAGGAGCGTAAAGTAATTTGCAGATGTATTTCATTAGTACACCCAAATAGTATTTTGTGAAATTTTTAATACGAATGTTGCATACTTAATTATTTTTCCAAGGAAATTAGAAATAGTTTTTATTCCTTACTATTTAATTTAGTAACGTTGAAGGACACTACCATTCATATGCTTGGTTTAAAAAATATATACATTTTTTTAAGGAGCCTTTCTAAACTCAACAAGACTACATTTATTAGAAACATTTATTATTATTTTCACAGTTGAAAACAGTTGTTCTGCTTTATACTTTTGTGGACACATTTTATTAATGAGTTTTATTTGAAAAGAAAGTTCAAAGAACATTTAAAATAGAAATGATCTCTTTAGTGCCTTTACAGTGAATAAAAAAATCTTACTGAACCTTCTGAATAGCAGTGTACTTTTCTGTCTATCAAAACACTAGTCATTAAAAACACTGGTCCGGGTTAAATGTGGGTTACATTCTATCCACAGCATCTGTGGCTTGTGGTTGATTACCAGAAAATATTTTTATTATGACTCGTCCTCGGTTTTGTAAAAAAAAAAAAAAAAAAAAAGGCAGAAAATGTGTTTACATTTATGCACTTACAATGAAAACCTAACAGGCAAGAGAGCCAAAGGGTTTAAAAGCAGAAATGTGAAGCTTGTATTTTTGTTAAAACACTTCAATTTATTTTTCAGTTTGTTATTTCAGCTGTAATGTGTCTAAATCGACTAGGTGGAGGAATTCTAGTTATGTAATTCCTGCGGGTTTCTGAGTTTGTTCTAGTTTAACAGTGTTTTTTAAACAAGGAATTAAATATACAATTTAGAATAATTTAAAGATTGGATGCATCAGTATTTGCATAGCATCTATCTATCCCATTTAGTGTGATATAATGCCTTAAAAAAAAAAAAAAAAATGATTGGACTTTCACTATATGGACAAAAAACAGTTTTTCCAAATATCTGCTTTTGTGTTCCACAGAAGTCAGATACAGCATGTTTTTTGGGTGACCAATCCCTTTAACATTTAGATGTACATTTATGCTTTAAAGAAATATGTTTGCATGTCTCTTCATCTACTTTCCACATGACCTTTTTTATATTTTGGCACATTGCTATTTCAACCCTATAAATATGCATGAGCATTACTGCCTTTTAGCTTGTCTCAGTATTGCTGTCACGAAGTGTCACCTTCCCAGAGTATGTGTTATTCATTAAGGATCTCAATGTGTGGAATCACACTTGTGGTGTCTGGCAAAACTGGCATTCATAGCTTGAAAAAAAATTTGTTTTTCTTAGCAGTTGGTTACAAGGACGGTTCCACCGGCCAGCCAATGGAAAACACTGCTGGAGACGCCTGGGGAAATCGATTTTCTCAGCGAGACCAGGACTGAGACAGATTCGCTATTGATTAGGGAGTTCATGAGGTAGTCACAGCGAGCCAAGGGTGGGAGGGACGGTGTGTTAGTGAAATGCTCTTAGCCTGGATGCTTCATAAATCGCACACAAACCACCACGGCAAAACGCCTTTTCAGATACTCCCAGGATTACTCATCCCCCGCGTGCATAAACTGTCCATCAAACCAGCTGAAAGCACTGTGAAAACTACAGCCTGTTTCTGTCACCGTCTGACAGGAAATGGCTTGACATGTCGAGGTGTCTGAGGTAGTACTCCAAATTAAATATAGAGATCAGCAGACGGTGTCTCGGGACCTTTGAGGTGTCCGATGCTGTGCTTTTTAAGAGCTGCACCTGTATTTGAGTCACATGATCCTGTGCTGTTGATGGCATTACTCTGCTCAGACGGTAAATGAGTATAATGTGTCTTGCCTGAGCGAGCCTATGGCTAGGAATGAGTTAAGTGATGAAATGCATATTACTGTAGGTTAAAAGGTCTCTCATTGAAATGAGCTGTCATTAAAGAGCTCAAAGGGATATTAATCAAAAATTAGATTCAATCTTCCATTAACTGCACTATGTATCTACACTGGTTCCATTTACTTTATGGGTCTCTTTTGAATTTCCGAGTCGTTTCCAAAAATGGATTATGTGAACCGTCCTCAAATGCAGATAAAACGTTATGAATGTAAAATGGTCTCTGGGTAGAAGTGTTTGAAAAGCTACAGACTGATTGCAGTATTTAGAGTGGGTCCTCTTACTTTACGGTTCATAAAAGGATCATTTAAAGCGTATTTTCTGAAACGGCCAGCGCAGCAGCACTCGAGGGTCACTTTGGTTAACAGGTACCGCCCGTGTTGATGGGATCTCTCTTTGCAGCGGAGGATTCTGGGTTAACTAGCACAATGCTGCATTGAGCTTATGGGACATATCATGTGCTGTCAAAACAAATAGCTGTCTGTCTGTCTGTCCGTCCAAGTATCTATCTATTTATCCTTCTGTCTGTCTGTTCGTCAATGTATCATTCTATCTATTTATTGTTCTGTCAATCTGTCTGTTTGTCCATCCATCCATCCATCCATCTATCTATCTGTATGATTCTGTCTGTTTTTCTGTTCATCCGTCCGTCTGTCAATTTATCATTCTATCATTGTTTTGTCAACCTATTCGTCCATCCATCCATCCATCATTTGTATCTCTCTGTCTTATTCAAGTAGCAATTTTATATTCTGTTTGCCACCTCAACTGAAATTCAGAGATTAAATTGTAATTTAAAAGACATTTTTAATATACTTCTGATTGCAGCACAGCCCTAACATACACATAAACATGTTTCTTCTCGTATATCAGGTTCACATTCAATCCAGTGCTTCGTTATTTTAACATCCCAAAATTTCGACCTGTTTTCTTACGCCCATCTGAATAAACAGAAAAGAGAACAAAACATCAGGGAGAAGCTCTCCAACCCAGACAGACCCTGAACTGACCAATCAAACAGAGCATTCCATGTCCTCAAGCCCTCTGTTTGACTGTAAGCATGCTAGTTTGTTCAGCCGAGCTATGAAAGCAGTGCTGCCCACCACTTAGAATTCTAATTGGATCCGCTTTCTGAATTCATTGTTTCTTTAGGTGGTTATTAGATGTTTGTGTTTGTTCATATTGATTTGCAAGAGGCAGATGAAAAACGAGAGGCTCAGCAGGAGGCCTCACCGCATGGAGAGAAAGGTGAGGGAAGAGGAAAGACAGAGTGGGGAGGAGAGAGATAAAGGTCTGTCTTGGGTGTGAATGGTTTAAGAGGCGCTACAAGAGATCCTTTTTATGTTTTAAGTGGACAGGGTTTTGTTTGGCCCCAGCCTGGAGAGCAGCAGCAGCCAGGTCTTCTACAGATCAGAGCATAAAACAGTGTGAATTAATGTGCGGTGGTAGAGAGAGCGCCCCCTAATTGTAGTTCTCAAGACTACAAATATTCAGTTTTGCATTACCATTACACACAACAGAAATAGTGACGGAAAATAATTTACATATTTAAGTCACTTCTGTAATTTTTTTCCTTGACTAATTTAAAGAAGAATAATCAAAAATGTTGCTGTAATGCAGATGTTATTTTTCAGCTCAAGTCTTTTACCTGTAGTTCAATTCAGTTCAATAACTGTAAAGTTCATTAATTATGAAAAAAGTTTAATTTAGCCATAAGCACAACTGAAGACAGTATTGTTGTGATTGATTTGTCATATGGCAGTACAGAAAGTTTGGATTTGTTAAAATTTAGGTTAGAATTCTTATCTTCAATTTGTTGTTTTGTAGTTTGAATGACTTTTAATAATAAATGCTATTAAAATATTAAAGTTGAAAACGCTCAAAACTGAGAGATAATGATGACCAATTAGGTGACTCCAAACTTTTCTCATTATGTATTTTATTATACCACAAATCTTTAGCAGATGTAGTTTTTTTAAACTGAGTAAATAGTGTGAGATGATCAGTTGCATAAGTCTGGCATGACGCAATAGTGTCTATCTCATCCATATGGCAGTAGTTAGCAGTCCAAAACAATGGAAAGGAGATATTGCTGTACTGTATATAGCATCATTTGTTTAGTTTTTTTTTTATATGAAAGCCATGTCTTAAGGAAATAAAAGATGGGGACGGATGTGGTCTCGATTTCAAAAACTTCAAAGACTTTATTAACAGAACTTGTTTTGCTTCTGTACTATAAGCTAATTTACAGTGCTTGGGTACAACTTATCTTCACGGTTTGTCCTGTTTTGATCTTTAACCTCAACAAAAATACACACCCACAACCATGGCATGTGTTGATTAGATTTCTTCTCTGTAAGAAATGTAAAATGGCCATTGCAGAATATTTATAAAATATAGATTTTACCAGACTACCCATTTTAGGGTTTTTGTAACAAACACTTACCTAGAGGGCACCTTAGTGTTTAGTGTTTAAGGCGAAGTGTGTCTCTCAGGACTCATAAGGTTAGACCATGACCCATTCCTCACTTGGAAAAAGTGCAGAGAGTTTTTTACTGGCAGCACTGAAAGCAAACACGACTTTAATGAAGCACTTAAATTTTAGGGGCCTGGTTCTCAATTATATTTTACTTGTAAGTGTTCAGTGGCAACAGTGGAGGCATTGCGAACACGTGATTTCAGAGCCGGTATTGTTTGAACCTTACGTTGGACGCCCTTGTAAAGTGAGCCGCAGTAAAAAGGGAGTAATAGATTTAGCCAAGGACACATGAAAAATGAGTCCTGTTTTAATGAGTTTGCTAATATAGGCCTGTTGGGTGAAGTGTGATAGTGTTGGTTGTACATGAGGGGACGTTTCAATGGGAGGTGGTGATGATTAGCGTACTGCTGGATAAGAGAAGCTTATCGCTCTATTCATCAGATAACATAGACACACATTTATTTCAAGGTTAGCGATTAACAAGTTTGTTCGAGTCGAAACAGGATTTACTACAAACCCTTGGTGCTGATAGCGGAATGACTCGTCTCCTGAAACACCCAGCCGCCAAAATCTCTTCTCTGATCTTCGGTCTGGCCTTGAACAGATCACTGGCTATAACTCCATGGGAGCTTTTGATCGCGTTTACCAGATTTCTGGCAAGATTTGAACTAATTCCACTTGTGGATCTCAGGGCCACTTTATGGATCAAATCGCATATTTCAGATGCTCCAAAAAGGCTTGTGGAAACTTCTAATGATTCAGCTGAATACGGAAATAAACACCCACTAAGTTTCCAAAACCTCAAATATTATTGGTGGTTTGAGGCCGCATCTGTCAAAGCAAAGAAAGAAAACAGCCATAGTGCAGATTCTTAAAGGTATAGTTCAGCGAAAAAAGAGAACAAATCATGTCTTTCCAAACCTGTGTGGTTTCTGTCTTTTATGGAATGCACACAAACACACAATTGTCATTTTGTCATTCCCTTATAAGAGTAGTTTTTGCACAGTCAACAAAAAAAGTATGAATTTACTTTTTATTTCTGCCTCTAAGAAACTTTAAAGACATCTTTTTATCAACTGCTAATATTTCTTGTTTTAGCTCGAGAGAGTACGCATGTTCCTCTTCATCTTCCAGTGACAGACTTCCCTTAAGATAAACTAAATTAAGAAGTGTTCCCTATCCAAACCTTTTTCTTCAGAAATGATTTTGCTACTCTTCTATCAGAATGTGTTGAGGCTGCTCATCTATTCAGATTAGAGAGGGAAAATAACAGTCCTCCAAGAGGAAGCGCGCAGCTTTGTCATATAAATGAATGTGCGAAGATGAGAGGACAACAGAGCCTCCTCCCACTCTCCCTCACAAACACCCACTTGACATTTATTGCTGCGCCTGCAGTGTGGTCAATTCATGTGTGGAGAGTGGGATTTTGCCCTCAAGGATTTTTCCACACAGTGGAGCTGGAACGAGTTTTAAAGTGCCATGGGGGGGCTGAAGATGGCTGCATTGTGATTTCACTATATGGCTGAGATTGAACCCATGAATATTAATTAGCGCTGGCTGTGTTGATAGGTAATCTTTCTAGACGGGTCCAGTCACTTACCTAATTAATATTGACGAGCCAAACCTTTGCCTTCTACTGTTCATAAATAAATTGATATTGTGTGCGTATGTGCTTAAGTTGTATGGCCTTACAGTTGATCCACGCTGTGTTGGTATTGAGATGTGATATCAGGACAAGTTTATGCTTGCTCAGATGCTTTTTTCCCCATTACTTTTTAATATTAATGAATAAATAATGCGAGATCGAGTTGGTAGTAGTGCTTGTCTCTGAGATGTCAAAACTCAGCAAACAAGATATGATTATATATAAGATGTTAAAATTATTACGCTTACAACTAGATTAAGCAGAGCACATAAGGGATTAGTCTATGAATAATGTTCTGGCTTTAAAACATGATTTGTGATGTTTTATTTTGTCGTCGTTTTCATGAGCACAAATGTGCCTTTCAGAATGCTAATTTAGACAGACAGACAGGTATAAGTTTTATTGTATTATTATTTATATATTAGTGTATATAGTGTATATGCACACTCTTTGGTGCACTATTGGTGCTTAAAAGGAACCATTCCGTCAAAGGTACAAAGGAACCATGTCCTTTTTTCGTTTTGTTTTGTTTTGTTTTATAATCTGAGGAACCTTTTTTCACCAAAAGGAAACTTTTGTGAAACAGAAAGGTTCTACAGATGTTAAAGGTTCTTTATGGAACCGTTTTGACAAAAAGTTCTTCTCTGGCATCGTGAAGCATACGTTTATTTATTATTATTTAGTATTAGCTTTTATTTGATATTTTTGTTTATATTTTATGTGCTTTTGTGTTTTTACTTTTACTTCTTGCTTTAGTTTTTTTGTTAGGTTTTTTTTTTTTTTTTTTTTTACATTTATGCTATTTCAGCTTTGTTTCATCTGTCTAAATGGACACCTAGGGCAAGCATCTGTCTATTTTTTTTTCTCTCTGTGTGAAGGGGGCACAAATCCCCCTTTACCTGTCTGAAATACTACCAGGTGCTAAAACTATACTGAATTATTGCTTATATCAGAATGGTGCTTTATTGCAAGCCAATTATATATTCAAATGTCAGACGACAGGAATGTGAGCTAAAGATGGCCCCTTTGGTTTCCAGGGTGTCCGGTTCTCTGGTTCTGCATATCTTTATCTCCCTGCTTGGTAGTCTTGTTTTGATTCATAAATCTTTTCTTGCATGGTCAGATTACCATTTAACAACCTGCAAATCTTTTTTCTTGATAATATTTCAGCAGTCATGTTTTGTGTGAGCTGTTTAGAATCAGAATTAGAGATGCCAGATTGCGAATTTAATATTCTTTTTATCTAATCGTTTTGCAGAAAGGTCTGAAATGGTTTGCAATTGTTCAGTTTAATTCATTAAAATACAAACATCGTCTCTTTACCATAGATAGAGATGATCTGCATCCATAACAGTATCAAAAAAGGGGAAAAATCCCACCATGCTCTACAGTAGGTGCTTGTACATAGCTCTGGCCTTTAGCTATACTGTATGTGCAGGCTTTGTCAGCTGCTCTCTGGGTTTTTTCTGTGTTTGTCCCACCATGTTGGATCCCTGATTTGACACACTACCTTCACGGAGGGCGGTGGGTTTAACTGCTACGTTGAGTTACGAGAGAATGAAAAAGCTAGCCTTGACAGCGAATACGCTACTTCTAATTTTCTCAGGCTGACATCACTGCTTCTCGCAAGCTGTTTAAGGAAACATGCTCACTGATTTTGACACACTTGTCAGGACAAGACATTCTCACATACTCTAGTTGTTTGCGAGCTCCTACCCGTGATGTCAGAAGCACTAACTCTAGATGACTACAGACAGGATAAACAAAGATGGATGAGAGAAGTGCCAATGGCACTCCAGAGAAGAAGACACATGTCTGTCAGTGTCATGTTTGTATTTCCAGCATACCTTTCTCCGCTCCTTACCTGTAAGAGGACATACCTCCTGCAGAGGAATCCCAGCATGACTCCACATAACTGAGAGGAGAAAAAAGGTAGAGAGATGTTCTGCAAAGGTTCAAACACTACCTCGCTCCCTGCAGTTATTCCAGAAGGCAGACTATGTTTAGAACACAGACGTGGCTGATGTCGTTTAATCTGCAAGCAGCTAAATCTATTCATTGTGTTGCTGAAGGGTGCTTTGCATGCAAGTAACGGCTTTAGAATAACCGGCCAAAGTATTAGACCATTTTCTCCCATGTTGCAATCTGCATTTATTCATTAACGTAAAATATGCACAGTACATTCTTAGTGAATTTGCTTCTGAGTGCTATAATTATCTGAAAAAAATTCTATCCCAAAAATTCAAATTTGCTTAAGATTTACTGACCCTTCGGCCATCCAAGATGTAGATGACTCATATTGTGGCATTTTTATCAGCTGTTTGAACTCCCAGTTTACTGCAGAGGATTAATTGGTGAGCAAGTTATGTTATGGTAAATTATTTGAAATCTGTTTCGATGCAGAAACAAACTGGATCCCAATACATGTTTAAACTGCATAAGAGTTATCTACTCTCACATGAGAGTAAGTTCATTTTCATCTTTGTGTGTTCCTTTAAATTAAACTTGAATAGCCATTGAATATAATGTTAAATAATAATGCATTTTAATTAAGTTGTGTGTATGGGTGTATCCCAAACAAAACGGAAGTACTTCACAACTTCCTTATGCTGTACATTACATTTATTATTTTCATTTATTGCATTTTGCAAGGCACTGTTATTCAAAGCAGCATAAATCCTCATTAGACATAAACGCAAGTTAATTTCCAGTAATTGCTGACCAATCAGAATGATTTTCTTATGGATAACACAATAATGGCAGTACAAATTATATATATGTGTGTGTGTGCGTGTGCAGTATGAATGCTAATGCTTACCTGGCCTCCAAAATAGTCTGCAGGAACAAAATGTAGACCTTTAAAGGTGATTTTGAAGTATTTTTTATCTATGAGGGAATGTGAACAAGTGATGATTTATGCCGAGTGCAGGCAGAATGCTATCGTTCATGAGGAGAGGTTTGATTAAATTGCAGGGTTATGGGGGCACTGCTGGACACCACTAGCTGGTCTCAAAGAGAGATTGAGCCAGTGGCCTCTCCACTTGTCATTTTTGGAGGATCCTTCATTAACGGGCAATCCGAGACTCTCAATCTCTGTCTTTCTGTCTCTGTTGGAAAATAGAGGGTTGTGTGGCAGCCAGCTTGTTGGCAAATGCTATCATGCATTCAGCTGTCCTGTTAGCTGATAATTTGCCATCTTTTTCATCTGACCCCACATCAGAGGGCACTATTAGCATTATTATCTTGTAGAGAAAGAGAGCTGTCACTGTTACAAACTAACTGACTCTGTTTACCTATCCACTTCTGTCTTTGTCTTGCATACAAAATATACATGTGCAATTGTCGGTGTATACTGTATATCTGAGCAGCACACACTGAATGAATTATACTTTTCTATTATACATCTGGGAAAAATAACGTGGCTAACCTTAAATCCCTGGATTTAATTACACACATTTTTTTCATCTCATGTGCACAATTTAGGAACATTACATTTGAATGTTTATGCATGTTTTTTCTTGAATGAATCACAGGTTTGGAACAGATTGGTTGAGTGAATAGTTCAATGACTCCTTCATAAAGCCAGGCACTTGTTAGACAGACACTTATAGATATATATTCCCTTTTGTTATAATTGCCTTCTGGAGAATTAATGATCACTAAATATTTGTTTGTTTGTTTATTTACTTACTCAAATGGACCAAAATGAAACGCTGGACCAAAAGGCTGAGTACTGAACATGTTTTGTTTTAACTGTGAATTTGTTTGTTCTGCTGAACACAAAGGAAGATATTTTGAAAAAAGTTTAAGCAGGCAGTTTTGGGTCACCATTGACTTTCTTTTTTTTTTTCTTTTTCTTTTTTCTATCATGGAAGTCAAAAACAACCCTGTTTTTGGGATGAACTATTCCTTTAAAATTTAATTAAGAGGCCATTTTTGAGACCCCCTTCTTAAATCTTATATCAAAGTTGTCTTAAAACCTAAAAGCAAAATGCGTTCTTGTCTTACAACAAATTTTATAAACTTTGATCCACTGATATTTCAATACTGGTATGTGTTATGTGAATATTACTTTTTTTTTCCTTTGCTCTCCATCCTTTTGTTTTAGCCATGCACAGTGGATAACCCCTTTCATCATCTTAATTACAGTCTAACACCGCAATCTGACAACCAGCTCTAATGGATCAATGCTCTATTAGCTGTATGCTCATGTTACACTGACACACGCTTGTGTTGAGCCTCGTTTTCCCCTTGCTCTCAACAACACCTATCCAATCCATTACAAAGCCAAAAAGTGGCAATGTGTCCCTCAAGAAACTGCATGTTCCCCAGCTGCGTGCTATTTTTCAGAAAAAGTGACTATGGTGTTATGGTCAAATAAGCTGTTAGCATTTCAGCTGAGGTGAAATAGACTCCATTTTTCATCCGGTGGGAGGACAGCGTGTGCTAGTTGACATTTACTTACTGTCGTATTATCTATCAGATCAAGAGCCCCTGAGTGGTGGCGAAAGTTACGCCCATACTGTGACATTTTACAGTATCCTGTATTTTAGTGTATATAAATGCAAGCTTTTCAAACATGGCTTTCTTTACGCTCCAGAGGGAACGAATGCTGAAAAAAGCATGTCTTGTTGTTTAGTCATTGAAATAGAGTTCTTGTGAGGAGAGACTTCAAGAGCGGTGTATGTTTTGCTGACATGCAGCTTGAATGCTTCAAGTTATCTCACTGTAATTCCCTCACTTCCTCTGCATTTAGTTTTATAGCTGCTATTTTAATTTTCTATTATACATCTGTGAAGGATATCTTTTAGCTAGTCCTGATCCCCAGGCGTGATTGATTTGCACAGTTTAGGAGCATTGCATTTGAATGTTTTATACCGAAAATGTTATGCAATGTGGTTTTTAATAAAACAAAACACTTTGCAGCATGTTAAAATGTCTATTATATAATTGATCCTAAATGAGTCCTGGATGCTAAATTGGCCACTGTGGCACTGCAGTTGTTTTAAAATAATGTTTTTGTTAATAAAGTGGCATTTTAATGAAACATTGTGTCCTTAATATAAAAGTCAGTTATAATAGTGCAAACAACACCCTTTAGCAGATGGCGTTTTACATCTGTGGATTAAAGTTAACCAGCTTGCAGTGTCAAGCAGGGGATGTAAATTAGCATATATGCTAGAAGTTTAACTTTATGCTAGTTTCAGTGCTAGTTAAAGCTGGTTTAAACTGTGCCTTTGCCAGCACATGACCAGAATAAACCACAAGCTTAAACCAGCATCCCAGCATCAAAACATACCTAACTAGCATATACTGTTTTTTTATTCAGCAGAGTTCTTCGTTTTGCTCCATTTCTAGATTTTATCCTTATTCATAGAGTGTAACATTTATTAGTTATGAGAAAAATTGGCCTGCACTTTCCCCACAGTCCACCTGATGACTGCTGGTTTCTTAAGCGAGGTTGTTAAGGCCACTGTTCTTTGAAGTATAGATCCAGCTGTTCAGTTCAAAAGCAAACCTTTCAGAAGCCCATTTCTGAAATGATAATTCAGTTTTAACCATGATTCTAACAACTCCCAACCTTCCAATCTCTCTCTTTGAGGCGTACAAGGGTAAAATGATGTCAAACTGACTGACTGACCACTGCCCGAACCTATTAAGTGCTTTTCGCCTGTATTTGTTTTGGTTTATCAATCAGGTGGGACTGAGCTATTTTTACACAACAAAAATCTGACAATAGAGGCTAACGTAAGAGACTGGTAAGTGGATAAGGAATGGAGTATGGAAAAATTACTTTTAGGATTTTGTTTTTGTTCCTAAACAGTCTACCCTGTGGCATTAAGATACACAATGCTGTTTTTGTTTTGTGTTTGAACCATTATGAATTTTAAATGCCTTTGTCATATTTTATTATGATTATAATCATAATCTTTTGAAAAGATGGCAAGGTTTGTCCTTTTCCTTAATTGTCAGTACAAAAAGTAACAATAGCAAGTTACATGTTAAAATCACTACATAATGTCAGAGCTACTTTTACAAACAGTGTCTGTCACACACAGTACTTTTCTATGTACTGTTCTAAATGATCAGTTTTTTACATTTTAGGAGACATATGGGTTCATTATATTGTATTGTTTTTTTCTTAATTTACATATTTCTTTATTAAAAATGTATTGTCATAAATGGCACGTTAGGATACAAAATGGATTGTTTCCCAGAATTGTTAGAACCTGCTAGTAGATGCTGTTTTACTTGCATTTATTTATTTGTGTATTGCTTTTATGCATAAAGGATCATTCAAGATCATTTAATTTATTATGTATCAGACATAAAATGTATCAAATGTATGTAACATTCTTGTATTATGTGTGAATAACTTCAAATTGTTGGTCTCATCTGTTGATCAATCAGAAGAGATATTAACGTGCAGAGGGTTGTCTAAATATTTTAAACCAAGGTTACTCAGAGGTTAGCATTAGCCTTGGCTAATCATCTGTACCACCAGGAGTCTTTACAGCATCATTTCCTGATCTTGGCTTGAAGTTTGTGTTCTGCCCCCTGCATCATATATAAACATCGCCATTGCCAGTCTAATTACACATGCCTTTTAATCTGTGACCGCCACAGAGCGACATCTTCCACCCCGCTTCTCCTACATTTGACAAATCACCTGATGTAGGTGTGTTCTTTTGTGTGTGTTCATGCATCGTTTAATCTCCTCTGTTTATTTTCCTCTCCCTCTTTAACCATTGGCAGATCTCCGGATGTGAGCGCTTTTGTGTGTGTGTGTGTGTGTGTGTGTGTGTGTGTGTTTCTCTCATGCTTTTCCCAACTCTTTAATTACTGTCCTCTCATGCAGGGCTGGCTCAGGTGTGTGTAATTATGCTGGTAATAAGGCCTGGAAAGTCTCCACCTGCCTCTCACTGGGCACTCCCCCCACGCTGTCTTTCCTCTCTCTCTTGCTCTCTTTATGCTGACAGACAGGACTTTCTTCATCATTTCTCATCGTGCCGTTACGAGCCAGTTTTCTCTTCATGAACAAAGCGTAGCACTGATGCTTTATCTTTTTGCCATGAGTCTTTTGGAGTTAGCATGTAGCTCGTTACTTATTACATTTACACCATAACATCAGATATTATTAAAATTTGAAAAATAAAATGATATGTTTCACCTGAGCTTTCAGGGGCATGCATGTGAGGAGCATGATGGGTATTATAGAATTTTGGAAAACCAAATAAATCCAAAATAAATGCTTTCTGTGAAATCCAGATTTTGAAGATACAGCTAAAATTGGTAAAACAGCTGTTTTAAATGTAAAAAAATATATATTTTCTAATATTATTGCATTAAAAAAATCGTCTTCACCAACTTGTCCACTGCATTCCACTTAAAGCATTAATATAACAAAAAAAAAAAAAAAAAAATATATATATATATATATATATATATATATATATATTAATATCATTTATTACTTTTTAAAGTGATTAATGGTATATTGTAACGCTTTGCTTTTAATAGTAATGCTCCTCAATGCTGTGCACATAGTTTCAGCTGCACAGCATTCCCATAATGATGACAAATTGCTTACAACCCACTCAAACACTATGTGGAGCTACACAGCCACCTCTTCGCTAGATAATATTCATCATTTGTTGAAAAAGGGGCCGCAGTGTTCCAGTAATTACAATTATCGTAAAACACACATTGCATCTGCATCTCATTCATATCTCCTCCTACCTTTAGGCTGATATACGCAGGTTCAAGAGCTGCGGTGGCCCACCCGTCTCTTTCATTACGCCTGACGGAAACAATAAGAAAATGCAAGCAGAGGAGTGTACGTGTCACAGCTAGTGCGTCAAAGTTTTTCTGGCACAGTCCACATGTAATTACAAGCCTGGTTGCCTGGCGGTGACAGATCACTGGTAAGAGGGCCAGCTGAATGTCGTGGCACCTGCTGGGCTCCCTGAGCCTCTGCTTCTGGCTGCAGTCAAATTACAAGCAACTGTATCAGAGCGAAGAGAATGGATTGAAGCTGGCCCTACCTGGCCAGGTGTGTTTCACCTAGTGTCGCTGCTTTGAAATTCGCCAGATTTATACTCTACTGAAAGGCTTTAGCACGTTTGAATGGCCGCTTTCATTAAACACTGACAACAGCAGTAAGATGAGAAAATATACAAATTGTTTATAAATAATGACATTTAATTATAGTAATAGTAAATAATTATCCAGCATTTATTGTTGCTGAGAAGCATAATATTCAGAGACCTCAAGTTTCTCATGAACCCAGGGCTTAGAAACATTCATGGCATCTGTCCTGATTACTTAATTAGTTTATTGCTTTAAAATAAGCTCAAATAAACTTAAGTATTCATATTTGTATCTAGAAAGAATGCATTCAATTTATCAGAATGTTGTTTTGCACTTTTTACTTTCCACAAAAATATTAAGCAGCAAAAAAATTTTAAACTGCATATGAATCATAGAAATCTTTCTTGGGCATCAAATCAGCATGTTAGAATTATTTCTGAAAGACCGTGTGAGACTGAAAACTAGAGAAATGACTGCTGAAAAGTTTTTTAATGAATTACATTATATATATATATATATATATATATATACTCAAATAGAAAACAGTTATTTAAAATGAATATGATACAATATTATGCTTGTTCTGATTTATCATGGTAAATCATTTCACCACAACTGTATAGTTTTTTTGATTTAGCTTTATTTTTGTTTTTAGTCTGTTTTCATTTCTGCAGCAATGGCACGATGGATGGGACTACTGTATACCTGTTGTCTGAACACAGTCTGGGGGACTGTTTTTTTATTTTGAAAATACATTATTTGTGTGAATCTGTATCACAGAGATACATCGCAGTGTGGCAAAGCATTTCCTGTATTTCTTCCTCTTGCAGTGGTCTTTCAATCAGGGTTGAGTTATGACCAGTCTGGCCCACACACGGCGATCTCTGCTTCCTCATTAGGCCTTCATTAACCCCCTCAAGCTGAGCTTCCACTCGGCTTACAGTACCAGTGGATGTGTTTGAATACCATTCTTCATTTCCCACAATCCCCCGCTGCTCGGCACAGTGTACGGGAACTGTGGTTCAGCACCGGGCTTTCAGCACATTTACTGTAAAATGACATACAAGGCCCTGGGGACATACATTGACCTAATGTGCTGCACAGACACATTCATGAAGAGAAACTGCTTTTGGATGTGTCAAATGCATGTCATTATTTTGACAAATAATATCCCTTCTGCGATGCCTCAGTAGCTTTAAAAATGAGACTCTCGAACAATAATGAATATAGCCACTGCTATACCTTAATGCCCTTGTGTTCACCTGAGGATATCTGTAATATAGATATAGAAATATCCTCAACAGGTTAAAAAAAAAGAGGTAATAATGTTTCAAAACTGGCTTTTGATCTCAGATCTCAAATTAAAAGTAATATCTGGTATGTTGGTGGCTGCCATATTAAGTTTGGGACTCTGGGAGGCTGATGTGATAAAAGTCATCACGTGATCAGTGTTAGTCCCTTAGTAGCAGCTCACTGTTAGTGTGTGTGTGTCCATGACCACTGAAAATTGGAGCAATGGTAAACTTGGATTAATTCACCTAGGACAGTTTTACATTACATAATTAATGTTTAGGAGACTTAACTAAACAAGTGAGAAAACAGTCTCCTATGAGTCTCATAAGCAAATGAACAAATGAATTTATATGCTAATGAGTTAAATGAAACTATATTTCAATTAAATTCCCATACCACAGTAGTGTTGTACTTAAATACAACTGTATACACATTTAAATACACACACACACACACACACACACACAGTCTCTAGAAAGAGTAATATAAAATATGTTAATATCTATATTATTACACATATACTGTATATATAATAAGTATAGTATTGATTATTTGCATTGTATATGTATATTGGGATCCAAAACTAATAGTTGGGATTGCACGCTCTCTTTTACTGTCTTTCTTCATCCTTCTTTTATCCTTTATTTCATCATTGGACATCTATACTCTGGGGCCATTTGGATATAAATAGCATAAGGCGGAAAGTCTCTCCTAAAGTGTAGGTGCCCCGCTCTGAACATAATGCCTAAAAAAGATGCGGACAACCTATTATCAGGACCTCTCACCTTTCCATTCACTCTCTGCCTGAGGGATGAGTGAGAGATGTAATGATCTAAATAAATGCAGAAGAGTTTCCAGCGGGAAATCTTTCTCCCATAACACAATGGTTTTCAACTGGTGCAATGCAAAAATGGGTCACAGGTTTGTTAGTTAAATGCAGCTAATGTATTCATGTATAGTTAGGATGGTCAATAAATAGTTCATTTGTCTAATCAAACAATGTTATTTTGCTGCAAGTTGTTATTTTGTAGATGCTGGCAAATTTTTTATTGTTTTTATTAACATGTTGCATGGCGGTCCCTAGCCCCTAGGTTAAAATAAATATAAACCAGATTAAGCACTTCATTTTTTCACATTAGGGTCATTTTGGTATACTTTTCGCAATTAAAAAAAGGTTTACACTGGTCATGAAATCTGGACCATTGGCTTATTGAGATTCTAGATTCTTCTTTGTTTTCAATGGGCTTTTAGGTGTTTGAGAGAGTAGCAGACATTCCTATGGTTGTGTTGTCCCCTTTTGGTATCCTAGCCCTTGGTCTTTATAGCCATCTTAAAGATGTCTCTCATTTCAGTTCCTAGTTGAAAGGATGAAGAGGTTCATTTTTTTCCCTCTCTCTTTATGGCCATGACACCCCCCGGAGACATTCTTCTGCACAAAAATAAAAATGTTACTAGTCTCAAGTCAAGTCTTAACATTTACTCCAAAGGGCAGGGCATAAACTATTAATAGACAGCTGTCTGTCTGCACAAGGCTGTGAGGGAGAACGATTTTATATTGAATCCTCATGTGGTTTGAAGAGGTGGTCCGGTCTCTCGCCATCCCGCAGGGAGTCTTGGTTTATCTCCTTCTCCATCCACCGGCAGACGAGACGAGAGAGCCCATTACAAGGCTGTCTGGGAATATTGCAATATTCAGCAGGGCGATTATCTGACGTCTCCCTGGGAGGCACATTTCCTCTGTGGAGGGAGAGAGAGGCGTACCTGTGGCAGAGAGGGAGAGAGTGAGGCTGATAAGGACCCTTAGAGTTGACAGAGAGGAAGTATCACCTTTCTTGGTTTTAAAGGAGGTCTTTCAGGGCAGGAATGAATATTTATATAAGGACTTGCAATCTACAGGTGATCGCTAGTGTGTTTAATAGCTGTAATGCTTCTGTTTTGCATTTTTCGAACTTCTAATAGTTTCTTTGCTCAAAAAAAATGTTTATCAGCGTTGAATTTACTTCAAAGAGATGCATTATTAAATGTATCTGTATCATCTGAAGGTTAGATTAGTGAAGAAAATGCAGGATCTTCATTTGCTATGCAGTCTACATTTCGTTATGCAAATAAATTCACAATTCTAAACCCTTCTGTTTATTTGGAAAGTTTTTGTGACATTACCGATTCTAGACTTTCAGCGTGGCCTTTTAAACCCTGCTGAAAATAATATGCAAATAGGAAGGAAATGTTTGTTATTTAAACATTTGCTGAATCTTTGATTTTTGTAATACAGGGTATTCCCTGCAGGTTGACGGCAATCTTTCTTTTGGTTGTTTTATACTCTTGTTCACATGAGCTCTTAGTTTTGGGAACATGGGAAGAATCAAAAGAGGGTTTTGTGTCGAGATCCCTGCTGTACTAGTGTATCATAAAGATCTTAAGCAGGATGGCCGGTCTGGGTGGTCCGGAATGGAAAGAGATGGACTTCAATATGGGATCCGGTCTCAGCAGTGATAAGAGAGTGCTGGGAGGTTTTATGTTTTTTTGTTTTAATTTCAATCTTGATGTTCTGCTCGTAAGTGACATTGCTTGTATTGTGGAGAGCTGTGGTTAGAGATGACTTAAAGTTTGTGCTTAAGTGGAAGAAGTGAAGCGTGGAGACGAACGATAATGTGTTCTCTTCGTTTGTATATATTTATTATACCACTTATCTCAATTATGCTCTTGATTCAATACAAATGTGCTATAAAACATATTTCCAGTGTGGTTCTACCTGTTACAATAGTTTTATATAAATTAGGTTGTACAATGTACATGCAAAAATACCTTCTTTAATTTCCAAAATGATACCTGGACTGCACTCACTATTTTAAACATGGGCAAATGTGGCAACAATGCAGCATGCAACTGTCTGAGAATTTTAATATTGGATATACACACAGTTTAAAGGCAGGGTATGTGATTTGAAAAACATATTTTGTAATGCTGGTTAAATGTTTCATAACAAATACAAAGCAATAAGTTAAGTGGTCTTAATGTATTGATTAGTATTTACATCATCTGTGGAAGGCGTAGGACCAAAAAATGTTTGTCCAATCATATACAATAGCGTTCCATTATGCTATTACAGACCAAGGGAGAATAAATGTAGAATAAAATTCTATACATGTAATAAATGTTTTGGCTGTTTAAATGATGCCTCATTGTTGCTCTGTGTATATTGATAGTTTGCCAAAATTGTTAAGTAAGAAAAGTCTGCAAAAATGCCTCGCTGTCATAAATAAGTCCCCTGAGCCCTAGTTATGACAGGTTTGAGTACTACTACTTTCATATTTATTAATAGTTTTGCCCATAGCCATGTGTTTACCCAGAGATTCATTGATCCAGGTTTCCATTATGCTAAATGCCTCTTTTCTGCTCTTTCTGCAGATCGACCGTGTCATATTCTGCGTCTTTCTGGAGACAGATTATGAGATTTACAAGAGGAAGATGTCAGATTTCTTCTCCCCAGGTACTGTATCTTCTTATTGGAATCTAACTTCATTTTATTTGTTGGTTGTAACACCCACTCTGCTCAAAGCTTGTTACTCGGGTATCAGGCAGGATTCACAATGTCAGGCGTCTGACTGGCGTGACGCCTGGAAGAATTTGTATCATATTTTGTAGTCAAAGTGCACAAATACAGCACAGCAGGCAGTGATTGGATTCCACATAACCAAAACCTGTTTATGGTAATGTACCGTCCAAGATGGATTATTTAAACTCAAAATGATTTCACCCCACCTTGATCGTAGAATGCAAGTAGGTGTTTTATAATTATCTACTGGGTAACACTTGACACAGATATTTGGATATTTTCCAGTAATTCAGAATCTGGTTCACAAAACTAACATGAATCGTTAGTTCATTGTCACCCAATTGGTAACAACAGTTAACAACTCACCAGAGAGGGCAGTTGTTACTTCAAATTCATTCAAAAGACTTGTGGACATGTTTTATGCTAAATTTTATGCACCATAATTCATTATAATTGCATGAAAAAAAGTGACCGGTCTTTAGAATCTCAGAAAGTCATACATGTTTGGTGCAACATGAGGATGGCTAAACAATGACAATTTTTGTGTAATTGCTAAAATAACTTTCAGACCAGTTTCCCAGAATCAATATCGCTCTGTTGGGCAAACAGAGTAATGTTGTAGCTGCCACAGGGGAAATGAGCCTACAAATGGCTTACTTATAGCACATTAAGCCAGGTTAGAAGAAAGCATTTTAACATCGAAAAAACATAGATGCTATGTTTAAAGAATACATAAAATACTAAAGACCCATGCTGAGAGCAAAGGAGAGAAACAGCATAAGCTTTGTGCATTGGTAGGTGCATCTTATGGCTCATTGCATTCGCGTCTCAGTTTGCAACCAGCTGCCTTTGAGTGATTTTTGGTGTTTCCACAAACTCGATTTATAACTGAGCTCTTAGCCCCCTATAACATCTCGTTTTCCTCGCTCCTTGAGAATCCGAGGAAATACTCTAGTGTATGAGTTTAACAGGTGTCGAGCATTTTGACTTCTAGTATTTCAGTACCGATTGCTTGTTTCTGAAGTGCAATCGGTGTAGCCCGGAGGTCCATATGTAGAGCATGACTCAAAGGGGCTTTACTTCTGTCAACACCCTCAGTGATCCTGAGCCTCGACGGCAAACCCCAGATGTCGGAGACACGCAGGACGGCACCTCCTCAGTGACATTCCACCTCACACTTTTGCTTGTCTGGTTCTGGTTGGATCATGTGGTCTCTGATGCTGGCGTCGGTTTATGTAAAGATGAACTGTTGTGTGATGGAACTTTAGAAGTCTGTTCCTCAGTTTTCACTTTCTTTGTCTTGCACTTTGGCCTTCTGTCAATGTCAATATGACTGTTTTGCTTTCACCCAATCCCTCACTTTACTCCTCTTTCATTTTTTTTTTTTTTTACTCCCTCTCCCGCCTTATGAGACGTGGCACTAGCTAGTTCCATGGGAACTCATCTATTGTGTGCCCATATAGCGTTTCTCTCTCTTTAAAGGCCAAGTCTTTCTCAGGATGCCTCTTTTCAATCTCCCTGAGCACTAAACAAACATATGATGTGAGTGCAGGCAGCACCGGAGCCCTTTTGGACCTTCCCAAGTGTCCTGCTGTCTCACTACGCCTGAAGCTCGCTGCACTTCCATGACAAGACCCCCTGGAGGTTTCCAAATGAGCTGCTACCTAGAGGTTCATCATTTGTATGGACACACACACACATACAAACAAACAGGGGAATGGTGAATGCACAGTATTGGGAGAATAATATAATCCACCATTACCTCCCCTCAAACACACACTAGGACTTGTGAACTGGGCAGAATAATAAGTGTCAAGACACTCACTTTTTTTTTCCTACTTGCTGAATGTTTTGTTTCTGTCATGTTCCTGTCACACACACACATACCACTTTTCTTCTTTCAGGTCGTGCTGAAATATAGAATTCACCTGAGAATTTGTAATTATATCAGCCAGGTCCATGTTCCCCAGGCGTGTCTCTTTGTATTAGTGTTAAGAAATGAGATGGCAGAGGCGCTACTCTCTTAGTTTACAACCAATAAGAAAGAGTCAGTCACCCCACTTCAGCTTTCTCCAAATTAGAGGACCACGTTCTCTTTCTCACTCATTCTCTATTTTATTTGGACCTTACTGAAGTCTCTTTTGGTTGAAAAAAGATGCCTAATGATAAAAACCCTGTTCTGCAGTGTGTGAAGGCTTTCTTTTTTTTCCACTTTAGCAAAAAGAAGGAGCTGTATACGTAGCCACTTAAGACATGGTGGATAAATAAAATTGGGATGGGTACAAAAAATTTAGGGTGGAAGGAAGAAATATATTATTATATATATTTGCGTTCTCTCGCAAAACTTTGCGTTCTCTGGCATAACCAGTTGAGCTCAGATAAACAGTTTCTGTTTACTTTATGATTCCAGTGGTTCGGACAGCTCTGTACTTTCATAATGGAGTAGTTCTGCATCACTACATCAGCTGTCAAACGCTCTCGCGGTACTTTGATGTTACACTCTGACCAGTGGCTGCAGCGCTGCTTCAAGTCGAGCACACCTAGCTATTGTCTGTACGGATACCAACAAAAGTGCAAAGCACTATGCAGATGCCTCGCAAGAGAACAGTGTGTGTGTTCTACTTGAAGCGGCCATATGCGATGCTTTTGACAGCCGCTGGTTCCATATGCGCATTATGATCGCTCTCCCTTTGATGTCATACACCAATCGGTCGCCGCAGTGCCACTTCAAGTCGAACACACTAATCCTTTTTTTGCGTAATATCCTTTTCAGGTGTCTTTCACTGATGTCAAAACTGTGCCTTTATCTAAGCATTGATCGTATTTCTTTATACTTTAGTCCAACTTCAAAGTAACTATGAACTTCTCCGATATGAATGTACGGAGTTGTCTGAACCACTGGAAGCGCAAGTTAAAGTGAACCGGATGTGTTTATAGGAGTTCAACTGGTTCTGCCAGAGAATGCAAAAGATCTGAAAAACACTTTTTCCTTCCACCCTGAATTTTTTTTTAACCCACCCCATTTTTTTCTCCTCCATGTCCACAGGTAATAGTGAATGAGCATGAGCTAAATATTAATCAAGTTGCAATTGTGATTTAAAAAAAAATAAAAGCTCTGGTTTATTGTGTTTATTCTTAAGTAAAAATATTAAACAAAATAAGAATTATTATTTTAATTGTAATATTTCACTGTAAAATGAAAACAAAAATCTGTAAGAAAAAAATCATCATCAATTTATTTTCTGGTATTAAAATATGTATGGATGTCTTCATTTATTTATTTTCAAAACATTAAACCATAAACTTGCATTTTAGTGGAAAACCACAAAAAAATCACAAAAAAAATTTTGTGATTACAAGTTTTTGTTCCCAAATGCATATGTTATAAATGTCCCAAACGTAAAGCATGTGTAGAGATGAGTTCAGATAAATACATCTAAATTACACATTATGTTTTACTTTTGATTAAACATGCAGTTGTATGTTAATTGTGACATCATAGCCATTTCAGTAATACCTGATTCTTATTGTGAAGAAATGGTTTGGTTAGGATGCTTTTCCTTGTGAACATTAGACAATGTCTACAAGCTCTTTTGACGTTCATGTACTGTTTTCTATTATGTGACCTTTTTAAAAGGAATCTCAATAGTAATACTACAATGTAAAGATTAATTCACAGTCTGGGCTTTTAAAGAGTTTGAGAGGTCAAGTTAATAGTTCCAAAGTCACACAAATGGTTTTATCATTAAAATGCGGGTCGAGGTGGCGGATGCAAACACTGATTAATAAACGGAGAGAGTGGTCTGATGGGGTCAGAGGTCAGCGATGCAGAGAAGGGGTCATCTGCGGTAATTGCAAGCCTTAAGCGTGTTTCTTGTTCGTGAGTTTTGAATTTTATTTCAACAAAGTTTTTTCCCCCAGCCATTAAACTCTCTAATACACCACAGAATGTATCAATCACTTTTTCTCATTTTCAATCAAACTTTAATATAATTAAAGCAGTTGTTTGCTTTATTCCGTATTTTATAAAGTATTTAAATTGCTTGTTCCACAACGCTATCTGTGTTTAATGTGAGAGTCGTTATTATCTGCATGCTCGCTGTTCAACAAGCAACATCATTTGTGTTTTCTTAGCTACATCATTAGCATGTTTCTCTGACTGCGTATTAGATATCGATTGACTCTGGAGGAGCGGGTACAGAGAGAACATTCCAGAAGAGCGAAATGATCATGAGGATGGTATATTGGGGCGAATCGTGGTAGAGTGAGGTTTGAAGATGGAGAGAGAGAGACAGTAGGACTGAATTAGCTCTGCTGGTGTCCCTGATAGCGCCGGTTGTAAAATGTGCGAAAATAACAAGGGCCTGACAGCTCGATCCCAACACCTCATCATCATCATCATCACCATGGGAACCAGCGTGCCAAGAGCTGCGGAAGAGACGTGCTCATTTTAACTGAGCTTTAAAGCTGCACTGTGGCTATCCTCTGGTACACCGCATACATTTACTCCCTCTCTCTCTTTCTCTCCCACTCACTCACTTGCGTATTCATACAAACCCTCGTCTGCTTTTGCGTGTATACAACTAGAAAGGAAAATTGTCTTTGTCCTTGTTGCTAAACGAGGAAGTTATTGTTGGACTGTCACTTCGCAAAACAATTTTGCCATGTATTCTTCTGAATACTTTTGTTTGTGTTGTGTGTACCTGTTAGGATTATTGTGTTCTTTTAATCTCTTTCTATGCAGCCCTTAAAAGTGTCTGACAACTGGCGAATAAAAAGGAATAGTGCCGGCACATGCAAACAGGGCATTTGCATATGGCAAATTGTCTCATCAGTGTTTGCCTCCCAACCAGCTGTCAGTTTCACCCGAAGAAAAAAAAAAAAAAAACAGCTGCAGAAATGAGAACATTTTCTATGTGATGGCAAATAACAGATTTTGGAAACTGTAATGTATTTTGAAGCCTTATTTTTATGCCGTCGCTTTTTATTTTTGTGTGTTTATATTCAAGAGATTCTGAAACTCTAAAGGAGTGATAACAATTGGAATAAATAGAAACTAACCCTAATTATTATTATTTTATTTCCTTAGATATTTGTAAAATATATTTTGAATTTGTAGTTCAAATCTATTAACACATTTACTTTTTTATCACTCTGGAGACTTACTGATATAAAAACTATAGTTCAACTTTATTTGGAATACGTCTTGTGCACAACACTAAAAGATCTGTCAACTTTGTTTGTATAAATGGAAAACAAGTTATCCTCAATACTGCTGAAGCTGGTTGCCTTAAACTTCTAAGTTTTCTCAACTTTTGTTTTTTTACAGTGTTGTACACAAGAAGTACTCCAAATAAATGTGAAAAAAAGTATTAAATAAAGTTGCGTATTTCATATTACTAAAATGTGTTTTAATGTCACTGTTGATGAGGATGGTATGATCTTTGAATAATAATAATATATGTCTTTAAATGCTAGTGTACCTAAAGTATTGTATACTAGTTCTACTTTAGCACAATCAAATATATTCAGTATTTCTTAAGTTGGAAGTCAGCACTACTTCACACCATTAAAGTGCTTTAAACCAAAATTTTGTTGTTCCAATGTAGCAGACTTTACAAGACTTTACAATGGGTGTTTATATTACATTTATTTATATTACATTTACATTTATATTATAGTACATACATATGTAAACTGTTTGTGATGTTTAAAATACATTTCAGTATATTTATTTTTCTCTAGGGTGTTCTTCGAAAAGTCATGCAGCCAGGAAGGCCTATTATATCTTATTCAGAGATCTTAATATGAGTGTGCAGTACAGTATTTTATTTATAGGGCCTGCTAAAGCAAGCATCACTATTACTCATATCTAAAGTTGGGGATTTTTGGAACTCCTCTTTCAAGTGTTTAACTTGCACATTTGTGCTATGAATATGAATTATTCTTTAAGTTGTTTTGTGGCTTGTTTAGCCAGTCAAAATGTCTAAACATCATAGCAACTACAGTAACAGTCTGGCAACTTCCCACAACACCGTTGCAACAATGAGTACATTTTCTTTACCACTTTGCTTGCTTGTGCCTTGCAAATAGCATCTAATTTATTGTTCATTTTGTCACACACATTTCTGTTGTTGAAAGACGTGATCAGACAGAAGTACATGTGTGAGAGTATGTTGTGAAGGCTCAATTTCAGCCTTTACTAAACGTGTTGATGTTTCTAAAAGTTATTTTCTTTACACTCACCCATTCATTTTCCATCTGTGTTCTCAGATGAGGAGGAGGAGCACCACCATCAATGAGTTTCTGCTTTTCTGTAGATTGAATTCAGAACTTTTCTTATCCCTCAGTTTGTTTGTTGGTGTAATCACTCAATTCTGTCATCGATTCACACCAATTCTTTCTGCTGACACCTGGCTCTGTAATCTTATATCAACAGATTCAACATATCAACTTGAATAGAATTTCATCAAATCAAGCTCCATCTCACAGATTGTCACAGATGCTTTTAAATTCGGTTTTCTCCATCTTGACCCCTAAATGGTAAATCATAATGTCTTTTTCATTTAGCTTTGGTTCGTATCTTTAGTGCAAGATGTACTGGGAAAGCTGTTTAACTTAGTATTTATCATTTAGACTATATAGACTACGCATTTAGCTGTACTAAAAAACAAAAAGTAGCTAACTTCATTGAAGCTATTTAGGGGTCAGTCTTGTAAATGAAATGCTATTGTCCTTTACGCTTCTGTGCATCTTCTTCAGACACACTCACATCTCCAATGTCGCAAAGTCGCCTACTCCTCTAAGACATAGTTCTGCTTAGAAGAGAAATGTTTTTGAAGTCCTGTCAGCTTCCGAGACAGCACTGTCGCCCTGTCAACTCCGTTTAGCTGCGATCTCATCCCTTGCATCCTGCTGTTATCCTCCCTCAAGAGCCTCAACGCCCCAAAAGAGCAGTTTGAGGTCCATTATGTGGGAGTAAGTGGGTTCTGGCCTGCGAGAGGATTCTGAAGAATATCCGACACTTATGTAAGCAAGTACAATGTACATCCTTGCCTGCTGTCCTGTTACAGTCATTTATGAGTCAGTGAAGAGACCATGAAAAATGCATTTGTCAGAAAATTAGGATGAATCAGATATGTGAAAGGGCTTGAAGACCGTGTGCCATCTCTGTGTTTCATTAATATGGGTTGTGATTGTGTTTCAGCAAGTTACAACTATGAAAAAAGCAGGCAGAGTTTATTTAATGTTCCCTGTCTCTCTTTCAGACTGATTCAATGTTCTACAGTATATTGATATGATAAATAAGTAGATTCTGTATATTGTATATCAGGCTGGTTAGACTGATGGATGGAGGACGGATGGACGAATGGATGGATGGATGGATAATAACTAGACAGACGGATGGATGGACAGATGGCTAGATAGGTTGATTGATTGGTAGATTAAAAAAAGTATAATTTCATCAGTGTTTTGTCATATCTCTTTACATTTTCTTTCTCTCTCTTTGTCTGTGATTCTCATTCTCACACTCTCACTCACTGCTGGTCGTCCAGCCACATCCATATTTACATGGTGTTTCTATGCCGTGTTCTCAAATGACAGCTCCCTCCTGCTATCTTTAATGGAGGCTTTCCTCTCCCAGTGTTACTGTGTCAGAAAGCCTATCATTTGTAAAGCCGGGTGTTTGCGGGGAGACGATAGTAGTCTGCTGTAAGTCGACGGGGCCTCCTGGACCCCCAAAAGAGTTGAAAATGAAGGCTGCACATGCAACATCCTCGGTCCCCAGGGAACGAATGTTGAGTGTGTTACGGTGCATTAATATCATCAAACACACCATGGGAATTTTTTTGAAGTGTCACCACGTGTGGGGCTTTACACAGCTAGGAGTGCAGCTCCTTCCATGCTAGTGGCAAGGAGCTAGTGGCGATTTAGCTGTGTGTTGCTTTTAAGAGACAGAATCATTAACATACACAGCTTTTCTAATACTGTACTGTAAAATAATATATTTCAGTGCAGCGGTTGAATATTTGCAATTTCTATGGAAATTTGACCATAAGAAAAGCATTGACATTGTGCTGTGTATTTTCATTTTGTCCCGGCTATGTACGTCCTCTCAATTATTATTATTATTCTTTTGGTTTTTCTTCAGCCTGGAATTTTAATCCAATTGCAGAAAATGGTGGGTGGTGAGCTGGTTTTCTTTGCACCCCAGTGCTCTAATTGATTGATTAAAGTAATTGATTGGTTTGGGAGGCCCCTGCAACTGATTAAAATGCTTTCAGACACGAGCAGATTGAAAGGCAGCATGTTCCTGCACACTCTCTAGCCCCCAGGGGCCCATGTCTGGCTCTCCTTGAGGAGCAGAGACATGGGATGTGAGCTGGTGTCTGTGCGCGTGCCGTCCATCTGGTCAGTAGAATTAGAACTAGTCTCTAGTCAGCTGGCTTACATGTGTCTTGTTTCTTTCCAAATCATTTAGACATCTATTGTTTTAGCTCACATAATAACTGCAACATTGATTTTATCTATCTATCTATCTATCTATCTATCTATCTATCTATCTATCTATCTATCTGTCTATCTGTCTGTCTGTCTGTCTGTCTGTCTGTCTGTCTCTCTATCTATCTATCTATCTATCTATTTATCTGTTCGTCTGTCTATCTGTCTATTTATCCATCCATCTGTCTTTCTGTCTGTCTATCTATATGTCTATCTATCTCTGTCTGTCCATCTATTTATCCCCCTTCCTCTTTCTGTCCCTCCGTTCATCCATCCATCCATCTGTGTCTATCTTTCTGTCTGTTTCTGCCCGTCCATCCATCCATCCATTTATTTCCTGCCTCTGTCTGTCTATCCATCTATCTGTCCATTTACCTGTCTGTCTGTCAGTCACTGTCTGCAAAACCATACATCCATCTCTCTATCCGTCCGTCCATCTATTTGTTTGTGTTTCTTCATACGACCATCCATTTTTCTCTGGCCATTCATCCATCCCCATACTTACCTTACATATTTTAAATAATAATCAGCATTACAGTGGCAGAATGATGCAGCAAGCACAATGTCTTGCTTTGTGCATTTAGCATAAAGTGGAAAAAATCCAGATACAACAATATAACAGTGCATTACATTTACAGCACTTTCATTGTGATATTGCATAATCAACTGGCACAAATGCACAGAGGGCACTTGCTCTTTGATGAAGGTTGTCCAAAGGGTTTTTCTCCCTATCCAGTGTGCCTCAGCATGTTATGATGTCACTGTTTTTCCCCAGATAAATGCATGATTTGCTTTTATTCGGTGTTAAACAAAAGGAGAAACATGGCCCCATCGTCCTAAGGGAGATTTGACAGTCTTTCTCTCATGAACAGATGACAGGAGTGTTTTATCAAAGCAGGAGCTTTTGCTCGAGGCTGGATGTGTGAGTGTGTGAACGTGTTTTTCTGTGTGTGACCATGTGCCTGCTTGAGCATGATGAGGTCTGCAAGAGGCTTAGAAAATGAAATAAAAAAGCTGTTTTTGAAATCACAGTGATTTTATGTTCACAGCTCATTCAACATACAGTATATGAGGTATTTCTGAGTGAAACAACATATTCAGTGAAAAAAGTATGGTGGGGTTAAAAAAGTAAGTGTTAGATACCAGAATGGAGCTAAAAGTTGCCAAAATTGCATTAACTAAACAAATAAAGACGAACTATTCTGCAAAAATGGACGAATGGATGATAGCTAAAATAGTAATAAAACTATAGTTCTGCAAAATAAGATGCACTGATGAAATTTTTGTGCTTGTTCCTGGTTATATTGTGAACTAATGTAAGTAAATCACTTAGATTTTATATTGACTTTATGACAGAAAAGAAAAAAACCTTCACATTTGGCTAGAATTTCTTTTAAACATTTAGTTTTCTTGAAGAAGTCTGGGAGAATAGATCTAATTATGAGTTAGCGGTGTATGAATTGGAACCTGTTTGGTTTGTGGTAACAGCTAACAGTTGTCAAGGATGGCTAACGAGCTGTAACCGGGCAGGGAACAGACTCAGCTGCAGATGCCAAGATTCAGGTCCACTAGGTTTGGCATCATACAAGAAGAGAAAAGATACTAAAGCAGAAAAAGAGTCAAATTTAGGGGATATATTGACTTCTTTAGCACAAACTATGAGCTGGGAGTGTAAAAAAAAAAGAGTAGACAGAAAGAAAAAGGAGAAACAACAGACTTACTGAGAGCAGTGTACGTGTATAGGAGGGAATGAGAGCGAGTAAGAACAGAGGAGAGAATATAAGAGAGATGAGTGCTGGAGGAATGCTGATCCTTGCATATTTAGCTGGCAGATGGCTGAAATACAGGTATTTTTTTTACATTCAGGCAGGTCAAATCGCTCAGATGCTATAGATCAGTGCTTCTCAACTGTTAGGTTGGGACCCAGAAATAAGTCTCAAGTATTTTCAGATAAGATGGACTACACCAGATGACGGTCTACTATTTAAAAACTTTAGAAAATAATATAATAAAATGTGTAGAATATGTAGGCTGCAAAAGGGGAAAAAATTCTTTAAGACCTTAAACTGTTAGACAAATAGTTCACCATCATGACCAATAGTCAGAATCCAAAAATGGGTCTCTGGTCTGTATTTTTTTTTGTACACTATCAGGACAAAAAACAATGCTAAATATACTGAATAATCATCAATAGTTATGATAAAATGCTAAATAAATCACATTTTTAAAAAGAGGGAGAAACGCTGGTCATTTTTAATTGTCATCAAAGGTTGAAAATCTTTATCCAAACACGTTTGTTACATTGTTAACAATGAAAAGTATCAAAGTATATATAAAAACACATCCACAACTGTGCCATTTGATTTGCCCATGATATGATTTAAGTTTACTGAATTGTCTATTGTCATTATTCATAATGCTGTGTAAATTTGTGTATGTTATTGTGTCTATGCAGTTCATTGTAATGCTGCAATATTACGTCTTACATTTGGATTCTGAAGCAAAACCATTGAGGAACCTCTGACATAGACATTTCGCCTTCAACCTCAACAACTTCGGCGCTCCTCCAAACGCTGAATTTAATTGCTACTTGGATCATATCAAATAGCACGATTGTCTTTCCACAGATGAGCATTTGATAGCAGCCTGAATTCAAATAATACATCAATCCAGATCAAACAGACTGCGAGCTCTCGGCTTGTCTCTGCTCCACTTTTATTAGAACTAACTGCCTGGGGGACTCAACAAACCACATATTTTCAATCCTTAGAGAAACCTTGGATTTAATGTAAAAATCAATGCTTGTTCTGCCTCTGTTTCCTGCTCAGCCCTGTTCGGAGGTCTCGCAAAGGGGGCATCTCTGTAAATAAATGTGCTGTGTGCCTGCTTTGCTAAATTCTCGTTACACTGCTAATAATAATAAGCCCACGGAAATCCACGCTCAATGCTGCTTTTTTAATCATGTCAGGCTTGCCGTCCTAGCTTTTGACCTCCCTGGTTTCTCTTCCTGTCTTTTGCAGATAATGACGACCATAAGAATGAAAAAGATGCCGGTATGGAAGAAGGTGAGCGACAGAGTTTTCTAATCCAGTGTTCACAATTGCAAACAAGATGGGAAATTATCACATCCAATATCCTGCAGCCCGACCAAGTTTAATCCACGGCATCTGAATCGCTCTCTCCATGATTAATCGAGCCTTTTGTTGTGGGTGGCAGCTCTACAATTGCCTATAAACAAGAAAACAAGAGTCTGCATTTTCTTTCCGAATGCCTGAAGTAGTTTTGCTGGCGTTACCATGTGCAACTTTGGCCTTTTGGCAAGTTAATTGAGATGAAGGTTGCCAGGTGTTGTGCTCTAACAGGGCTGAATTGTTTTGGATGGCAGTGAGATTGATTGAAAGCTAATCGGATTCGCCCGCCATCTAGTCGACAATCAAACATTATCAAATGGGAATGTAATTTGCTTGGCACGTCTTCTTTTAACGGCGGTCCATTCAGATGCAAATCACCTTACTTTCTTTGTTGACTTTAAGAAAAGCAGAAGAGATTACAAGACTTTCATCTGGAAGCCTCTTTAACTGTACATTAACTGTGACAAAAAGAGATAGAAAATACAGGTGTTTGATTGTGACTAATGCGAGTTTGCTACAGGGGCTAAATAGACGGTGGCAGGTACAGCATTACAAACGATTCAGTGCTAAGCTAATTCCCAGCGCTAGACCCTTAAATCCGGCTTACATACCCACAATGGGCCCAAACCTGCTTAAGCAACTGTCAAAAAGACAACTGAGCTGAGTACAATGGCAATCTCATCTGGGTTTATCTCTCGGTTTAGGCTGGACTACAAAACTGTACAGGTTGGATGATACAAGTCTCTTAAGAAAGCTATGCAAGGGTTTCAATCAGACTGCAGTGTTGTTATCGTTAACTAAATTAAGCAAATCAAATAAAACGGGTTTAAATGTAAAGTACTAAAATTCCTATAAAATAAAAATATAACAGAAAATATTTAAATATGAATTGAAATTGCTAGAACTAAAATCAAATAATAATAAATGGTGTTATAGTACTAAAATAACACTGTATAGTAGGATTTTTTTGCCCCGGTTAAGCTGGAAAACTGAACCCAGGTCAAACATGTCTCCAGCAGTCACTTAAACTCCATGGAGTTATGAGATGGACATTTTCTGGCAGGGTAACAAGGCTAGCATTGATCGTTTCCACAAAAGTTAGATGATTGAAAACACAGAGGGCGAAAGAGAAGGAGTGCTAAATGAAGCATCTTAAAGGAGGAGAACATTTTCATACCTCAACGACATGAAGTGAAAAAGTAGCATGCTGTGATTTTTACTACAAATGTGAGAAGCTGTTCACAGGACTGGAGCTGTAAGCCAAGACGCCCATCAAAACCAGATCGGATCCAGAACAAGCGTTTTTTTTTAAGCACCTAGCTTTGACTTTTTTACGAGCGCACTATAAAGCAGTATTTTGAAGCAGCCCAACAAGCGTCTAATAGCTCTCTGAACTACTGTAAGTTCTTGTGCTGGGGCTTTGTGCGGTTGTGTTTACTTCTGCACAAAACCAGAGAGACCAATCACCTCTTTTGTGGACACTGTTATACCTCATTGTAAACACTGGACCGGGATGACCTGACATGGCAACACCTATCAGGATTCTATCTTGTTCACAACACACCAAGCATCACTTCAACACACACACATGGCTCCCAGCACCCTGCTTTTCCTGCCCAGCAGTTTCAGCTAGCTTAGCCTCAGTTGCATTCAGTGAATGTCTGACTGGCAGCCAAGCCCTGGCCTTTAGCGACGCTTCACTTAGCCGGGGCTCTGATTCTCTCTTTTTTTTCTCTGGAACCAATTCAAAGGCTCAAATGGTTGCCATTCTCACATGGAATTGAGTTTTTTTTTCCCCTTATCCCCCTGTATCAGCTCTCTCCCGCTCTCTATCAATCAATCAGTTTCTCTCCCTCTCTCTGTTTCGCCCTTTTTTTTCTTGCTGTCTTTCACTGAAATCCCTTACACTACACTTTTACAGGCCCAATTTTTTATCAGGAGGCTTTTGCCGAGGCACACAAAAGCCCCTGTTGATGCTGAATCACCTGGTGCATGTATGTGCACTCCAGCAGGGCCTACGACACAATAGCAGGATATTCCTACACTCATTTCACCCTTATCAGAGCTGTTCAGTATGGGCAATCTGTGCCTTGATACCTTAGATTTTAAGGGAGCTGGCAGTTGCCCTTTTTCAGTTCTGGGATTAATAGAGAGGTTTTTTTTTTAGTTTATGCATGTTAAAAGGAGAACAGCTACTCAGGAGGCTGTGAAGGAGAGACTTAAAGTCTTTACAATAGCAGACAATGTATAAAGGTCCTAGATTTTTTTGCCAGCTCACAACTTTATGGAGGTTTTGTCTACTGAACATTTCTTTTGGAACAATTTTTCATCAGCTCAACAATCGGTATGCTGTTAAGAAACTATAATATAATATATATAATGTATATAATCCACTGAATGCACTGTACTTTTATCCCATGCCAGAATATGGCACTATATTGACTTGTATATAACACAAGTAAAACTTTCTAAAGGAATCTACCCATAACTGAACTTCTTAATATTTATTGTATAATTTGGTAATTAGCAGTACTTACTCATTATTGATACTGCTGTTAAATCATCATTAGTTTAGGATTTATTATATTTTCATTCATTTTATCTTATTTTTCCTTTTTAAGTCACCCAGTGTTTGTTGTTGTAAATGTAGATTTCTAGTTTTCTGATGAAAGAAAGTTTTTATGAGTGGTGTAATTTATTGACAGATAACACCGAGGCCGTGGAAGGAGGGGAAGATGATGATGTCGCTGATAAAGAAGGTATGAGAAAATTTGTGTTCTTGTGACCAAAAGTTCAACTGTCAGTATCACCCAGCATTCCCATCTTCCAAGAATTGTTGAGGGAATATGAAACTAAGTCTCTTCGGGATGTTCTGTCAGGGTGTGGAAACCTGGGGCCATTATCTTTTGAATCCTGCCATTTCAGCCTCTTCGTTGGGTAGCACTGAAACAATTACTCGCTTCTCAATAAGATGGACCAAAGATAATTAAATTCGTACACTGAAGGGCGGCAGCAGGCTATTAACACCAACATTTCTCCATTTGTCTTAAAGCCAGGGTTGGAGATAGTGTTTTTTTCCCTTTCTTTCTTTGATATTAAAGCAGGCAGCGATAATGTCTTTGGGGAAATTTCCCCAGGCTGGTATCTCTCTTCAATATGCAGCACAAAGAAAAAAGTCTTAATTTTTTTTAGTAAACTGATACTTTAGCAAACAACAACCTACCAGATTTTTCTTTTCTAAACAATAAGCATGTTCCAGGACTACAAACATTTACCATAGTTTCTACCAAATACTGATGCTACTATAAAAACAAATCAATATTTAAAAATATCTATTTTTTTAAATATAGATTTACAGTTGTTTTAGTAAATTAACACTTTTCCTGGAAAACATGTAGTTAACATGGTACATGTTTGAAGGGGGAACTCTAAAAACGTCTATTTATATTTATATCTATCTGGCAGAAGTATCCAAAAATATGGTAGCTACAATTTACAAGAAAAAAAGTATATACACTGCTCAAAAAAATAAAGGGAACACTAAAATAACCCATCCTAGATCTGAATGAATGAAATAATCTTATTAAATACTTTGTTCTTTACATAGTTGAATGTGCAGACAACAAAATCACAATCCAGACCTCTAACCTATTGAGGTCTGGATTTGGAGTCACACTCAAAATTGAAGTGGAAAAAAAGTGGAACTATGTTCTTGGCCGCGTTACATGGCCTTATATTACTTCGCCAAATGATTTCTATTATTTCAAAGATCTTACAACAGTAAAATAACAAAAAAGCACGACACTGGCCAAATAAATAAATATAGTCATGATAAAAACTACAGATCCCTTGACGCACACAGTTTGCACACACATTAACATATGTGCTAATGTTGTTAGAGCTACTTTTCCGAATTTCCATAACATCTACTTAAAAAAGAAACTTGACTTCTCACAATGCTCACACATACACGCATACACCTAACTTAGTTAGTAACTAATTAGTCTCAAGCCTCTTTTAATAGGTCTAAAATGGTTTTTTTGAAATTGCAGTGTTTTGATGATATTTTTGAAAAAAAAAAAAAAAAAAAAAAACCCTTCTCACAATAGTTTCAAGTTCAAAAACCAGACAAATACCTTGAAATATATCATCTGATCGGTGTATTGAGGTGTAGCAACTATAGTATAAGCAGAATAATTGACTCCATCGCACTTATTCCTTACATATATTAACTGACAAACTTAGAATACTAACATACTGAATACTATACATATAAAGAAGATGCACACAGTCTGAAAAAATGGTGTACAATTATCTTTTAGAAATCGCTAGTAAGTAAACATTAACAATGGCAAGTAACATTAAATTAAATATGATTTGAAACCTAATTTAAAATGTTCTTGTAAAACATTCTCCAGTAATTGTTATTTGCAACCTCTTTTTGTATTATTGTGCAGTGTTATGTATACAAAGAGAAAACACCAGCAAGCTAACACAACATGACGGTAAAAGTGCAATAAACATTCATTTACCAACATAATATGCAACATGAAATCCTCACGCATTTAACTAATAAAGTAAGAGGAAACAGTTTTTTAAATAAAGCCATCAAAGCATTTTTCATAGCATTTTTACAGTGTTTTAAACAAAGTTCAGAAATTCAGATTGTATTTTGTTTCACGGCCTCCACAACTTTCTTGCATATCCAAAATCTTACTGGGAACCAATTTAGTCACAAACCCCCTTGTTTAAAGCCTGTATTTAACCTTCACAGGACAGCATAAACATTAAAGCTTTGCTCTGCAGAAGCTGATCTCAAACAACAAACAGCAGCGTTTGTTACGAGGCAGCGAGGAGCAGAACAAAGCGGCACAGTCTATGATTTATCCACAGGTGTTAGCCGCAGCCCTTGTCCTCTAGTGCTGTCGCCAACATCAAATGCACTCACTCTAATGCGGTGTCACTCAAAGAACAAGGTACGGCGGCACATTAAATATGTTTTTGAAATCACATTTCTGATTCATAGCAAATGAGCTTTGCATGCACATTACCTTTCCGCCTGAGCTTGCAGGCTATTGGATTCCCGCCGGCTGCAACTTTGTTTTTACGAACAGAGGAAGTTGATATACAGCCGTGGTGGGATATTGCTTTGTATTACACATTCACTACTCTCCCTGAGGGGATGCTCTCTAACTGAGGTTAGAGCAAGAGGGCCTTTTAGACAGCCCGCTAATGACAGAGAAGCATTAGTCCTGTTCTCCCTAAAGCAGCACTTCATACATTCACATGCTCAGGGGACAACTGGCCCCGAAAGCACTGATCTGGAACTCTCTCCGTGTTCCTCAATGGGTTACCTGTGAGGAGCGTAAAGGAAAACAATACCTTATTCCAGATAAGCTCCCACTTGGCTTCCTTCACAGCAAAGGAATGTGCGAATCTTAGAGGCTCTGGAGAAGTCAGTCAGGTCGGGAGACAAACAGACAGAAAGAGGCATTAGCTGTGGCTGTTGGCTTTAGTCTCAGTTAGCCCGGCTGTGGCGATCCGTTCAATCCGACCCATCAGCACCGGGTTGTGGCCTAAGAGAGCCGACGAGATGCTTGGGTGGAGAGACTGGACTTCTTGACAGAGTTCTTTTGGGATAAAGTGATTTGTGATGTAATCCACATGAAATCCATACATGGAGGGGGGATCGGTGTGCCGAGAAATGAGAGGGATTGTTCACAGAACTGGACTGAGCATTTTAGCGCCCCCGGATAGCTTTTCTGATGGCCTGTGGGGTGAGTGTGTGTTTAGCGTGTGTGCCGTGCGGCATTTGAGAGATTAGGAGGTGACAGGTTAGATGGGTGAATCAGGATGCGGAGCGTCAGGTCGAGCTGTTAACTGTGTACTCAGCAGATGTAGAAGGCAGAGGGGGCATGTTTGGAGAGGGAGGGAAAAACAGAGCAGGTGTGCGTGTGCAGGAAAGAAAGAGATCTATATCGTTAAACTTATACTCAAAATGCCTTTAGTCTTATTTTCCTTTAGTTTAACCTTTTTAATTAAACTTTTAAAAGGCCTCTCTCTGTATTACTCTCTTATTGAAGAAAATGATTTACCCCTGAAGAAATAAATGGTGCTTTTGAAAAAAGTTGAATATAATATACACTCTTATGAGATATCATCCAGCATATCAGTGACCTATTCACAATTTGGAGGTCATGTTAAGATTATTTTGTTTAATATGAAATAATATTTTTCATATATATACTTTATATTTTCTGTCTAATGTTTGTATTTTAATTTCTTTGTACTCTGAGTTATGAATTTTTATTTTATCGTTTCATATTTGTTGGTTTATAATACAATGTATTTTAATTTCTTTTTACTCTTTTGTAATTTTGCTTAATAAAAGTTTTTTTGCACATTTTTTTAAATTCCCACAGATTAACTGCTAATGCTTTAGCAAAACTAAAGCATCTGGAAATGTTTTTTTTTTTTTAATTAAATGTATGTGAATGATAAATTGCTGCTTATTTCTTATTTTTTTTAATTACTTGAATTTAATTTCTTTTTTTCCTTTTTTTCAGTTTGTACTCTTCACACATTTCTTATTACACACACGTTGCAAATGTTTCGGCAATAAATAGTTGTTCATGTGTTTGACAGAGAGAAAAATTGTGTGTGTGTGTGAGAGAGAGAGAGAGAGAGATAGATGGAGTGAAATAGAAGAGAAAACACAACAAGAGGATGGAAAGAAAAACAGTGCAGGAGGGGTCAAGCGACAGGAAGCTTTAGTGATACAGTTATATCAAGGGTGGGCAGTTTTACAATTGTATACTGTAGATAGTGGCTTTAGTGTCTCCAAGTCCACAGTTTTGCACAGCTGGAAACACGGCCGTTAAGCTCCGACCCTGGCAGAGAGCGAGACATCGAATCAAAAGTATCTGCACCGCGTGAGCTACGTGTGGCTTTTAAAAGAGGTAGCCAACACACACATAAAACACACACACGCGCAGAAGGTAGATTCTGGGCGGCTGAGCAGCATCTGTTGATTGTGACACTCTAACTCACCTTTCTCTCTCATGGCTCATACATTTTTCATGGTGCCGGTTTTCTTCACCATGAACTGTGTTCAGAAGGCCTAACTGACAGGAAAGAGAATTCCCCGCCGTGTGAAAGGAGGCAGTACTGCAGTTCGATCCTGATTACAGATCCATAGTAATGTGTCTGTAAATGTATGGCATTAGAAATATTTTCTAGATAGCTCACAGAAGCGTTTCTGTGTGTATGTAGGCGAGCATCCTCCTCCTGAACGTGTGTGCTTATCTGTGTCTGTGTGTGTGTGTGTTAGCGTCTGTCATCTGAACCCTGTTACACTACTGCCATCTGCTGTTAGAACGACTCACTGCATTGAGCTTCACATCCTTATTCAACATATCGGCTTTATAAAATCAAAAAAATAATAAAACATGACAACAAATGCTTGTTTCCATGGCCTCAAAAGTCCTTTCTCTTGCTTCAAAGTTAATGCTACGTGAGTGTTGTTTGGATGTGTAATAAACAAGAAGTCATTTTTGACAGGTGTGAATACTTTATACTAGGTTATTTCAGTGTGTCTCTCTCTTTAATAAAACTGCCGGTGTAATTTTCAAATCAAGAAATTATCTTACTCATATTTTGAAACTTCGAAACCTCCCACCTTTAACTATTCCCGTACGAAAGAGGCCATCGTGAAAGTATGCATGACTCAGCTCTCGTCTCTCAGAATAATTTGCGCTTGTCTGCAGGTTATAAACAACATCCTTCATTGGTGTACGTGGGGTTTGTATGACCTCACATGGAAACTGAGAGAATTTATCATCTCAGAATCCAATTATCTTCAGGTTCCTCACAAGAATAACATCAATAACGAGAGCCTTTTTAGTAAAAGGATGCTATGACTGTGTCTTAACCCCACACACAGGATCATGGGTCAACATGAATCCGAATATGCCTTAATACCTTTCTTCCTTCCTGTGAATGCAGCATTTCCAAAGTTACGATCTCAAAGTCCACAGGGTGACTAACCATCTCACATAATTCATACAGTGAGTAAAACATTGAGCTTCAGTCGCTGGAGAACTGCACTCTGCCCTCTAAATGAATAAAAAGTCATTATATCGTAATCTCCTGTTATTGGTTTATCAATACTGAGGAAGAAGACGGTCCAGTGGGTGTAAAGACGAATTTGATTGACAGCTGCACTAGAGGCAAGGCTAACGACAAAACACCGTACCTTTTATGAAGGTCTGCTGTATCGTTTGGCATATTGTGTTTGTTTTTCTTTTTTTATTATTTTAAGAGTGGTGAGAAAATAAATGGCTCAGAAATTGGAAAATTGCTTCTCACTCCAGCTTGTTAAAAAAAGCCAATTATGTCAGCAGCGTAATGGCCATTGTCAAGCACAGCGGATTATTTGTGTCAGGGTCTTCATTTTCCAATTCATCCCAAACCCCATCTGGGTTAAAGAAGGAGGGAGTCTGGTAGAGCATCATGATATCACCGAAGAGGGGAGAGAGGGAGAAGGAGATGTCGAGGAGATGTCGAGAGGGACTAAATTAAACCCACCTGGGATAAACGCATTCTTATAAGCCCGTGGGACACACGGCGGCAGCCTCGTGGGAGTTCTGTGTGGGGTTTGCTGAGATGTATTTAGTTGTCCGTTGGGACAGAACTTGGTGCAGTCTAGAGATATTGAGAAAGCACAAAATTAGTGCAGCCATGAAACATCGAATATGCCAGAGCTATTATAAATATTTGATGTAAAACATGACCACAGTAGTAGAGCGTTCCTCTAGACAAATGTGTGCATTACTTTATCAAGGATCTTGAGGAAAGATAAATATGCCAAAAAGCTTTTTAACATGTCCATCTGTGCTGGGGTTATGAGGCTGTAGTTACATGTTTTTTTCCTTGGGTTTTATTTAGTTTTGGTTTGCTTTTTTTGTTTTGCATAGATTCTGTTTTTGTTTGTTTGTTTTTGTTTTGTTTTGCTTGTTATTTGTGTTTTTTCTCTCTTTTTTGTCTTCTTTTTTTGTGTTTATAACAAAATCATTTCAGTTGCATGTTTACTCTCAATACATCTGCGTTTATCAATGACTGTGATCTATTTTTTCAGGTGAAAAGAACGACGAAGATGAAATGATGAGCCAGCAGCAAGGTAGGCCTTTTCGTGTATGATTGTTCAAAGCTAAGAGAGTTGTGTCCAAAGCTAAGAGAGTTTCCTGGCACTGGCCTTCTTGTTGTTTCCGAGCAGTTATATTAACAAGCAAGAAGAGCAGGTCTGCAGATTTACTTCAGTGCTTGTCTCTTCTGAAAGACACATCATTAAAATGCTCATGTGTCTTGTTATCCTAGTATTTAGCTTGTGTCATCATCTTGTCACCACAATTTAGGAGCAACAGCAATTTGTCTGTACTTAATTAATTATTTTATCTACTACAACTTAATGATTGGCTTGTACTCCTCGGGAACAAATTCAACTTCACAACTAGAAGCAAACAACATCCTGAGTTTAAATGGCTAAAACTTTGCTAACTAAATTTGAAACGGGATTAAATAATCTGTGTGATGATGTAGCATCACATTTTAATATCAAAATCACGCTGAAGCTTCTCAGTAAGCCATTAAGAAAAAGACATGTTTGATAATCAAACATCAGCTGGAGTCTTTCCTGTTCCTCTTCACAGAGGAATTTGTGCTTTAATTTCTGCTTGCCAGCAGCAGGAGTGATTAGATAACAATCATCCTCTCTTCTTTAATATGGGATTAGCCACTGCAGACTGATGAAAGGACAAAAAAAAAAAGAAAACGATTTTTCTATCTTGTAGTTTTCTCTTTTTTTGGGGGGGGGAGGGGATTTAAGAAGAAAGACAAAAATCTTGTCATTAAGTATATTTCGCTTGTGTGATTTCAGAGAAATCTGAGGATGTGGCAATGCAAAGCCAGGACCCAGAAGGTTTGTCATTATCTAACACTCCTATTTTACAATTTGTAAATGAAATAATGAAATTGCATTAGATAACAAAGTAGCACATATTTTTGGGATATACAGCATGCAAGTCGTTTCACAAAAGTTTTTAAGCAATAAAACAAGAGATACAGTATTTAAAATTATTAAATAAAGTATTTGGATGCTCTCTGGTTCACTTTAAAGCTCCAGGATCAATATTAATGACTTTCATACGTATTTAAGGATCTTAAGTATCTAAATACATATTTACACATATTTTAGATAAGTAAAGTATCTAAAAGTTTACCAATATGTTTCAGTCCAATACATATTTCCCATATTATCCAGTAGCTAAGAAAAATAGGAATCAGAAAACATGCAAAATAAGTCAGTATGCATATATATCATCCAAAAACATGGAGTCTACATGCTAGGGAACGAGAAAATTCACTGGGTCTCTCTACCGTCTTTACGCTTCACGTGTCATGCTGTACCCATTCGCCAAAGGATCTGGATTGGCTCTGTTGTCCTTGAACTTGTCTCATTACAAACAGAGAGAGTGGCTGTCAGATACAGTTATTACCGTGACGCTCTTGTGCGCGTGTGTGTGTGTTTTGGGGGTGCATCTGTTTAATGAGACACCTCGCTCCAATCCACACGAACATACACAGACAGACATCAGAACATGTGCATCGACAGACACACACCACTGCACACGCTGAAATGATCGCTTGTACACACACACACACACACACACACACATACACTCAGAGGCGCACGGCCTGACTCCCTCTGGGTATTCATGTAGCTTTACGTTCAAACTCGAGGACAAAGCCAGTCCCAGCCAGTCTCTGCACAGCTAACATTGAGCTTGCACTAAATGTCACTTTGACTGCAGTGCTCTGAATCACATTTGCACACTCATAAGCCGCTGTTTTGTTCTGGGTTGGGAGTATTGACTTGGTACCGAAGTACCAGTGCTTTTTGACATCCTTATCGCCAACTTTTGATTTACTTTTTCCCCTACCAGCTCTGACGGCTGTAGCTATGAGCATTATTAATAGTAGTCTCGCCAAGCAGAGGAAGCAAAGCAAATTTTCTGCTTGGACCAAACCCAAGAGCCAGAGATACTTGCAATTATGTTCCCTGGAGAAAAGCAAAACAGAGAGGTTTTTAAGACCAGGTGAGGCGGAGCTGCAGAGACAGAGGGTAAATCTGAATTTACCTGAGTGCCGAGCACCTGCGATGCATGAATCACGGCACATAAAGATGTATCTGCATTGGTTCTTTTTTTCATGTTTGTTTGTTCATTCATGTGTTTTTCTATACATGTGTATATGTAATTGAATATTTATTGTGTTTTGTTTTTTTTCTCGATGTATTTGAGTGCAAACTGTATCAAATCCTACTGAAAAAGACTTTGCATGAATTTCACCTCCATGTGCAAGCTGTTTTACACACAACCACAGGAGTAAAATTCATACCCTGACTGAATACATTCCATTTCAGGAGGAAAAACAAACCAAGCTTGGGAAAAATAAACAATTTATCTTCAAAATGAATGACAGCCATATTGTTGTCTCTGCCTTGCTGTTTGTCATTCTACGGTGCATGTGGGTCTTTAGGGTGTCCAGATAGTTTTCACACAAATGTTATTGTTTTCTGTCTGCTTGTTTTCCAAAGACGAGAGCCCTGACCCCGAATCCAAGGTCGAGGAGCCCAAACCTCCTGAAAAAGAAGATCCTACAGGTAACAAATGCTTCCATGTTTTTCTCTAGTTTTTGGTTGTAAATGTAAACGTAACCTTGACTTAAGATATTGTGAAAATACAGTAAATATTGTCATATTGTAAATTATTTTTATGTTTCAATATACTTTTAAAAGTAATCCTGTGATGGCAAAATTACATTTTTAGCAGCCATTGTTTCAGTCACATCGATCGTTCAGAAATCATTCTAATTTGTGATTCGGTGGACAAATAACTTCTCAAAAATCTTTTCTCATTGTGAATTCCAATTAATATCAATCAAAATGTTGTTGGGTTATTTTGACTAGGTTAAAAAATAACAGCCAACTACCGCAATAAATAAAAATGACCTGTTTTTGCGGTAACACTACAGTAAGGTTCATTAGTTAACATGAAGTAAGAATAAACAATACTTCTCATTTATTAATTTTAGTTAATGTTAATTTCAGCATTAACTAATGCATTATTAAAGGTTGAGTTTGTTAACATAAGTTAATGCACTGTGAACTAAAATGAATAAACAATTAACTGTATTAAACGCTTATTAACTTTTTGTTAACATTAACAAACATTAATAAATACTGTAATTACTGTATTGTTCATTGTTTTAATATTTTGAATTATATTTTTGTATCTTTTTCCACAATATGTACAATATTGCATTAAGCACATGTATTGCACAGTCCTACCCACAATTTTCGTTGTCACCGGTATTTTTAAAATGAGTTAAATGTTATTTTAATATTGGGTTAAATATTTGAAACCAGCTTTCCCACACCCTAGAAATACATTTACCTAAAAAATTGGCAATAAAGTGAGCAATCTGGGCTCCTCTTGGGATGCAGTAAGATTGAGAGTCCTCGGGCGACTGGTTATTAGGGTGCCTGTTACAAGTGTGTGTGTGTGTGTGTGTGGGTGATATAAGCCTTACTTTCCTGCAGAACGCTGCATGAGTATGGGTATCTGTAAGTGAAGGACGGAGGCCTCCAGGGCTCCATATCGCCCAGGTGGTGCGATATGAGCCTCGCACAAACAGCTAAACTACCCCACACACTTCCCACTCTTCCATTGATTATGTGAACCGATGTCTGTGTCCCTCTGAACTGCGACTTCAAACGCTTTCCACGCAGATGGAGTCAGGGTGGACACGTGTGCGTTAAATCCTGTTTTGTGTCTTTCATCTGATGGAGTGTGTATGTGTGTGTGGGCGAGGGCAAAATTGATGTCTTTTGCGGCCTTGTATCCCACTCCAGAGCAGACACAGGTGTTAGCTGGAACTGCACAGATGGATACTCTGACTCGCCATCCCTTTAAAAGAGAGAGAGGGATGAGATAGGGAGGGAAAGAGACCCAAACACAAATTAAAGGCATTAGGCTGAAACAGCTGCTCCAGTTCATCCTAAAGTGGCGGCTTAATACCGCTCGGTCTTAAGCAATGGGTCGCCTATTTCCTCTCCATTAAAAGCATCATTTAGAACTCATCAAGTTAATCTGAGAGCTGGTCCACCAATATTTCATCTCACAATATATACAGTTATTCAATCTTACTGCACACTCCTTTCGTTTAGCCATTTTTTGTGAGTATAGTGATTTGTTGGCTCAAACATCAAATTAGTTGTATATTTGAGTATAAAACGTTACAAATCCATGGAGCCTCGAACTGTAATCTGTTTTTTTTTTTGTTGACTGTGTAAATAAAAAATGTAGTATAATATAATTTTATTGGTTTTATTTATTTGTTTTTTGTTTTATTTGTAATTACTGTTCAAAAGTAGTTTTTTTGCCATCTGTAAGATTTGTACTTTTTATTTATGTATTTCTCAAATGTGATAGAAAATGACTTTTAACCGTTAATGGAAAAAAAGAAAACGTAGCACAACTTTCTATTGATCAAATAAAGCTAAAAACAAGTGTTTTGGTTTGCTCAAAAAAATTAAACAGCACAACTGTTTTCAAAATTCCTAAAAATTTGAAACGTTTTATCAGCAACAATTATGTTAAAATATTTCAAAAGATCATGTAACCGGAGTAATGATGCTGAATGATGCACCAGCTGTGCATCACAGGAATAAATTAAAATGAATGTTTTTTCTCATGTTTTGTTTTCAATTGTAATAATATTTCAGAATATTACTCGAGCCAGACTTAGTAACATAAGAATCTTCAAAAATATTACAGTATCTTACAGACCTAATACAATCTTCTGATTCATAAAAAGCATTCTCTCTTATTGGTTTACAAACAAAGATTTTTATAAGAACAAAATAAACAGTGAAGTTTTGCAGACCGACTTTCAGAATAGCCTTTGTTGGAATTATCATCATTTTACTAAGTTTAATAATTTTTGGAATGATTTCACATTGGTGCCTAAGAACACTTTTCATGGTGGTAAAATCACTGTAACAGGCTCTCTCTCGCTGCTTATTGCTTTTGTGTTAAATGGACTGAATGCGGAGTGTTTTTGGCTCTTGCACTCTATTTGTTAAATGAAAATGGAAACCGTGTCCGCAGGACACAGGAAGATGCGCCATTCATAACAACAAGCACATTTCTCACATTTTACATGTTTCTCCATCAATCCTACTTAATGCAGTCCTGCCTGCTGAAATACAACTACAGCCCACTAAAACGACAGTTAAAATTCACTAAAGAGAAATGTAAATTCTGGCAGGGTCTTAATCAACTTCAAATAAATTGAATCTTTATCAGTTTCAACAAGTTCCCCAAATGTCAACAAGCTAGCCAAACTGGTTTTGATTCCCCACAGGATCCACCTGTAAGACAGCAGCTCTTATACAAGCCTTACTTCTCATTGCTTAAGTAACTCAAACACAGACTTACATTCTCATGTTCATACTCAGAGTGCACCTGAAAGGACATGACTAATCAGAGGCTTAAGCCATGATCAGTGCCATACATACAAATCCAGAACACACACACACACACACACACACACATACAGAAGAACATCTGCTGCATCCAGTCGAGTACCAGAGAAAGGGTCTCCGTCTCCCAGATGCTGCAAGTTTTTCCAGCCGTCCCTGATCAATTAAACGCCTACAGCAATTCCTTCAATGAGAGAGAGAAAGTGAAGGACTAAAATTAGCATTCAGCTTCCACATTTACTTGGTTTCTCACTGTAAAGATGTCAATCAAATTTGAGACTCCTAAACTAGCGTGACGTACAGAATGCTAATAGCAGAAACCCAGCAAATATACTTAATAAAACATGATTATTCTGCTTTTGACAGTATGTGTTCAACTAGAAGGGCGTACTGAGTTTGTTAGTATAAACCCATGATGCGTAGAGAACTCAATAATCTGTGATATTGTTCAAAGCTTAAGATTTTCTTTCATTATGAAATGTTTTCTTTTTAACTGGTATTGACTTTTACGCATATATCTCCCAGATGCATGTTATTCATGTGTGTCTCTTTGGGTTTTAGCGGAGTCGAGTCCAACTGCAAAGAAGAAAGTTGATCAGGAGAGCGAGAAGAAAGAAGGCAAGGGAGAAGACCCACAAGTTGCCGGTGAGATTTACACCTCATTCACACACTGTTTTTCCCAGCAGGATGTAGAAGGAACACGTCAGTACATACAGATCACATAAAATACGAGCTTAGATTTACAGGAGTTAAAAAAAAGACACACATAAAACAATGTTTAACGTGATGTGTATATTTTATCCAACTTAATAGCAGGAGATCATTTTAAGTAAGTCTGTTAATAGCTCCTTTTCATTCAGCAAGTGTAAACACTTACTTAAAAGTTGATCATCTAAATATCTATATAGAATAATTAGCACGACTGGTGTAATCTGATAGTTGTGCATCTTAATACTGGCTCCAACATTGTATCTATCACACTTCTACCACATTGCCTAAGGTTTTTATATTGTGGAGCTGATTATTCCTCTCACTGATAAGGCCGGTAATGATGTATAGATAGTTAAAAAAGTCTAATTTATTTCAATTCACTCAAAGTTTAATCAGATGTGAAAAGTTTTCTGGCATGTGTGACTTGATAACTGTAACAACTCTGATCAAAGGGTAGCTGTGGAGCTGTTATATGGAATTAATTCATAATGACTGAACATGATCACTGAATGTCTAATGGACTAAGCGAGATTTGTTCACTTTTATGAGGAATTATGTTCATGAGAGTGATTGATTTCTATGCATGCTGAAATAATACATTTTTGAAAAGCCTCTGTGCAAAAAAATTGGAAGCATCTCCAGAGTCCGCCGTTATGGCTGGTTAGCAGCTTGGATGCCAAGGAATTTTCTGATCTCTCAATTTGTCACAAAAATCCTCTTAGTAAAGCCATTACAGGTTTTCTGGCATTGTTGTGTTTAATTTTTCTTTTTTTTTTTTTTTTTTACTCGACAAACATACAAAGCTCTGACGTCTTAATGCGAGCCTGCTATCTGTGACCGCACAGCCCTGTTAAACGCTTAAAATCTGAAAACTAAAACAGTGTTGGGTTTTCTCACAGGCATATGCTGTCAAAAAGCTGTCAGTCGTTTGAGGCAGTATGAGAGGGCAGAAGTTTCATACAGGAGATCCAGTAGTCTAATGCACTTCTCCTGCATTTGGCAGATAGTAAATACATGGTGTGTGTGTGTGTGTGTGTGTGTGTGCGGCACCTTAGGCAACAGATGAACATCATCATGGCCCGCTCTTTCCTTTTGCCATTTCCTTGATCGATTACTCAGCTCAAATGAGACTGTCCTCCCCTCACACTTGAGGGCAGGGCTTCAAATTTGTCTCGGAGCCCCATTATTAAAAATGATAACTGTAATCTTACCGGCTGCCGGATCTGAATGAGGAAATAAAGGGATGGTAATTCTGTACTGGGTGAATTATGAATGGAGCTTTTTGAGAAGTGAGCAAATCGGAAAGGACAATGTTATTGGATTAGTATTGTCTTTTTTTGTTTTTTTATCCGTTAATATGTTAATCTGTCTCGTTCTGTCAAGGGGAAGAGAAAGGGGCTAGCCCAGAAAAGAAGATGCAGACAGGCCAGCCTGCTGAAGAAGGAAAACAGATGGAAGGTAAGATTATTTAATTAAAGAAAGAGAGATGTACATGGAATATTCTACGTATGCTTTGGTGTCCAATTTTAATGAATTTTTATTTTTCATTTTTATTAGAATTTTGTTAATAATTTATTACATTATAAATACATAACATTAATATTGATATATTTAATATAAGTACTTAATATATAATTGAATACTAAAATATGATACCTCTCTTTCTTTGTATTATTATTCTATTCTTGAGTTTTCACTTTATATTTATTCCTAAAAAAACATTGTATTGTGCATACCTTTGTATAAATAATGGAAAATGCATGAAAGAGAAAACTTGTTTTGTAAAGCTTTTTTTTTACTGACCATTTGAAAAATGCTTCATGGTAAGTGAAAGTGCCACATTAAGTCTTTATATTAAGCAAGGTTACACATACATTTCTTTCACTGGCCATTTGATAAATAAGAAAAATCCTATTTATATCCTTTTCATGGTAAGTGAAAGTGCCACATTAAGACTTCATATAAAGCAAGGTTACAGAAACCCAGACACACTTACAATAATATATGCCCACTATTTGTGTACACAAAACTTGATGAAAGTGTTATGTACACAGATAATGGATAACGATTCCCATTTAGACACAAGCGACAGACTAATACACACACACACAAACATGGCAGTACCAGATGTTAAACACAGAGAAGGTGAGATCGATACAACATATTTAAGATGGTAAAGCCAAGCTCAACACCTTACCATAAGGTGCTTTTAACAAAAACACGCTCACGTTCACACACAAACAGTCTTTCGTAACACCTCAGCCGAGTCTTTCTGAACGCTGTTGGCACATGGTCATTAGGGCACTGCTGCCAATTTTAAGCAGGTGTGTCGTCTTGTGTAACTTATAAAGTCTAATGGTTCTGCATGTGTTAGCTTCTGAATAAAAGCATCTGGTAAATGACTGACTTACATGGAAGCAAGTAACACAAATAAGGAGCCCTGAGCTAGAGAGACTTGTTTCGAAAGTCTGCATCAATATTAAAAACATCGAATTGTTTGCTCAGTAAAGTGCCTGGACTTGTTTACTTTTTGAAATTGTGCTCGAAGTGAATCTCACGTTCGACTTGTTCACAGGCTTTTCCCCTCGACCGGCCCTGCTCGCTTGACTCGATAAGTCTGTGAAAGATTCATAAATTAAACAAAGTTCTCTTAGCCTGAAGGTACCTATGAATAAGTCTGGGTTTGCTAATGGAGGCCGTTTTTTCGGCCATGGTGTATTGCGGTTCCTGCGGTGGGAGTCGATATCGCCTCCTCGCCTGCATGCAGGTGAGATTTACTGCCACGGCTGCTGAGCCTCAGTGGCTCTGAATCCAATCAGAGTTTCTCTCATCTCTCACTGTCTGACTGATGAAGGTGGCCATTTTTATTCTGTCGCACCAACCGAGGTTCAGCCTGTTTTTGCATGATGTTTTTTGATCACATATTGCGAACCGCAAGACTTTGCCTCATTAAATCCGATGTTACGTAAAGTAAACCGACCAAACCCTACTTTAGACGATGGTTGGAGAACAGGTGGATCTCTAGACTGTTGTGAGATATCTAAAGGAAAGGGTTGTTATTGGAAAGCTTAACCATTCCCAGTTGCTCCAGTCGGTTTAGAACTGGTGGAAGAATGAGAGTTTTCTGAAGCAAATTGTAAGACTACAAATACACTCAGCAAGTACATAAACTAGACGTCCTGACATATTGGTTGATAAAAAGAATGGAAATTGTTATTTCCATGTGTGGGAATTGTGAGCAAAAAAATTTTTTTCACATTTGATATAATATTGGTTATCAATTATGCCTTGTTTGTAGGGATTGAAATTTTGAATAATATTGTATTATTATTATTATTAATTGAAAAATAACTAAATCAATTTTTTTTTTAAAGTACCATTGTAATATTTCTGTCACTATGTGGGTACAGGGAAGCCAAAGCAGAGATTTAAGATCACGAACAAACAATCCTTTAATCCAAACAGGCAGGGTAATCCACATACACACTCACATAATACCTCTATACCGGACACAGAGAAGGGAACATATAAAGGGAAGGCAATTAACAAAAACGAGCAGGACACACCTGAACACAGCGACAAGGGAAAACAGAGCCAGAGCACATGGGGAATGAAAACAATAGCAAATAGTTCAGGAGCATGACAATGTCGCTATAAAAATATTTCGGAATTACTAATATAATTACTAATATACAATGAGGTTCATTACTTAACAACATGAGTTAACACAAACTAAAAATAAAATACTTCTACAGCATTTATTAATCTTAGTTAATTTCAGAATTGACTAATCCATATTAAAATCACAAGTTCTGTTTGTTAACATTAGTTAGTATGCACTGCGATCTAACATGAACTTACAATAAATGATTGTATTTTTCAGAATGTTAGCAAAGATGATTAGATACTATAATAAATGTATTGTTCATGTAAGTTAATACATTAACTAATGTTAACAAATAACACCTTATTGTTACCATTATTATTTGTTCACATTTAAAATTACAGTGCTAATTTTTATGGATTAATAAGGCTCTCTTTGGTTAATAAACTCACTTGACTTTGCAATTTGATAAACCATATTGTGATTTTGGTTATACTGATTAATTGGGCATACCTTTCACCAAATATATACACGTCACGCCATTCCATGTGTCTTTGTGTTTTGTTTTCATTGTGTCTCCATGTGCTGGGTCTCGTTTGTGACCCCGCCCCGCTCGTTACCTTGTATCATCCTCCAGCCGTGTCTGTCCAGGTGTGTCTCGTCATTGTCTAATTAGTTTGTGTATAAATCCGGGTCCTGTTCAGTCTGTCTTTGTCTGTTGTTGAAGTTTCGTGTCGACCGTTTGAGCTCTGCGTCGCTCTCCGCGTGTTCCCAAGTTTTAAATAAATGTTTCTTGCATCAATCCCGTTTCCGAGTCCTGCCTGGTCCTGAAAGGAAGCGAGAGCGCGAGCTCTACAGCAGCATTCGTTACAACACATAATATGTAATATGTACACAATACATTTATGTTTGTTATAAAGAGAGCATTCTAGTGCATCTCTATTATGTTGTTCACTTGTTGTGTATATTTTATAGTTACATCACGTACTAAAGATATTTTTGAGTGTTTCTTAAGCACTCATTTTAATGTCACCATTGAACAAAACTGAAAGCTAATTAATTCCTCATAGTACAACTAATGCTGCAATCAGCACTTTAAGGGCAATTTGTAGTGATTATTCGGGCCTAATTTATAGTGCGTTTATTTTCTGTTTGTAACTGGAAATCCTATTTTTGGTGGTCCATTGATCATTGACTGCATGTGTTTATATTTCGTATGTCTGTTACATTTAACTGGGTGTGTTATTATTTATGGTTCTAACATTTGAAGTTTAAAGCAGTTCCGGCAAGTTTTAGCAAGTTACTTTTGTGTTAGAGTAGACATTGAGCTTCTGTAGCTCGAAACATTTGCTTGCACTTAGGTGGCGTAAAGTTTGTTTCGGGTCTTCGAATTATTAAAGGCAATGTTGTGTGAGGAAAAACTTTAGAGGAGACAAAATTGAAAGGGAGGCAGAACACACACTTTCACTCCCATTGTCTTTTGTTCTCAAGCACAGTGGGCAATCAGTGTTTCTCAGCGAGAAGACAGCTCAGAGTTTTCATTTTGGACATTTTTTTTTATTTGTTCTTTTACTCTCTCCAACCCTTTGTTTTCTGTCTGATGTCATGGTGAGGCTAAAATGGAGTGGTTTGGCAGCTTAACTCTTGGATAGCAGTCAGTATTCATCATTTCCTGTCTTCCATCCACAGAGTGGATCACACGGCACCCAATTCTCAGCCATTCTTTTGCCCCTCCGATAAGAATTTATATTCACTCAGGAAATCATCAAAAGAAATCATTGTTTATTTAAAGCCTATGCTCACTTATTTATTTGTTTACTTCTTGAAGCTACACCCGCAGGAATCTCCATGTAACGTTGCCCAGGTTTAGATCTCCTGGGTTTTTGTTTTTTTGTGTATTAACTATTTATTGCGGCCAAGTTTTCAACTGTGATAGTGACGGCATCCTAGTCGCTCGCAGCCTCCAGGAGAATGTGGCCCTGAGGCAGAAACCCAACAGTATCCGCTGTGGCCATCTGTTGCTGTGTTGAAGCCCTGCGCATTTCTAGCTTCTCAGTTCAGCATAACCCACCCAACGACAAAGAGAGCTGCATTTGCCAACTGCTAATATTTAGTCATCTTTTTCGTTTATCATTAACATAATTTGATTTGTTGGCCTATTCTCATTCCCCATCATTAAGGGGTATTAATTTTCAACAGTGTGACTAGGTACATTTTTGTTGTTTTATTTTAACTGTAGCTTTTCCAGTAGTTTCCTGATTTTTCCACTGAAGGGCAATTTAGTAGTTATAGTTTGCAAATAGTTTGTAGGTCTGATTAATTCTAGTGAATCTGTTAATTCAAACAGTTCATGCAAATAAATTAATATTAAAAATATTATTTAGCTTTTTTTAAATAAATTAACACTTTTGGTTATATGCTGTTTTTGAGTGACTCATTTATTATTATTTTATATTTAGCTTAAATTTATCTGTTCATTTATTGCTGTCACACTAATTTCCATTGTTCTTGTGCCAGTTGTAACTAAATATATATATATATATATATATATATATGATTGTTGATGAGCATGGAAAGCAGTTATATATATATACACACACTCATCTGAAGGATTATTAGGAACACCATACTAATACGATGCTTGACCCCCTTTTGCCTTCAGAACTGCCTTAATTCTACGTGGCATTGATGGTGGTCATAAAGGAATGGACATGGTCAGAAAAAATGCTCAGGTAGCCCGTGGCATTTAAATGATGCCCAATTAGCACTAAGGGGCCTAAAGTGTGCCAAGAAAACATCCCCCACACAATTACACCACCAGCCTGCACAGTGCTATCAAGGCATGATGGATCTATATTCTCATTCTGTTTACGCCAAATTCTGACTCTACCATTTGAATGTCAGAACAGAAATCGAGACTCATCAGACCAGGCAACATTTTTCCAGTCTTCAACTGTCCAATTTTGGTGAGCTCGTGCAAATTGTAGCCTCTTTTTCCTATTTGTAGTGTAGATGAGTGGTACCCGGTGGGGTCTTCTGTTTTTGTAGCCCATCCGCCTCAAGGTTGTGCGTGTTGTGGCTTCACAAATGCTTTGCTGCATACCTTGGTTGTAATGAGTGGTTATTTCAGTCAAAGTTGCTCTTCTGTCAGCTTGAATCAGTCGGCCCATTCTCCTCCGACCTCTAGCATCAACAAGGCATTTTCCCCCACAGGACTGCTGCATACTGGATGTTTTTCCCTTTTCACACCATTCTTTGCAAACCCTAGAGATGGTTGTGCGTGAAAAAATCCCAGCCCAACAACCATGCCAGGCTCAAAATTGCTTAAATCATCACACTCAAAATTGCTTAATCATAACGCTCAAAATTGCTTAATCATAACTTTTAAATAAAAGTTATATTTTAAAGCACTAACTGTACTTTCCCAATTGTTTCCAAATGTTTCTGTTGCGTGAAATGGGAAACATTCTCAAGGTGTGCTTTTTTAGTAGAATCACTTGAGCGAGGTCACACTTCCCCTCTCCATTGTGACTCTCCTCTCGATGGACCCCTGTTGGGTAGCTCCTCTGATCCGCAATCCGTAGAGGCTTTACATGGTGGAGAGACAGGTGGAGGCAACGGCCTTTTTAATTGGCTGTTTAAATGCGACTTTCTCTGTTCTGTTTGTGTGCCAGGGGAGATTGTGGATGTGAAGGCAAAGCTCAGAGAGCTTCTGTCAGCCTGTGGCTAGAGCTTATCACAGCACAATTAGCTATTGCCCTGGGCTCATACATTGCAGCGGTCCTTGAAATAGGCATTAGCCAAATTTTCTGCATAAATGCAAATATTCTTGCACTGTCTACATCCTGCCCCAAAACTGTCCTAGAACATTGCTTTAGAGCAGGACAGGTTAAATAACACAAAGACAAGAACAACATGCAGAATATTTTAAAAGGTTAGTTCACCCAAAAATGAAAATTATGTCATTAATTACCCTCATGTCATTCCAAACCCGCAAGACCTTTGTTTGTCTTCAGAACAAAAATTAAGATAATTTTGTAATAACTTTCTGAACCTGCATAGACAGCAATGCAACTGACATTTTCAAGTCCAAGTGATGTCAGTGGTTCAGCTATTTGACTATATTAACAATATGCAGTGTGTAATATTTAGCAGAATTAATTGGCAGAAATGCAATATAACATACATGTTTTCAGAGGTTTGTAAAGACCTTACATAATAAGCAGTTATGATTTTATAACCTTAGAACGAGCGATGTATATCTACATACACCTCGGGTTTGAGAAAACATTTTAGTTGACAGTGGTGCAAAAAAATTGCAATTTAAATAGAGAGAGAGACAGTACAGTATAACAGCTTCCACTCTACTGGAAAGGATTTTGGAGTGTGGAAACTATTGGCCATTCATCCATTAGAGCATTTGTGAGTTCAGGCACTGATGTTGGATGAGAAGGCCTGGCTCTATTCCTCCGTTCCACTTCTTCCCAAAGGTGTTTGATGGGGTTGAGGTCAGGGCCTGTCAAATTCTCCTACACCAAACTCATCCAACCATGTCTTTATAGACCTTGCTTTATGTACTGGGGCACAGTACTGCTGGAATAGAAATAGGCCTTCCCAAAACAGTTCCTACAAAGTTGGGGGCCTAGCATTGTCCAAAATGTATAGGTATTAGGCATTAAGCATGATGTATTAAGATATCTCTTCACTGGAAGTAAGGGCCCTTGAAAATCAACCCCATACCATTATCCCTCCTCTAATCAAATATACAACATGTTAACATTTTCCTAGTATATGCCAAACCCATCAAACTGCAAAACAGAAAAGCATGATCCATCACTGCTCCAGAGTCCAGTGGTGTTATTCTTTATACCACTCAGTCCATATATATTTTTAAGTATCAACATTTTACAAAAAAATCTGACACACTGTTGTTAATGCTATTCCTTTGCTAGTCATTTGTCGTTCATATTAAACTTTGTTAAAAGACAGGCTTGATGGAAGCAGCTTTCATGCAGAGGCGCCACCATTGTATGAATTCACACATAAATATGACCCTCACAAACCCTCTTCAGCCACCACAACCATCTGCTGATGGACCCTGGACTTCAAACACACCTGATATGACTGTCATTTGTGCCCCGGCAGAGCACCCAGAATGCATTGTGTGTGCTCTCCATTATATAGTCAACTATGGCCCACAACCCTGTTAGCATCAAAGCAGGGAGAACGCAGGAGAAGAGGAGTCCTGCTCAAATAAGCTGGAAGGAGCACAGCTCTCACACTGTGGCTTTGAAGATCTTCTTTTGATCAGCGAGCTAGTCCCTCCCACAGCCCTCCAGACGGGGAGGGGGTCAGGGCAGTGTGCGAGGAATATGGAGGCAGGATAAATCACAACGAATGTGAAGAGTGTTGAGGCACAGGATGCAGAGCTTATATTTGATAATGGCAGTTTTGTTTTGCTCATGCCTATTCATTTTGTCCCTCGCACACATCTCCCTCCTCACAAAGGACCTCAAATATCCATTAAAAAGACATATAATTTAGGTGCTTTAATACATATGAAACAGAAGGAAAAAAAGAGAGAGAGAAGCAAAACCATGGACAGTTTGGCAGGAATAGTAAAACGTTACAAGCTAGCAAGTTGTTTTAATTTCTTTTCTTGTTTCAATGGCCATAATGTTTAGAATATTCTCCTATATTCCTCCTCTCTCTGTGTCAACAGAGTCAACAAAGAGTGCAGACACCGGGGCGGACACTAGTCAGGAGCCCATGGATGTTCCCATGGAGGTTCTGGGTATGTGCTAAATAAGTTTTTTCCAAATGTTCTTTGCATAATATACCTCAATGTCACATCATTAACCCAATGGGCTCAACCCATTATTTTTACAATAAGAAGAAGAACAGTGCACTAATGCTGTGCATGCTAGCAGCAAAAAAACACACATACATTTATTTAAGATTAAGTATATAATGTACACTGCCTTTTAAAAAAATAGATCCAAAGTGACATTAAAGCATTCCCTAGTAAATATTTATTTATATAATATATTTAAAATACATTTATTTCATACTAATTATAGTTCAAATCTGTGAACATGTTTTCTGACATACTACGAATATTACAATTACAATTCAACTTTATGTGGAGTAAGTTTCGTATTATTAAGCCTAGACTGTGTTGTAATGTCACTATTGATGAGGATTGTATGATCTTTGTATAATATCGGTCTTAAACTGCCAGATCCTTAAAGTGTGCCTGATATATACTTGCAGTAGTTCTATTTTAGCACAAATATACTTTATATATAGTTAGATATAGTTCATCTTTAGTTGGACTTCAGGACTACTTACGTAAAATTAAAGTGAATTAAATAGAAGATTATTTGTTAAAATGACTGTAAGAATATCTGTTTAGTATACTTTAACTACAATTGCAGAGTATCTGATTAAGTAGATAATGCATGTGTGTAGTACTCAGCATGAAGTAAATGTATTTAATATATTTTTCACTAGGGTTATTAAAATACATTCTTTACTTATTTTATTTTGGTCTTTTGAACTTTTAATTCAATAATAATTAATCCAATCCCTATAAGATATTAAACAAAATATAATAAGAATATATCAAATATATAAAAAATACTAAGCTGCAGTTTTCAACATTGATAACAATATGATATATTTCTTATATATATTCAATGTTTGAATGTGAAGAGCTTTGCTTCTACAATATATTCTCACATGTCTTTCCAGCAAGGTCTAAAGGTGCACATGAACAATATTTTGCATCCTTTTCTTCTGCTGTAACTTTGCGAATACAATCTCATGCCAAAGCACTTGTGGTGGGTCAGAATCAAAAGCAGACCCCACATTATGCTAAGTCACTTGTTAAGTTTTGCAGCAGGCCCTGCTACCTTTGACAGCTGCATTTAGCGGCTCTTGAGGTCATGGCAAAGGGGGCGCCCTCTTTTCTTACTTCATATTTATTGTTGTTTTTCCCTTTTTGTTTTGTACTTTTGAATTGAATTGTAACTTAAAGCAGAGAAAAGTTTCTCTTCACAAAACAAGGCTACATGATTGATTTATGAATCAGACTAATGTAGTTCTTGACTTCAGCTCACTGTCTTAAAGATATAGTTTGTTTATCTGTAAATAACAAATTAATGTGAATACATTTTGATATGTTGGTGCAACAAAACTATTATTTACACTATATTGCCTCTGATGTCTCCCTGATTCTGTCATTGTGGAAGAACTAGACTGGTCTACATAAAGCAAGTCCTAATCCCAGCTGAACAGCTCTGGTGTGACTATAAATGCAAACCTTGGGGCAAAAACTCATCGCCAAAAACCAATGACTTGTACATGCAGTAGCTTCAGAAGACTATAGGTTGTATAAACCACTTTTAATGTAACTTAATGATGCTTTCACAACCTTTTCTAAGCATGAAGGGTGAAGTAAATGATGACAAATGTTTTATTTTTGAGTCAACCATTGCTGTTAAGCAGTGAAAACGCACTTCAGACTCGTGTTGCATGATGAGTTAACCATATGGATACTACATTAAAAGGTACAGCATTAAAAAAAAGGCTACTGTTCCCGTGTCTTCGCTGCTAATTTGCTTTACTGATCTGCCACAAAACCTCCCAGCTCAATTCTCCACAGCTCTTTCAATGTGACCCTTAAACCAAGCGACCCCCATGTTCTCTTTTCACATCTTTTTAAAGGGTTTTTTTTGTTTGTTTTGTTTTTCCAAGCATGGCCTTCTTGGCCCAGAGAGAACTGGAAGCCTTTCAGACCCAGACAGGACCTCTTCCTCGTACAATGGCAGCTCGTCAAAGCACGTCTTGTAACTTTAGGCAAATGCGGCCGGTAATACAATGCCACTTGGCTCTGTAGAAACCCTTGCTCTTATTTCTCACTCTTCGCTTTGAGAGGGTGGAATACAGATGAGAGGAACCACTTGGCTTTTCACAGAGGAACGTGCATGAGAAGGATCGGTGGTATTTACACTGAAGCCCTCCCCACCGGGTTTGTTTCGACTCAATACCTTTTAATTGGCTCTAATTGTTTGAAGCTCCACCATCACACAGCGACGCAATGAAGAAAAAAACCCATACACAATCAAGTGCCTCCCAGAATGCTTTTCTCTTTCTCTTCCTCTCCTCAGTGTTGTTCCAGAAAAAATATGTCTGCCCTCGCCCGCAACCTTTGAATATTTACATATGAAAATGAAGTTTGCTCTCCACATTTAGCACTTCATTAGCTCTCATGGTCTGGCTCTTTGAAAAGGTTGCCTGCCGTTGTTGCGCATGAATAGGCCTGGAATTGCATTGATGTATGTTTTAATGATGAGCTAAACTTTACTGTTACCTCACACAAAACGCTACGAAAGCTGCACTTTGGTCTAAAATGTGGCTATTCATTTGCAAAATACAGATTTTACATCTTAGATAATGAACGCAAAACTTGAAGACCACCCTGAGATTGTTTACCTAAAGTGAGATGCTTCTTGCGCTCATCAATTTGAAAAGAGTATGACTCATTATATCATCTCCATAAACCAAACAATACCATCCACAGACTCCTCCAAGTGAAGGACGGATAGATAATATCTTCGACTTGTAAGATATTGAGTGGTTTTACTCAACAAACCTCTTGTGAACATGTGGACGGCTGTAAGCTTGTCCTCTTGTTCTCCTTTCAGTCGAGTTCTTTTCCATTAACCTCCTGAGTGACATGTGAAAACTGTCTGGCGAGGTGCTTTTGTGAGTCACTGGTTCGATTACATCAGGCCCGTGCCCCAGTTAGGCCAGGGTTATTGGTTTGGTTGTTTATGTTCGGCTTTCAGCTGCCGGCACTTTGTGAGAGTCAAACCTAAACAATCCAGGTGCAGGGAAAAAAGATTATACATAAAATGACCAAAGAAGCATTGGCTATGAAAAAAAAAAGCTCAAACTCTGTTAAAGCAGCTCAGATAACAGTTGACAAATTCCATACCATACAACTGTGCCAATATCTCCAAGATGCTTCAAAAAAACCTGGAAAGCTACCTGAAAAACTATGGGCAAGTGTACCTCGGAACAGAAGCTGTTTTACCAAAAGCTGTAATACCAGATATTTATTTGATTTAGTTACTAGAACTTAATTGATAAATTAAATCTATTTTTTGAAAGCATCCTCATTTTACAGAATTTTTACACGAGTGTCTAAAACATTGAACAGTACTGTAGCTTTCCAGGGAGGTTTTTTGAAGCATCTTTGAGACATTGAAACTGATACTGACACGCTACTGCAAAATATATCTCATCCACTTGTTAGTTTAAGGCTCTGTTTACACGAAAGGAAGACACAGGTATTTCCCTGTGGTTTGGTTTGGAGCCAGAAAATGCTTAACGTCATGTTAGCGCCCTATTTAACATTACATAGGTTTGGCATTGTTATTATGAGTTGATATAAATATAAATGACAAGTTTTTTGAAAGCGATGTTGTGTGCACAATGTTATTATTGAAAACGGAGGGTAGGAGATATTCATTTCTCTAAAGAGGTGTGCCCGATTCGCTTACAAAAGCACTGTCCATGTTAGTTTTGGTACAAGCTCTCTGCTGTGGAGCGCTGTAGCGGTAGACCAATCATAAAGGACTGCGCCATCTGATCAATCACAGTGAGAGCTCGCGGGAGGGAGGGGTTTAGAGAAACTGAGTCTTCGAACTGCTTCACACGAGTCGTTTACGAATCATTTAGAAATGGGGTCAAATTAAATCTATTTTTAGATCTAAAATCTAATTATATTTTCTTAATTTAAAATAATATCTATATATCTGCTTACCACTTCAAATAAAATAACATTTAGGAATGGAATTTTAAAGAAATCCTCAGTGCAGTTCTGAATAAAACATAAACCAGGTTACCATGAACATTTTTGAAGGCATTGCCCAAATCTTTCAACCAGCACCACCATTTGAGTCTCCAGTTAGTAGTCATATAGTATCCTGAAGATTACTTCACGTTGACTACACATCTGCTTTGGCCTTTGTCTGTAACTTTATTGTTGGATTTGGAGGGGACAAGGAATGATGTTGATGCTCGCCTGACAAGACCGGTCATTATTTGTGCGACGCAGACAATTTATGCTGCCTAACAATAGACCCACAAGCCCCTCACTATCTCTAAAGCGAATGGTTGGTGGAGGATCTAATTTTCTGCTTGTCTGAATATGAATATGACTTACGTCTGCCCCAATCCACACCCCACCACCGCACTTCCCTCCCTTTCTCTATCTTCCTCGCTCACTTGTTTCGTCTTCCATGCTTTGTGAGTTGCCTGGCACTGACTGTAAAGATACCACCCACACGACGAGACCATCAAACTTTCATTACGCCTAAGTGCAGTTAATTTCAAGGGAAGCATATGAAGCAAAGAAAATGCAACAATTTATCGAAGACTATCTTGAGCTCGCTCAGCTCCTGTGATGAAGAGAATTGAGTGTCCAATGGACTGCTGTCAGGTAAATCAGGATAAATAACCAAAACGCATAGTTTGAGTTAGACTTAGTCTGATCTTTAAAACCCAATTTATCATTATTTGTGAGGATTTTAAATCATAATGGCACGATACTATAACCTTAACGTCAGATTGCATCAGAAGCCTCACATCAGTCTATTGGTTTCAGGGTAGAAAAATGAAATTCAGTTGTTTTCACTCACATTTTTCGAGAAATAGACTCAAGCACCCAGCTATCCTCCATGTCACATTTTTACACTTTTTCCTGCTTGACAGCTTCTGGCTACTTTATTTGTTTCACGGCACGTCAGACTCTCTTCCCGAAAGACAGAACTCATACTGTTGTCGGGTGTAAAGCTAAATTAGAGAGCTGGCAAATTTCTGCAGCATCTCCTGACGTACAGGGCAGCAGTTGGATGTGAGTGCAGGCATTGATTGAAATTCCAGCATCTTGTTTTTTTTTTTCAAAGGCTGGTTTGTTGTGTTTTGATCAGTGCTGCTTATTAGGAGCCCAAAGTGGCAGGGCTCCCTCTCAGCCCTGTCATTATTACATGGAAAGAGAGACAGACGGAGCATCAGGAGGAAGCCAAGTCTCAATTGAGCTTGCAGGTTCACTCGAGCGACAGCCTTAACTTTCTCATTTTGGTGCCTGTCCGTTAACTTTAAACGCAGCTCTGATCTCATCTTGAATGCTGTTTTTCTTCTCTAGTAAAAAGTTTGTTGTTTGAAGATTTTTTTTTTTTTTTTAGATATTTTACTGACAGAAAAGTCTATTTTGATTCTTTGTTTACTCCTGCTCCCCATTTGTGCTGGAATATGGATAAAACACCAAGCGAGGGACAGAGAGGAGACTTGCTTCCAGAAGTGGGCGGTAATGGAAACAGCGTTGTTGAATCGTATCGCACTCGGTTTCAATTTCTCTCTCTACGGTGCCGCGAGACAAGAATGAAATGAAATCATGGTGGCGACGGTTGCCCTTGCTCTATCTCACCTTTCCTCATCCAAGCACTCCGCCACTGCTCTATTTCTCCAATAAAAAGAGCTCTTTTTTTCACGTTGGAAACTCACTTGCAGCTTTGCGCCGTTAGATCAGTAGAATTTGAGGGCTGGCCACCAGGGAGAGCGAAGCGTCTGGGTAGCTCTCGTTCTGAAAGGTTGAATTAAAGCCACCGTCTGTAGTTGTTGAAACCTTGCCACCGTAACCCGAAGAATTGTCTCTCCGGCTGAAAGCGAAGCTTCAGAGCTTGTGATGAAACAAGCATGAAAGCATGTAGCATCACAGTGAAAACATACGCCATGTTGTTACACTGTATTGTACGTTTATGTTGTTCCAGTATGTTTAGATGATGTTTCGAATGAAAGTAAATATCGTTATTCTACAGACAAACGCTATGGTTTGAGTACGAACACAATCTACAGCAGTGAATTGGGTGCGCTTGCATCATCCGTGGATGTGCCGCAGGAAGGAGATTATTTCATGCTGTGGTTTGCTTTGGTATTTAGGTGGAGAGATTGAAGAGAGAAAGTTATAGACGATTTGAGAAAGAGGCTCACACTGATATAGACTCAAGGCAGTTTCTAATTAATTTTCTATGCTTCCCCTTTCGTCTGCATTTGTTTTGTTCCTCTTGAAGACGAGAGGCTTTTGGACCATATTTTTTTTTGTTTAAATATTATGCATTGGTCTCGTACCAAAGAACCACTAGCTATAAAGTAATCTCTTATTGAAGTTGATGTCTAAATATACTACACTTAAAATGATGTCATGCAGTGGTTACAGACTGGAAAAGTTGTGAGTTCAAGCTCTGAAATGTTACTCCACAGGGACTGTGCCTTTTTTAATTGAGTTCTTTGTAAGTTGTGCAATATATTTATAGTTTATGGAAGCTTATTTCTGCCACGGAATAAAAAACGGAGGGAAAAGTAATTAAAATTGTAACTGCAAAAGACAGAATTGCAAAATATATGATGCAGATTGCATTCTGAGAGTGGAAAAGTTGGAATTGTGGATAGTCAGAATTACCTTTTGTATTTTTTCTGCTTTTTAAAAATGTCAGCTCAAAGTCAAATCTATAACATTTTAATTCTGAGACAAAAATAGATTTGCAGTTGTAGGCAATTACCCCTTTTTTTATTTTGTGATTTCAAATATGATTTAAAATAAAAACTTTCATATTAGATAAATAAAGTTCTGGGGATTAAAGAATGTAGTTGCGGTTATTCTTGAAGATGATAATGAGAAATCCAGCACGTGAAGCCAAAATAATTGTAATAAAATGAAGAGAAATAAAGGCACTTATGAAATGACTTTTGTTTATTTAGATGCTGATAAAAGTGACACAACAGCCAAGGAGAGCAACACCAGCAACAGCACTAAAGGTAAAAACAAAACCATTTTTTGCCCTTTTGATCATTTCATGGTTTAAATTCAAATTCATGGCTTATTATTTTATATTTCATACAGAAGAAAGCAGAGTGTGTGTGTATTCACACATGCAAATGAGCTTTTTTATTTATATGAAATGTACAGCAACAGGATCAGACTGGATCTCTCGTCACCCAGTAATTTTTGAGCATGTGCGTGAAGCACTAGGTCACGACTCCAATTCAAATGCATTTTTTATTATTTATAGAGAAGAAGGAAGAGCGTGTCTGGATGCATTTTTAAATTAGACTTTTCAGGTTGCAGACCTTTTGCCACTTTTTTTCTATTTATAAGACAGATGAGAGACACGAGAAATGACAGGGAAAACAGAAGGGAACAGGATCGTAAATGTTGCATTTGCTCAAGTAAACTCAAATGCGTGCTTTATTATTTACACAGAAGAAAATAGAAAGAAGAGTGCGTTTGGATGTATTTTCAGATGCATGCACAGGTGTATCTAGTCATCCTGAACTCTGCCGTCTCATGTTCTTCTCTTGAAGCCTCTGTTGCCTCGGGCATAGCCTTTAGCATCTGCTGCATTTATTTCAGCTGAGAAACACAGTAGCCAATGAGATGTCACCCAGTGGCATCTAACTTTTAATTCCTCTGCTCAGCTGTGATCTTGAGTCATTTATTGCCTTCTTCCCTTGTTTTCTCTGTCTCTTTCCTTAATATGCATCTAGAAGATGTGAAAGCCCAGGATAAGAGCTCACAAGAGCCCGAAGCAACTCCACCAGACACCAGACCAAATTCTGAAGGTAAAATCAACAAAAGCTGTGAATAAAAGAGTGAAACACGTTCTAATCCTCTGTAAATATCCCCGTCTCTGTCATTGTCCTTCTCATTCAGCTAAAAGCTCCCAACTTTTTCTGCTTTGCATGCTTTACCCGCAATTCCTTCACTTCCTTTCTCTCTCATTCACTTCCTCTCTGCTGATCTGGAACTGCGGAGTGACCCTGATTTTTCAGAGTAAACGTGTTGGCATGCCTCCTTAAATTGAGTTTGATGAATTACCTGCATGCCCACCTCACGGACATTAATAAATCAAACACAAAGCGTGTGTGATCGGAGCGCAGAGATGACGCAGTGCGAGAAAGCTGATAAATCATGTGTGATAAGAGTTTTGCTGCGCTGTCATTTCGGGAACCCCGGGGTCAGCTTCCCTCTTAGGGCCGCACATACAAACTCCCAGCATGCCATTTATATTCATTCCCTTTGCGTTTGACAGGAAGTAATTTAGCACAGCATCTTTACATGTGCATCTGTACAAACGCATGTCCACAGGTAGAGTTTAGTTTCAAGTAATTTATTTAAAGTGGGTGATGAAAGGTTCATATTTTGGTTTTGAAAGTTCCCGACAACAGGTTGACATACATGATATACACAAAAGTGAACGTGATAGTTGGAAATGGGGGGGTTGACAAAGAAAAGCTAAATAGGTTCATTGTTGCTTTCATGTTGACACCAAGCTGTCAGCCTTGTGCATTGGGTTTAACCGTTTGTTTGCTAACATATATACTTAATTCTGCTTTCATGTTTGTTTTCTTCAAGACGGCCAAGGTGATAAAAACTCACAGGAATGAGACGACAATCAGCCTCATAGGAACGAGTGCCGGCAAACTGTGTGAAGGCAAACATCACACCAATTTTGTCCCACGCCAGGGAGTCGCCCACAAACACTGGGAAAAGAGTTGACCCCCCCCCCCACTTCATTCACCATCTTTCCTTCTATTCAACCTGTATTTCCTTTCCCCTTCCTCATATTGATAATAAATCAGATATATAGCTATATAAAAAGGATCAAATGAGAGTTTGAACATATCAGAGAGAGAGTGCAGGGATTGTGGAGCTGGAGGAGGACTGCTATACCTCACTGACATGCTGCTTGATCAATAGTTTTTAGCCTTTTTTTTCAGTGTTATAGCATCTTGGTGCTGGTTTAAATTAGCTAGATTGCTCAAAACACATCATCCTGTCGCTTTTAGTTACGCGCTGATTTGTAATACTTCTGACAAAGAGCAAAGCCAAGGCAAAATTGTCAATCCTGCAAAGCGCTCGTAATGCAAGTTACAGACCAAATATGATTGGATTCCACAGGCCTGTCCACCGATTAAGATTTCTTTCAGGTGAAAAACACTAAAATGGCTATAAATGTCTGTTTGTGCGTGAGTGAATGTCCGTATATATACTGTCACTTTAAAGAGGTTTTTGCTTTGTGTTTGAGCTTCAGAACCAAGTCAGGTCAAACGAGGAGAGCATCGCTTGATTCTAACCTCCTATCGAGTGGTGGCATTCCTCCCTTTTGCACGCTATATAACAGAGGCGTTCGTGCACTCTTCTGCTTTGAAACGACACGTCACGCTCGCAGAGCCCCCCTTTAATCTCTCCAACGAGCACTGATCATGTTTCATCTTCAAAGCTGCTCTGACTACTGCAAATGCCTGTTTAACAAAAAAAAGAAAAAAAAGGAAAACCTGTTGTGTCAGACTGACGTGGCCGTTTTTGACGAGTGCGCTAACAAATTAATTCCCTCAAGTGTATCTAGATGCATGCCAGCATTGTTTCAAATGTTTTATTTACAGTCCCTCTCTCGGTCTCCCTCCCTTTCACATGCATAAACAGATCTTAGTTGCAAGCTCTCAATATTTTTACTAGATTGTCTCAGCATCTCTAAAAAAAAAAAAAAAAAAAAAAAATCTGCCTTATTTCATGAAATAAGTAGTACATAATCACAAACTGGTGATGGCTAAAATAAAAGGCAAATAGCAAGTGTGTGGCTTTGAATGAATTAAATGCTACTGCAGATGATGAGTGATGATGCATTTCTTTCTTTAAACACACAAAATGATTTTATGTCCTTTTGTTTGGTTTTTGATTTGGTTGTTTAGTTATCTTGCATATGATTTTTTTGGTTGATAATGTTTAAAAAATGTATTCAAAAGGTTGATTTACTCCTTTAAGTGGTGCCATACTGTATATCAGATGAAATTCTGCCTTCATCCTTTGATGTTTGCTTTGCTATAAAACAACTATGAATAAAGTTATAAAGTTGTTTCCCTGGGCATGATGTCTGTGTGTTTTATGGTTGCACTATATCCAGAAGGTAATTTGTATTCGCAGAATTTTTATACGGGACACTTTCACATGCTTGTAAGTTATTCATATCCCAGAGATTTTTCTATAATAATTCCATGTGCCTGCAGCATTCTCTCAAGCACTTATTGGATAAAATCATTTTTGTGATTAAAAACTTTGGATATAGAAATTAATTTCAATGAAAAAAATTATAAAGAGACCGAAATCTTACCCCCTTAGTCGCTGTTGCTATATCTCACAAGCCATGCCACTCCCACATCCTGTTCTCACACACAGAAATGTTCACATTTTTTTGAAAGAAATTCAAACAATAAATACCATGTTGTGGCCCTACTGTATAATGTGTTGTGACAGATCACTATAGCACCTTATTTCAAGCAGCACATGAACAGCTTTGCATATTAACTTCCACAAAATAAACAAGAATGAACATCAGAATGTATTTGTTTTAACTTCAGGATCTCATGAAAGCGTGTATAAATAGTATGTCAAATAAAAATGAACTTGTGGTATTGATACTAAACTCTGTAGTGTATGTGCTACGCAATGCTACCTGTATGAGTTTTGGGAAATTTCATATCATGCACAAAACTCTGCAAACATGTGTCATACTGTATATATGCCAAAGTTCATTTATGTGTATTAATCCAAGACGTTTGAATTTTTTATTTGGCATACTGTACTATTTATATTAACTTTCATGAGACCATGCTTTAACCATAAAAGATGCACCATTTTTAAATTGAATTCCACCAACAATGAGCTACTCTCCTGTCAGATTTGTTTGATGGACAATTAAAATATTAACTTTATAACATTTACACAATGTTAATAGCTGTAAAATATTGTAAGGTTTCACCTCTCAATGTCTTTAAATTGCCATTAATGCACTGTTTCTCTGTGGCATTCAGAAGCAAATATTATTATATGTAAATATGCAAGATATATTTTCCAATTAAGAGTCCAGGAGAAACGGGGGGAAAATCCCATCTAAGATTTTAATTAATTTGATTTAGCTTTTAAAATGAATGGCAGGGATATGTCAGCTAGGATCACTGCAAATTTACCCTTTTTAAAATAGGTTTTGCATGTACTGAGGAATTCAAATCCCAGGTAAGATTAATTAAAATACTGTGCCGCTGAGGGTCATGATCATAGATGGCAAAATTATTTCCCCAAATTGATAATTGCACACCTTTAACTAATGTCCTTATGCAAGGTCCCTGGTTAAAGAAAGTATTCAAATCAAAACCATTTTGTTATTGTGCTACAACCTTAACCCAAGATGCCAGACCACACTTTTCATATCTCAAATTAAATCTCCCAGCTGTGATTTGCACAGATATTGTCATTGAACCTTTCCCTAGTCTTCTCAAAGAAGTATTGTGATCTCCAGAGACGAGAGGAAGATGCTTCCGTGCTCCTGCTAGTCCTGACCTCTCTTTAAGAGGTGCAGAGTGCTGTCAAGGCTAACAAGAGCCACAGAGTTCATCTTCAAAGAGATCCAGCAACCTGTGGAGGATTACAGCAGGGGTGGATATTACTAGACAACCTGCCAACAAGGAAAACATCTTTGTTTCTAAATGGATTTGTGAGACTTTTCCCTAGTATCTCTTTATCAGTAATAATATTCCTGTTCCTATCTGTTCACTTTTTCCACAGCTCATTTCTAACTGGTTAAACTGATAGTTTCTCTAACTAACTCTAACATATTTTATAGCACATCTGCTCTCCACTGTACAGTGAAGACAAAACCCTTAAATGAATGTCATAGTCTGTGTTTGCTGTACCTTATCAATATCTCTCAGCAGACACAGACTGACCTCCATCATCGGCCAGAGAGACACATGGAGCCTACTGCACAAGGTTCTCTCTGTGGTTTGCGGTAATTACTTTGCTGATAACTTGTCCCCAGTGCCATTACTATGAATTATTACACACAGTAAATTATTTGTGTCACTTTGCTTTTCTCCTTAGCAAGAGGACACGGAAATTCCAGGATGTAGATGGATACACAAGGCCAGTGGACTTTTTATGGTGACTTGCTAGAGAGAAATCGAGACTGGAAAGGTGCAAAATCCTGCCTGGTCTCATGGCATAAACACACCTTGGTTACATTTTTTTAGTGAGAAATGAAATACTGTACGTACCAATAAGTACATATCACTGCAGTTCATATCTATGAGTTTTAATAGATGGTATTAACTGTTAATTAACTTTTATATTTCTCTATGAAACTGCAGCAAAATGTGCAGTAAGGCAAGGATAATCTATGTTGCACAAAATGTCCTGGTTACATATGTAACCCTCGTGCAGGGGACAGCACTCACCATATTGTCCCCTTGCCGTGGTGGCTCACAATCTAAAGTGTGGATCAGTGAATTGGAAATTTGCTCTTTTTATTGAGCCACCGCTGATGTTGATGTCTCTCATAGAGCAAGTTCCCTCATCTCTGAGCTGCCTGTCCTAGGGCCGCTTTGCGGTCTTCCGGCAATACTTAGCGGTAGCCGGTTGGTCCAGGACAGGCTGGGCCCCACTGCAGCGGCTAAATCTACGCCCCTGCTAAGGTGTTGCCTCCTTCGGAGCTAGCTGGTGGTGGAGCACGTTTCGAAGCCGCTGCCGGGGGAGCTGCCACCACATGACCAGCCTACTAACAAAATAAAAAACCAAGATCTCAGCTATGCCGTGGATATGCGCTCCCAATGAGGACATGAACTCCTTTAGCGTGCTTGAGACCCAAACATGTAGGCGACGATCATGGCCATCATCAGAGGTAAGAAAACTATGGCACACAGAAGCACATGGTCGTAAAGCTAATCTGGAGGACATACTTGCTTTTAATTTTTTGAGACCAGGTTGGCAAAATCAAATGTTAAATAGTGCTTTAGCAAAACTAAACATTGGAGGTGTCTGCATCAAATTAATTCACGCATAACTGTTGTTTTGAAACATATCAAAAGATCCACAAGAGGGCTACTGTACACCCAAGCTACAGCATAAATCTAGAGTAGATGGTGTTGAATATGCAATTACACATTCATAGATAAAATGGGCCAGAGCTGTGGCTTCCCAGCACGATTCATTATTTTGCACCCTGGTTCCCTGCTGCTACCACTAACGCACCATATATTTCCATAACAAATTCCTCTATAAAGGTAGGACGAATAAAAGAAGCCTGGCAGCCCAGCAGGATATCTGCACCAACCCCTTCTGTCCCGCATCTCAGCTGTGCTGCATGCGATGAGGAACAGAACGGGACATCCTGATATGATTTAACAATGGAGTGAGGAAAAAGACCAACAGGAAGAAAGCAGCTCATGGGTCTCCTTGGCAGGTGCATAATGCATCACCTCTGGTTCAATGCAGTATTTTGGATGTTTTATTGGTTTTGACAGTGGGTTGTTTAGGGAGGTGTTAGAATACAGAATATGTTATTCTGTGCAGTCCTGCTATAGATGTATTTGCTAATACAGTTGTATCTATACAGAATCTCTATAATTTTCAACCATTTTATTGATAATTTTTTCTTTTATGACACCTGCTTTTTATATCAATTAGTAATAATTCTCACACCTGACAGCAATAGATAGGTGCGTAGGAAACAAAAACCAACAATGGTTTAAAACTGAAAAAACAAACCTGATCCCGCACAATAACTATGCAAAAAATGTAAATGTAAATACCGAATGTATTTATAAATGACGTTTTGGTCGTATGACACCTGCTTTTAAAATAACTTAATATTGATTCTACACTATTTATGGTGCAGATCCAAATTGCTTAAAATTTTTGTTAAAGACTTGTTAAAACTGCTCTATATTTTTGATTAATTTCAAACGGAGGTAAGCTACATCATGTTGTATGTTTTTGATTTACTAAACTGAACAGTCATGTATAAGAGTAAATTCTTAAACATTCAGAATAAAATGACTGCATTGTGTTTTTGATTCAGTTCAGGGGAACTGTTTCATGTTGTTCAAATTGTACCTGATTTTAATACTTACGTGGAACACACACACAAGTGAAATATTTCCAAAATGGCAACATAAATGTGAGCACATTACGGCAGAATATTCATTTTGAGTTTATTTATTCTTTTAAGAGCAGTCTGACCTCTGTCTGTAATACTCTGTCATTGTGAATAGCGCCAACATCTTTTAGATTATTCACACATTCTGCTTTAAACGGGGCAGTAGAACTGGGGGTGTGGCTTACAGACAGTGAGCTGAGATGAGAGCTGACAGCCATATAGCAATGTGGCATTTTCTCCTCCTTATTTTCTGTTCTGGAGTTAAAAGCTTGCTGTCATTACGAACAAACCCGACATCTGGTTAAGTCAGTGGCTCTGGCATAAAGCTGACGAGAATCAAGATCACAATTACGATTTTCTTTCCATTTTATTCCTGTCACCCAGAACAGCAGTGCTTCACCCCTCAAATAGTCTCAAATTACAGGCTGCATCGCTCAGTCATTACACGAGGACACATTTACTTTGTGCGAGGTGTGCTTGATTCCTAAATTACTATCTCTGCAAATAGACTGGAACAATTTTTACGAATCAAATGACATTTTCGCTGTCTGAACCTGATAAGTGCATTAAGCTCACTTGAGACTTAATAATGTTTTTTCTTCTTATATTCTGCTTACATTATAAGACATGTCATTAATCCCTAAAACAATCAACGGTATATATGCCACGAGTTTGGCAAAAAGACGGTTAAAGCTTGGAAATGTGCTCGTCTATATCCTTTCCCTCACTGCCGTCAGTTCATTTTAATCTGAACATCATTTGGCCAGCTCTCCATTCATCTCACACACCTCGTTTAAGATCCCTTCCTTTCTGATATGAGGCCATCACTTCTCCCGAAACCAATATAGATCCTAACCACTTCATTCAAGACTTCCATCAGCCTTTGATAATGCTGCTTTTGACTATCTGTCAGAGCTCTGTCACTCCGTTATAAACTTCATGCTCCATATGTCTATTCCTCCTCTAAGAAAATAGAGAAGGGAGAGCGACAGCGAGAATGTGCCAGAGAAGTGAAAGGAGAAATCAATTGGCACCATTCTAAAGATTCTCAAACACATCCTATCTTCAGGTGTGTGTCAGGCAGAGAGACGAGTTCGTCCCTGGGGTCCGTCCATGGAGCCCAGCAGAGGCCATCAGATTTGGCGGACACAAAGCATTCACTTGTCACTCTCCTGAAGAGAGACAGGCCGCCTCCTGTCCAGTCACAACTGCTGGCATGATTGATCATCTAAAGATGGAGGAGAACACAAAAACTGAGAAATTAGCCATTGTTTAGTAGTAGCAGATCCATTCTGGGTGAGAACTGACCACCTGCCATAGCGATGGGAGCAGACTGTCTAGTCTATTTGATAGTAACCCAACAAACCACAGATGGATTGTATTAAATCGCATTTATATTTGGAAAATAATTCATATTCAAAATACATGAGGCGTACGGCTTATAATACTACTAATCTTGTAATCTTTAGTCACTTTTTAAATGTATTATTTTAATTCATTTCTTAGTGTTCCAAGAAAGTTTGGTGGCCTGTGTAGCATTTGAACCAATCAGTCACAAGCTATTTGTTACATGTAACAAATAATCTTTAACACTGCTTTCCAAGCCCAAAGGGCAACTCAATTTGGAGCCATCCCCTGAAAAGCAGCTGACACCCCCTGGGGGGAAAATAGATTTCCATGGCAACCAACTGATAAGCCCGGTTTATTGCTTGAAGGAATGTGAACAGAGTAACTCTGACTAATCCTCCCTTTCGCAAAGACAATGGACCATTACCTAAATGAATTCACAGGAAAACTTCCTTTGAGTGAACACATATCCTTCAGGTCATAGTGTATATTGTTATTGTCCTTGTATATTGCCTTGTGTATGGTATACTGTTTTATGCATGTTTACGGCAGATCACGAGCATCTCTCACCTCATAGATTTCGTGTTTGGTCTCTAAGGACTCGTCTTCAGATGATCTAATTGAGAGTGTTTGTTATACGTTGATATCTTTGCAACATTCAGTGTTGTAAGAATCTCTTGGTGTAAGAGGCTTTGTAAGAGGTACAGCTTTAATACCTTAATATAAGATGCTTCAGTCATTTAATGTTGAAATCACGTCTTAAAACCTACATTTTTTTTTTTTTTAGCTGAAATGTTACATGTGTTTATCTATATATTTTTGTCCATTTGGTTTTTTTTTTTGCCCCTGGAACACAAAACCAGACATACTGAATAAATAGGCTCCCCGTTAATGTGTGGTTTGTTATGACAACTATTTGAAAATCTGGAATCTGAGTGGGCAAAAATAGCCTTTAAAGTTGTTCAAATTAAGCCCATAGCAATGCATATTACTAATCAAAAATTACGTTTTTATATTTACAGCATGAAAAAATTAATTAATTAATGGAACCCTTCTTTACTAAATATCGTTTTGGCATAAAAGAAAAGTGTATAATTTTTTTCACTTACAGTGTATTGTTGGTTATTACTCCAAACATACCTGTATAATTTATGACTGGTTTTGTGTACCAATTTCTGTACATCATTTTCAATTATACGTTTGATACTGGTCATTGATATGAACCCTAAACATTTCAAAACATTTACTGTAACTAACCACTGCCTGCTGAAATTCTATTATTTGGTCAGTTTGATGCAAGCTTTGAAATCATTTGAAAAGCAAAACTAAAATAAATGAATACATTTTGCGTTCTGACATTTATCTGAAATCTTTGGGGTTCGCTCCATTCACCTAAGGTCTTTGAGTTGAGGGTTGGAATGAAAAAAGAAATTCAGTTGATAGAAACAGTAGCATTTTATGTCCAGCCAAGGAATTATTTTTGCGCTGATCACACACACTAACATAGTAAATGCTCATTACCTTCTTCAAATCAAAATGAATCAAGACTTGCATCAGATGCAGAGATAGTATGATGCCTAGCATGTGATTCGCTGATCGAAACTAAAAGGTGATGGAATTCGTGTCTCAAATGAGAATGAAACAATGGCTCAAAGGTCAGAGGTTCCTTAATGGGAATTTCTAGCAGGGGAATATTAGTGTCTGGCATCTAAGAAATAACAGACTACATGCAATCCATGCTCAAGCAGGATATCAGGGGCCAAGTCAATGGCATTTCTTAACGCACTACGGTCTGCTGTGCCCCAGGCTTTGAGACCATGCAGACATTTCATTATCTAGAAACAGAATTCCCTCTGCTGAACTCTAACCTGCACCATTAAGTAACGAAATTGATGATCAATGGTTAGGGTAAGGCCTGAATCCTGTCACGCTCAGTACCAATTATTTGAAAGCACCTGGAAAACCACTTCATCTGAGTTTCCATCTGTTCCAGTGGGGGGCGCTATCATTCTCAGTGACTTCTTAGTGCTAAAATGAATTGAGATTACTTCTTGTTGTTCAGAAAGAACCGAAGCCAAATCACTTCTAGTGAGATATCGAGATGGTCTTGGCAAATGAGATTACAGATGAATTCCCGAAAGGCTGTTGAGGTTCAATCGGCCCTGAGATTAGTCTAGATGAATTTGAAAGTCCATTTATTTAGTGCCTGTGCCCATTTGTGTTCAAGGCAGAAACTGTCAGAAATACGGCTGAAAATAACACAAGCGTGGGGAATTATCCAGGACTTCAAATTAAATGAAATTCTACAATTTACCCAACGTCATGTCATTCCAAAGCTGCATGACTGACTGACTGACTTCTACACTGTAAGAATGCAAATTAATATATTTTTTAAAGATTATTCTGACTTGTCTTTTTTCATGTAATGAACGTAAAAGAGATCTGGGGCTATCAAGCTCCAACATGACCAAAAAAATAATAATAATCATGAAAGCGGTTCACGATTTGTTCAATAAACTTTCTGAAGCTGTAAGAGCTTTGCATAGGGAATAGGCTAATTTTCAAGTTATTTACTGATATTAGCTCTCTCTGGAAATTCATCATTCCTGGAGATGGATAAAACATATGAATAAAACAGTTGATCCAATTTTACGTTTCTTCATTAATTTACATTTCTTCAGATTTATCTGAAAAATTATCCTTGAAGGTTTGAGCATTTTAGACTCCTGGCTTTTCCACAGAGCATCTAAAAGCATTTTGCTAGTTGTTTGAAGCCAGGTTCAGAAAGTGATATTTAATGGCTTGAGATGGTAGGAGAGATGATGTGTTGTTAGTGGGGTGAGACAGAGGCCCCAGACTCAGCTGGCTGTTGGAGTAATTGGGGAGGTCGGGAGGGGGGCCGCCACGGCTGGTCAGGCCCATATGCAGCGCATGGTGGTGGGGGATCGGAGCCAAAGTCTTCTCCCTGCTGGTGGACACGCTCCAGCACATGATGCTGCTGGTGCCCAGCACCTCATGCTGCTGGCCAGCTGTCACTCCTCTGACAGACCCTGACACCCCAGTCATGCCTATTCATGACCGAGCTAAATAAAAAAACTCGAACAAGCCAAGCTATATGATTAGAAAAATAACAGTTTTTTTAAAGAGCCATATTCTACACCTTTGAAGAAATTCCATTGTCCGAAGTATACTGTCTGGCTCTTTTACATCAAACAGCCTCCCTCTCAACAATAGAATTAATTTTTCAGTTGTTAGCAGTTTAAAAAATCCCATTTTTATTGTATAAATTCTAAATACTTTAGCTGTCGATCATGACTAAATTTATATTTAAATGTGTGGTAGTTTAAATGCTTATGCTTCAGCATACTGTGTAAATACTGATAGGCTGGTAATGTGGCAAGGCATTATGGATATATGCTGCGCTCTTTTTAAATTTGGATTTTGCTATTGGTTCATTTTAGAATTAATAAAAAAAAACATATACCGTAAGTATCTGGTTAATACAAAACTTAATTTCAGATCAGGATAAATGCCCAACCAGTACTTGTAACAAACGTATTTGATAAAAAAAAAAACCCAGATATGATCATAAGGTAATAAGTAAAAAAAAAATTCTTAATTTCACAGCATATTAACTCATAATTATGAGAACTTTTCTAATTATGAGATTTCCTCAAGTTAAAATTAATTAAAGAGAAAATCAGAAAGTCATTATTAAGTTATGGTTTTGTATTTCATAATAATGATTTATCATAATTAAGTCATAATTATGAGACTATCCCATGAGAAAATTTCATAATATTTTTGATATGCTAACTTAGAAGAAATATTCTGAATATGAAGAGATTTCAGTTAAAAGGTTTCTCAAGATTTTGACTTACTTGACTTAAAAAAGGCTTTTATTTACTGTTAATATCAAAAAGAATTGTAAAGTTAATCATTTTTAAATCCAACACTTTTTTCTTTTTTATGTAACTTGTCCACAAAAATAATTTTTGATTACAAGCAGATTCTCTGTTCTTCTTTTCAAGTTTTGTCTGTTCAGATATTCATATAACAAAATGTATACAGTACAAATCAATATCTAAATAGGAACATGGTATACTTAAAGTAAGATGTAAAGTTCACTTAAAAAATATATTTTTCAGTTTAAGTGTATGTTTAGTATAAAACTACTAAACTAGTAGTTTACTGAGCCTATACTTAAAAATGTAGTAAAATGATACAAGTATTTAATTAGTAAATGATCAGTATACCTACAAGTTCACATTTAGTATAGTTGCAGTACAACCTAAAACTTTGATGTAAACTAGTTGATTGTTCTAGTATTACTACTGTTATACTTAAAAGTATACTTTCATACACTAGAAAGCAGGCCAAATTAGTCCCAAGGAGTATTGAAATAGTACACTTACAATTATCCTACAAGTATACTGATTTTTGTATACGTATTACATACATATAAATATATATATACACACACATAGAAGTATACAGTACTTAATACTTTTCTTGGTAAGGATATTATTAGTGATTGAACTAACCTTTTCAGTCATTTTTTACAATATAATATTGAATTTAAATTCAAACAAATTGAAACATTGCATTTTCCATTAAAAAATATTTTTCCATCTCAAATGCATAAACACAAACACATTCCTAATATATGCTTAATTTAAATGCATTGAATGAGAACGGAAGTCTAATTTTATGTTTTGGACTGGTCTGATGTGCCATTTACCAGTTGACATGTGGCACAATTAGAAGTGTGATGAGAATGGAGGTGAAGCTGTTGGCACGGATGCTTCCACCCCTGCCACTCTCTCTCCACCCGAGCTCACAGCCGCCAGTCTGCCCACCCGAGCGTGTGTCAGGAGAGGAATCGATTCCCTTCACACTGGGCTCTATATTAATTAATGCTCCTCACTCCCACTGTCACAGACCCTCCCGTCTTCTTCCTGTTTTTCTTGTTCATGTTCCACTTCTCTGCTTGTTTTCTCTCATCTCCGGACCACTTCCTCTTTTTACAAGACTGTTAAAGATCACAAGGCTGCCTTCCCTTTATAATAAAACAGACTGGATAAAAATACAGTTTAGTGGATTAATGCTGACAACCACTGTGCACACATGAAGCAGCATATATATCCTCCCAACCTTTTTTTATTTTATTTTTTGTTTATACTTGCTGTCTTTTCAAGCAACCAGATGTCTGCAGGGTACCATTTCATTTATACGAGAAAGACAGAAAGTGATAGCGATATTAAAATTGCAGTGTGCTACTGCCCCCATCTGACCGCATTAGTGCATATCATTTTATCTCTGTATAAGGACATAATGAAGAAATTCTAATGTCTGAACATTAAGGGCAAGTTTAAAGGCATATAAAAAATGATATTACACTATGACCACACCAAACATTTTATACACAGCATTTGCAACAATATACTTCCTTTGAAAGGAAATATAAAGTCTGTGTGAGGAAGATAAGTGAGCAGGAGTGACTGCAAGCCTCTCCAGGGATGCTGAGAGAGAGATGGCTCCACTAAGCAGTAAGGGGAAAATCAGATCACCTTGAATTAGCATAAACTATCTTCAGATGGAGATACACACGCTCTAAATGCAGGCAATCCCAATTGGAATAACTTCTAGTGTTGGATTACTATTGGGTTCAGCCGGGTCATTTAGCACTTAGAGTCCCTGGAGGCACCGAGAGCATTCAGGTTGGACAAATTGCACCACCGCTGTGGCAGGTCTCCACCAGAGGGAGGGTGCCTGGGGAACTCACTGGCTCAATTTACACAGTTCAGAGACAAAGCTTGGCACCTGGAGAGAGAGGTGGAGAGAACTCTGGGTAACTGAAGTGACAATTACACAGTTATGCAAAGATTGTGGATCATCACCGATTCAGATTAGGTGACCCTGACAGGGTCAAAGAGGTGAGTCTGGCCCTGAGGGATGGGAATGCTGTTCTTCTAAAACGGGTTCAGCTGGAGCTTTTCGAGAGAGGGAAAGCACAGATGGCACTTATCATTAGTAAAATCTGTACTCAAAATGTTTTTTTTGCTTGGTTTTTTTTATGTTGTTGCAGGGACAAAAAGAATAAAGCTTTAAACAGTATCAGTACTTCCTACTACTATAGCCTGGAGTTTGTTGTCTTCTTGATTACAAGAATGTGTTTTACAATATAATATGACGTAGTAGTTAAGGCCACCTAATATACAGTGTGACCTATGTGTGTATATATCTATGTGGGAGGAATCTTATTTAAACCAAAATGTTTAGAAGATATTTACTGTACATTTACATTTAGGGTGCTAAATGACCCGGCTGAGCCCAATATTAATCCAACACTAGAAGTTATTTCAATTGGCATTATACACTATATTGCCAAAAGTATTCGCTCACCCATCCAAATAATCAGAATCAAATGTTCCAATCACTTCCGTGTTTGCAGGTGTATAAACTCAAGCACCTAGGCATGCGGACTGTTTTTGCAAACACTTGTGTAAGAATGAGTCACACTCAGGAGCTCAGTGAATTCCAGCGTGGAACTATGAGGATACCACCTGTGCAACAAGTCCAGTGTTAAGTGTGGTGGAGGAGGTATTATGGTGTGAGGTTGTTTTTCAGGAGCTGGGCTTGGCCCCTTAGTTCCAGTGAAAGGAACTCTGAATGCTTCAGCATACCAAGACATTTTCGACAATTCCATGCTCCCAACTGGGAACAGTTTGGAGCTGGCCCGTCCTCTTCCAACATGACTGTGCATCAGTGCACAAAACAAGGTTCATAAGGACATGGAAGACAGAGTCTGGTGTGAATGAATTTGACTGGCCTTCACACCTTTGGGATGAATTAGAGCGGAGACTGAGAGCCAGGCCTTCTCGTCCAACATCAGTGTAAGACCTCACAACTGGGCTTCTGGAAGAATGGTCAAAAATTCCCATAAACACACTCCTAAACCTTGTGGACAGCCTTCCAACAAGAGTTGAAGCTGTTTTAGCTGCAAAGGGTGGACTGACGGCATATTGAACCCTATGGATTAGGAATGGGATGTCACTTAAGTTAATTTGCGAGTCAAGGCAGGTGAGTGAATACTTTTGGCAATATAGTGTATATTTTATATTTTATGACTATATTATACTATATATTTCCTATATAATTACTATATTATACTATACTATATACTAAGTTTGAATTTGGATTTTTATATATATATATATATTTATATAAAATCCAAATTCAAACTTTACGTTTCAAAGTTTTATTGCATTTGTAACCAGTTTGTGGTCACCTGCAGACCATTAACTTGATTTGTAGGGTGAATTAAATTGAGTTGGGTGAAAATGAAATATTGTTTAAACAATTTACTAGGTAATAGGTAAAAATATTTTTTAAAATCCAGTTTTTCATTCATTGGAAACCATATAAGCATTACCTGTGCTAAATTTTAATAAATTCACTATATTGTAAGCATTAACAAAATTTCAGATTTCAGATTTTTGGTCAAATAAATACTGTTTTCTGTATATTCATGCATCAAATTGATATTTACATATGTAAATAAACATGACTGTATTAGCAAGAAAAAAACAGTTAGTCTATAGTTGTGTGGGAAACATCATATAAGAGTTCAACTCAAATGTCAAAGTTATTTTGAATGGCTGTTCAAGTAAAATTTCCAACTAAGGAAATTGCATTGTAAAAGGCAGCAAGTTTCTGTATCTGAGCACAGTTCAGTTTATATTTCAAGTGCTTTCAGTCTGTACATCACCGTTGGCTATTTATTGCCAATTCTTGTTCATTTGGGAGTTCATCTTTAGAAGGTGCTACAGAAAAACCAGGCTTCCAGTTGGGAAAAGTGCACTGATTGAAAGCCCAATGACCAGAACACAACAGGTGCTTTTTCCAATGCTGCATATTATTCTGCTTTGAAGTCCTCTAGAGATATCCTATTGCTGGCTGGGAAATAGAAGTTACATCATGGTGTATGTTTTAGCGATTTTGGTCTTAAAAAAAAAGAATTCAATGGACAATTTTATACATCTTTTCTAACTTCTTGATGAAAGACAAAATGTTTTTAGCACTAATATAAGAGAATGAAGAGAAATGATGCATATTAGGTGCATAACTGATGCGTTACCTGTTTCTTTTATCATCCTTATGCTTCCACAGCTTTGTTGCACAAGTCAGCCAATGGTTTCAGCCAAGATTATTGCTACTCTTCTTAGTAAAATGCGTCCAACTAAATTGTTACCGACTGTAATCAATAACATTTGCTTCTACAGTAATGAACATATTCATGGTGATTAAAGCAGATCATGTTGACTGATTGAACAAAGCAAAAGTGCTTGATGATGGTACACTTTCATTTTCTACAATCATCAAGCACAGCAAAAGAGATGCACTTTACAGGCTAGATTATTTGCACATGCAATTTCTACCTTTTTTAATGAAATTTCAGGGGAACTTTTTCCCTTACAGTATAAAGCACTCGCTAATAATCTAAACAGAGAACCACAGCTTGGGAACTTTCAGTCTATTGTGTAAACTTGGCAATGTTATTTTGCCGTCTGGAGAGCTGTTGAGTGCAGCAGTGGCCATTTCTCATCTGGGTTAATCAAATGTGTTTCTTGGCTGAAGAAGTTCTTCTGTGGAGCTAAATTGTCTCTTACAGTTCAAGTGTTTTGAAACTCCCGATAATTAAAACAGAAAAATGCACAATCTTCATTTTCAGTATCAGACTCAGGTGAAATCATGGTGTTGCCAAATCCATCAGGAGAAGTCACATGGCATCAGATATCCTCTCTGATTAGTGTTACAGCTGACAAACTCAGCTTAGCACACATATAGAAATATCAGTTTTCCAATAACTGTATATATGATCAGCCATATAAATCCTCTAAATATATATACACATGTAAACTTGACCCATCTGTATTTTTGTCTCCTATAAATCTCTGAAATCCAATGGGTAAGATTACATGATCTGCCAATGCACGCCACTTGCAGTATATTCCAGCACGAGCTGTCACTTCAATAAACACTAATGACAGGCAATGCATCAATCATTCAAACATGCCTACTTCTCTTTCATATTTAACACGGTAACCTCCAGCAGCAAAGACAAGCATGGAGGATCTTGAAGGACATATTAATCTACTTTGTGTGGTGTGGAATATCTCAGCAGCCAGGAATAAACAGAAGCGCTTGTGCACTTGAGAAAGTGGAGGTGTGTTCTGGAGCAATAGCTGGCCTCGGGTTGTAGACTGAAGTTCATGCACCGTATTTGAAAACAAAAGATAACTGAACTCTAAGGTCTAAGGTAAAAAAAGACCTTACAGAAGATCTGGTGTGCAAAGAAAATCCCAAATCTACAAAATAAGATATTTTTATTTTTCAATATTAAAGGGTGTTGACTTTGTGTTATGAAAATGATTTGTTGGAGAACTTTGGAGAATCACTCCAGGTGTGTAAAGCAATATTTAGTTTTGCTGGGTGGTTATTGCTGATATCACTGTGGATGCAAGTTTACAAACAAGGCACAGTTTGTTGCAGAAATTGATTCAGAAAGATTGAAACTAAAAGACAATGCTGTGTCGACCATATTGGGGCCGACAGTAATGTTGCACCATTAGTGTTTTTATTACATGATTTAGGCTGCTATTGCTTTGTCTGTTATCACGACAGAAAATTGTCAGAGAAGAGTAAAAAATAAATAAAGAAAACAAAAGAAAAGCCAGTTCATGCCACTTTGAATTCAATGGCATCTAACCTGACTTAGGTTTATACTGCACTGCAATAATGTGAGTTTTCTGCAATACGTGTTTAATATCAGTACATTACAGCAACACCACTACTTAATAAAATATACAAGGTGAAACAGACAGTGCAATTCCAACAAACAAATAACTGTATGATGCTTATGAATTATTTTCTTTTTGATAATACGCAACCAGTGTAGTCTGATTTCTGAACAAAATGCTTTAATAACCTCACATAAATAGGTGCTAATAAATACAGATTTTAACTATCAGTAGTATACTTACCAAACTAGTTGTTTGGTATTTTATAAAAAAAAAAAAAAAAATTAAATTTGACATGTTTTGATTATCCTGTATACAATTTTACTTGCCAATTAGGTGTTTTGCTTGTTAGTACCAGCATGATTATTTGCTTAAAATACTAGTAGGCTAATTAGCTGTGCAGAAGAAAACATTATCTGAATAAAGAAGTAGTAAAAACTAATACAAGTTACACAACATGGCCTATGAATCAAGTTTGTTGCAAACTAATTACGGATTCTTTTGCTTGTGCAATTTATAACGGCATGCTGCCTGCAGTCACACTTAACTTCTGCGGTGTGATTAATGACTTGACATTGAAGGAACAGACCATAGTCAAAAAGAAATGACAGTGAGAGAGACCAAGAGATGAAGAAAGAAAGTTCTCTGACATCAGCATTCTGATGGAGAGTCCTTCCAAATCCAGAGGCCACAAAAAGGAAAGCATAGTGGGTTTCAGAAAACAACCTTGTCTTGTTTGTGAGAGTGCTTGAGGGCAGAGTAAATAGTACGAGTGTGCCAAGGCTCTGAGGGAGAGGAGTGAACGGACGTTAGGTAGAGTTCATTTTCACCAGACAAACACACAGCAGTATTTATGATTTCAAATTCACTACACCCATACAGAAGGCTGGATCATAATGGACAGTGAAGACATGTGGGAGTGCGTTTGAAATAAGAGAGGGACACATTGTGAGGAAGAGAGAGGTATTGAGGGGAGAATGAAGGGAGCTATTAGAATTATTTAATAGAATTATTGCTGGAATTATGTGCTTCAGTTCAGTCCTTCCTACTTATCCTTTAAATTACAATAAATTATTATTAATATTATCATTATTATATGTGAAGACTAGGGGTTTGTTTTTACGACCAAAATTGTTATTACATATTATTTTTGCTTCAGATAAGATCTTTATGATTTTATACCATATAGAAATTTCTTAGCCTAGTTATGGAAGCCAGTTTCTGCCACTGAATAAAAACTTTAAAAAGATTATTGTAACTTTATATCTCACAATTTATTTCAGAATTGTGAGATATGTAAGGGATAATGTAGAGGCAGCCGGTAGTTATCGCAGAAATAAGCCCCGAGGGTGTGATCAGGACCATCTTTGTTGGCGCGGTGGGATTTTAAACATACAAGAAGTACCGGCTATGCGTGATTACTTTGGAGCGGTTATTATTTGAAAAGAACGAACCTGCAAATGTCTCAACTGACCAATCAGAATCAAGCATTCCAGAGAGCCGTATAATAATAATAGTAATAAAGGTTATTATTAGCTTTTATTAAAAATAACCTTTTTTTTAAATTCAGAAACAGGCTTCTGTACCTTGTCATCACAAAACAACAACAACTAATACTAGCTTAAATAAATAAATAAACTCAAGCTCACATAAGACAAGTAAACAGTCAGATATTAGATAAGAATAAGAAACTAATTACAAGTAAAAGGACAAAGAAATACAGTAGAAAAAGAAATAAATGCTACATACATTGTGTAAGGTAGTCAAATGTATCAAAAACACTGCATATATATATTACTGTGTGAATTAAATCAATATTTTGTTCTTATTAAAGTTACAAAAGTGATTTAGTCAAGAGCAGTGAAAGATTTTCTTACTTTTGTTGTTTGATGAACAAGAAATTACAGACAGCAGAAATATTAGACTGCTGTAACTTTAAGAGCTCTGGGCCGCTCTAAAAATGACAGCAGTCTAATATTCCTGCTGTCATCCAATATTCTGTTAGAAACTTTCTTTCTCAGCTGTTTTCTTCCACTTAAGACCTAAATTACTGTGTTTATGAGGATACTTGCAAAATGGGCATTTTGGCACATACAAGTGTATTTAATCAATAAAGGCTAGGAAAATAACTCTGAACAGCACTTCTCTGACAGCGATTAGAAACATTCTCTCAGACAGCATGCTCGTATAGTCGCATGAGTTCTCTTTCGCATTACATTTCAGCGGCTTAAATTCACTTCTTAATAAACAGCAATGCTTAAAGGTGTGTGCAAATGATATGTTTTCGTGATCTTAAGTGAGCGTGTAACCGTGATGTGGGTGACAATCTCTACCGGTTGACAGATTTGACTGATGTCATGTCTACCAGTATACAGGCTTTAATAGACATTAAAACCACTACGAAGCATATGAATTCATTAAATATGAATTTAATCTGTTAAACTGCCTTCCATGTGACAGTAAAGTTTTTACTAATTCACTCTTTAAAAGACTTGAATGCTTGAAAGGATGAAAGCTGCCATAAATTGTAACTTACAGCCTCTCAGGACAGATCTACTGTCTGGCTATAGTCTTTTAAGAAACTGCAAAACTGACAAGAAAGCTTACTATTCTGCTGTATTCCATTGTAGCAGGAGGATATATTCCCCCCCGCTGATTCATCAGTGCTACAGAGGCACAATAGGCAGTTTGAAATTATGACCACAGACACTTATAAAAATGTGTCTTAGAATCAATGACCCTCCTGCGCACAGTGTGATCTGAGCTTTAAAGTGTACATTTTTAAATTTACCTGAGTGGACTTCACAGCCGGAGAACTCTCAAAGGGATTGAAGCATTTACTCACCTTCTAGCCTTTGCAAAACTTGAGGACTTTCTTTTTCTGTGCATACACAGAACACACACAAAAGGGCATGTTTAGACGTGTTTAATACTTAAAAATGAAGATTAATGGTGTCCAGTAGCTTTCAAATCAGATACTTGTGATTAGATGCATTTTTCATTTTTTATACATTAAGCTGCTGCTTTAACAAGACATGCAGAACAAACCTACAAGCATCTCCAAAAATAATTTCATCTGATTCCCAGTGCTGGTTTCATTTGCATTTACAGAAACCGTTATTCTCACGTTTTCATGCAGCGAGTGAAATCACAGCCCGGCACCACAAGGGCCTTAAACGAACACTCCGGATCTAGAGTTTGGAGTGCAGCTGGCAGCCAGGATAGGAAGTTTTCTTAAACGACCTGCTGGCTTCAGCTACACTATCAACAGATGGAAACTGTGCCTCTGCCCCCCAGGGCAACGGTTAAAATTGAGCTTGTGAAATCTGTCACAAAGCCGAAGTGGCAAAATCTCTTATGGTTTTCTGCAAAATGCTAATGTGACTAGTGCAGAGTCCAGAAAAAAGGGGGAGGGGGGATAGATATGGGATAGAGTGTTCCAATTTAAAAAATGACATCAGATGACAACATCATCTTTTTAAAGGGCAGAGAAATACGTTTGGCCAGAGGACAGACATTCACAAATGAGCTGCGGCTCAAAGAGCCGGATGACATTCAGGGCTGGCATAATAAGTGTGTGTCTGTGTCCTATGGGGCTTCCCTTACTTGCCAAATTCCATCAGAGTGGCCAATGCAAAGACTAGCCTGACTACAACAGATTGAGTCTCAATAATGAGAAGAGGAATCCAGAGGTTAAAATAACAGACCAGCGAGTTCACTAGAGCTTTGCTGCGATTACTCACTGAAAAGACACTATAAAATTTAGAAAAGTACTCAAGTACGCAAAGCTAGAAAGCGAGGAGTTCACATACCAACATTAACTTAACCAAAGTCCAATGTTCTCTTTGTTTCATTTCTCAAAGTCGGTGATCTTTAAAGTCAAAGAATCAAGTGAAGTTTAAGGACAGTTTCTTCTCTTCGTGTGGTGTTGAATTCCCTCACTTGCGCTACACACTTATGTAAAAATGCGCTCGCACGTGCATCATTACAGTGAATAACGACTTAAAATTTGTTTTAATTCTCACCCAAAGCTGGTATTATAGCTTACGAGTTGTATGGATTAATGATTCTTTAATGGTACTTTTATGTGCTTTTTGGAGCTTGACAGTTACAATCACCATCCTCACATCCCTCATCTCCTTTTGCGTTCCACGGATGAAAAAAAAAATGGGTTTGGAATGACGCGAGGGTGAGCAAATGATGACAGAATTTTAATTTTTAGAGTGAACTATGCTTTTAATATCGTTCCTGCACAGCAGCATCGCTTTTTCATTTATTCATTTATTTTTGGATGCTTTAAAAGCCATTTTCAATAATATGTTTTATGTGTTTTGCAACACAGAAAGTTTACAGAAAATAATCAAAACAGCAAAAAGTTGTTTTTTTATTACATTGAAGTGTAACCTGTCAATATCAACAAAACAATGAAAACTGAAAGAACTTTTTTTATAATTATTGTTTCTCAACACAAAAAGTAAAAAAAATGTAATAAAAATGTTGCTGTTAAGTCGGGAAAAGTGTTTGCTTAGTGAATATATAAAATAGATTTTTTTGTTAACTTTTTTTTCTAACAAAAATAATGGAAATGGAAAATGCCACCAATTAACATGTATACAAAACAACAGCATTGTCTGCAATATTAAATTATTGTTAAATTGACAAAAAAAGACCAAACAAAACTGTGTCAGGACTAGCCAGAATAGTTAAGTAAGATGTTACCAAGAAACAAACCTATAAACTGCCATCTGGGTTACTGTTATTGTGTTTTAATGACGCATATTAATGTTCGCTCCAACAATAATTTACATCTACGTTTTTGCTTCCTAAATATGGCATTCCTTTTAGAGACCCTATTAGAAGAAGCAGCACTATATTTCAATGTCATTACGGTTTAACTTAATGTACTGTACTCTAACTTGATGGATCTTCTGGGATCAAGCAGCTAAGGTTACAAACAAAGGCATACATGCATGATTGATGGCTCTCTTGGAAAAAGAGAGAATGAAAAAGAGAGCTACGAGGTAGCTAAAATGAGAAATTTTCTCAGGAGCTGTCAGCTCACCGAGAGGCTCCACCTTTTCTCCCATCAGGCACTGGGCACTTCCTGAAGCCATTAAAGCAGGGGAGGTGTGAAGTATATTAATGAAAGAGGATGCATCCCACCTCACAGGGCCTGCGAAGGCGAGATAAGAGGTCTCGCTGGACCAGAGGAGAAGCTCTTCTCGTACGCACACACTTTCTCAGAAAAAGCCCCACACATCATTCCCTGTCTTTTGTCCGCTTGACCTGATCCAGCGGTGTCTTTCTACTTGCGCTGTCATCTTTACTTTATTTGTTATATTTCAAGCAGGCTTGAGTCTAATGTGATGGATAAAGCATTCATAAAGTGTCCATAAGGAGACTGCAGTGGCACAGAGCCCTCTGGCCTGTACAATTGTTAGGTCAGCACGGCAGCAATCGAGTGGTGACTAGTGTTATCTTGGTAGCTAGCCAATTTTAATGGTAATGTTACTCTGCACCACACAGCCCCCGTTCTGTTATTTGTTACGTGATGACGTGAAATCAAATAAAACGAGAGAAAGGCTAATTTCTGCTTATCACACCGACAGATCCATTTTCTTTATCTGCACAAAACACGAGCAAAAGAAGCATGATGTAATTTATTTCATTAATTCATTAATTGATGAGTTTTTTTGTCTAAACCTAGTGAATGGTTTCAGTTCCTTCAATTTGATGCAATCTGCAAAACAATAACCTAACATTTTTGTATAAAAAATTGTAATGGTTTTAAATGTAACGTTAATGGTAATTTTACAGCTAAACCTAGCTGCTTATTAGCCTGCATATTGCTAGAATATTAGCCATGAATTAGTGCTAATTGAGCAAATATTTAAGGGATTGTTCCCCCAAAAATGAGTCTTTTACTCACCTTTGAAGCATCCTAGATGTAACGTTATGTGATTTTCTTGATCCATCAATCGGAGTTCAAATAAAAATTGTCCAGACCTCTTTAAGCCTTTGAATGGGTTTAAATGGGCGAGAGCCGTTACACTTCAGAAGACATAAAAAGACGTGCGTGTATTTATAATAAAACCTCACTGGCTCCGGAAACTCCTTCAGTAGCGATTCCATGCGTTTTTGTACGATAATTATCCATATTTCAAACTTAATAAACACGTTTCTGTCATGTGTGCGGAAACCGGAAGCAATCTGGGATGACATGAGTGTCATAGTGATGAGCGCTGACAGAGAACAGAACAAAACAAAACACCAGTCATTAACAAACTTTTTAAAGAAAAATGTCGGAGGATTTCGATATAAGCCAAGAGGAAACCAGTTTTCCTTTGCTAAAGTATGTAAACATTGTTTAGTTTGAAACTACATTTCCCAGAGGCCTGCGCGCATACATCCTCCGGGAATGCTTCTGGTTTCAACAGACAGCAGACGTGAGAGAGAAGTGATAAAAATTATTATCACTGTAACTAAATGGCTGAATATGAATCTTTAATCACACTTCTTGAGCTAAATGGCCTATGTCTCACTGTTTGTTTTTAACTTGATCACTGATGTTACATTTGCAATTAAAGGAGCTGGTAGTAATTGCTTATTGTGTGTTTAGAAACAAAATAGTCCAAAGAGGCACAAACTAATCATAAGTTCTTACGCTGCTTTTATTTTATACATCTCATATCTCTGGAGTTAGCAGTCTTTCAGTAAAGGGAGAACAGCTATTTTTTCTGTCTGCATATTTCACTTTAGGTCATAAAGATCAATGATGGCAGTGATTTTGATTATAACAGTATGTTCTATTTTCTGTCTCTAAATTTGTCCTGCTCCATGTTAAATAAAACAGCTTTAATTAGGCCACTAATATGATGAGTGTTCATTTCATGTGAGTTCACATCATTTTCAATCATTTAGTTCTTTAAAAATGTCTTCAAGGATAAAAAAGGGGGAAGAGAGCTTGAGTGCATGTAAATGAAAACATAAATGGGGAAGCAAGGTAGATGACAATAAGCCATGCAGATTAAAGCCTGCATAAAACATTTACATATATGTATATACATTGTTATGAAAGAAACAAGACAGTTGATATTACATACTGTCTGCCATAAAAGCGTTTTGTTTTTTTCTGTGCAAGTCTTTCCTTAGGACAGGGGCTTTTCACTCGCAGTCTGGTTTTCAAGTCTGAAAAGCTGAAAAGCACTGATTTTTGAGAAAGCACAAGATGTACTTTTATTAAAAGGAACTCTCTCCCTCTTTCTCTGGCATTCTGTCAAAGAAAAGCCCTAGCTGATTGCACTGTACAAGCGCCCATAATTGTCTACATACTATAGCAGCACACTTTTTAGACAAGGTAGGAGGAACAATTTCTTCCTCTTGCTCCTCTTCTTCAGTGGCATAAAGTCTACAATGGAACAAGACTGGCAAAAAAGAGGCACAAGAGAACCATAACTAATATTTTACACAGCAGGGTCTGAAACAAAAGGGACTGTGAGCTATTAGCTAGCAACATGATGCATCGAGAACCTTAAATGACCCAGCAGTGGGGGAAAAAATCTCACCTTGACCCTTGCTTCTCCTCACACCGTGATGAGTTCAAGAGATGAATACTGAGAGCTGCTGGATGCTGCAGGCATGCAACATGCATTTTTTTGTGTTACAAGGCTATATGAGTCAATGACCGGGTAGGAAAGAGCTTGAATATTGAAGAGAGGGAGAAAGCCATTTTATGGAATTTCTGTACATATTAATGCTCGTTGTGGTGCATCATTCCAAAATGATAAACTTAAATTGCTTAAACTTAAATTGTGCAATCTTAGAAAATTGAATTGCACTGTAAAAACATGTTGGTGATGCACAGGGCTAAACACATCAAATGTAAATTAGAAGCAATCTCATACTTAAGTTTCTCTAATTGGAACTGAAGAGAATGAATATGTAAATTTGGGTTGTGTGGTGGTTATTTAACTTATACCTTTTTATTGATGCCTTATACAATAATTCTGAAAATAATTATTCTTGATCTGACCATTTGATATTGCCAGACAAAAATCATTACAAATGTCAATGCAATCTGAACCAGCCTTATAAATGTATGATCTTGATCACTGGCACTGCCTTAAAAGACTCTTCTCTGTGTCAGAAAAACTGATGCAAAACCTAATGGAAAAGTAAAAAATGAAATAAAATAAAATGTCTTTACTCCTCAAATCCTAGACTCATGTCATGTTTTCAGTACACTCAGCCCTTTTTGTAGTCTCCTGTTGAATTCTCCTCACTGGGCTGTTAATTATTTTGCTGGAAGGTCCTTGATCAAATGTTTGACAAGTTATTAATCAGGAAGGTGGCCTCAGCGGAGCTACTGAAAGTTAATTTCCACACTTCATTCCGGGGAGTTGAATCAGAGTTGGTAGGAGATTGGGCAGCTGCCTCATCAGCACTGCAGACCTCTGAAGGTTGGGACCAACCTCCAGTACCACCAGATTTCTGAGCCAAAACAACATCCAGACACATACTGCCGTATCCATCTCTGACCAGCACGCAACGAACATCAGAGCGCCTACGCAGGTCTATAAGCCTAAACTGGGCCTCACGTGCCACCAGAGCTACTGAATGTGGAGGTGGGTGATAAACAGTATTTTCCCGCAAGAGAACCAGGTGGGTGTCAGTTAGGACAAGCTGGACAAGTTCAGAGTCTATGGATGGGACTTGTGAATCAGGTACAATAGGGTTGGTGTGCAGCTTGAAACTTCTGAGAAGTCTGACAGTTGTGTAAAGGAGCAGTTGCACATGTGCAAGTGCCGGACATTCGCCCTGCATGTTACCATGTAACAGGAAGACTAACTTAGCAAGGGTTTTCTGGAATGAGCATGTAAGCCGTACACCGGAGGTTAGGAGCAAATCTTTAACATGAGAGCCCCAGTTTAGGGACAAACGGATCATGTCATTTGACAGCAATGGATGGTCCAGTGCATTGTTGTCAAAAGGGCAAATTACCTCAAGTAAGGTTCTGGACAGTTCTTGATTTAAGCTTGCATTGCAGGTGTGCAAGACAAGTATACTGTTCTCTGTGTTGCCCGTTAGTCTGACAGACTGTCCAGCAAAACCTATGTGGATCTCTTGCAGTTGCTGAAAAGATAATTCATAGTAAACGTTTAAAGAGTGTCTGGGGCTGGAAGAATCAGGTAAAGGATCAAAAGTGATCACTAAAAGCTTAGTCTGGAAAATTATGATAACTGCAGGTTGTGAATCTGGTTGAGAACAGGTGGCTACACCGAGCCAGTATAGAGCAAAAACTCGCTCTTCCATTAGCAAGGGAGCAGGGATGACACTATGTAGGCAGGAGAGAAGCTGTTGAGGTGATAGGTTCTGGAGATGGAGCAAGGATTCAGGGATGGAGTGAAGTCTTTGGCAGCATATTTTCAGCCCCTCACTTCTCTGGGTGGACACTGAATACCCCATCTGAATTGCCTCTAAAGCCATCAAGGGGCTCTTCCATTCACCTGTACCAGATCTTGACAGATCTTGCATGGAAGACAATGCTACACTACGTTCTCTTATTGACAAAATATCATTATGAGACAGGTTGCGGCGAAATTGGCTTGTCTTCAGAGTTGGGTTAGCTTGTGGTCGTACAGTCAACTCAAATTGAATATGGTGTACAAGGGGAAGATCCTTTACCATCGAGCGCATTTGATTGTACCAAGTGCTTCCTCTACCACCACTTTGTTCCTTCAAGGAGTTTGTAAGCACACGTCCCGCATCCGCCAGCATCCAGGACACTCTTCCCACAAGGCTCCCTAGGCTAGAGCTGAACCCACTTCTCTCTGGCTGGGCTTTGGCTTCTTGGCTCTCAACAGATGTTCTGGATAAAAAGTGCTTGCTAAATTGCCCCCCCATGGTAACTGGGCTATGCCTCTGTGAAAAGTGCTCCAAGCGAGTCAAGCTAGGGACAAAGGCTGCCCCTCCTCCCGTGGTGGAGTGCCTGCTCTGTTTATGGGATTCCTCAGCTAACAAGCTCCCTCCTGAGCCTAGGACCGGATGCCAGAGATTCTGCGGCTTGACATCCAGGAATCCAGAGGTCCCGTTATGACACTCCTGAAGTACCGTAGCATCCCAGAGTTCTCCATTCACCACTGTTTTCTCCCCTTCCAGTTCCTTATCTGTCACGTCTGCTGACGGAGCTTCAGTGTCTGATTTATGAGGGGCTGAGTGCTGCTTCTCCCACTGGATGTCGAGACTTGTCTGAAGCGACTTTCCCAGACTTTTGGCTTCTCCTGCAGGGTTGTTAGTGGCACAGTGTTCTATAAGTGCCCTGGGCGTCTCTGGAACGTGCTGAGACTCTGAAGGTCCACTGAAACTACTGTCTGTATTGTTTTGAGGGAACAAGTCTGTAGAAACAAGAGATGTGGAAAATATCTGCAAGGAGAAAAAAAGGAAAAGTGTCAAGAGAGTTTAGTTATTAGGTCACTACATTTTCCAATACATTTCAATAAATGAAAGCCTATTCATGTTCTCAAAATTCTACTTTTATGCAAATGTTTTAAAAAAATTTACTAGTTACCTTCTCTATTCCAAAGTCTTGCTTTAGAAGACGTGTGCTTTTAAAAGCTTTGGAAATAACCTCTTTGCTTGCTCGCTTCTGTTTATTTTGCAACTGTTTATATCTGATTAGGTGGACTAAACACTTCACCCAATATAAATAGAGTCAGGGCTGAGACATAATTGGTTTGAAACACCTGCTTTGTGAATCTTTACATTTTTAGGAAGGCTCTGCATGCCATTTTCATTAGCTTTTTTGACAGATGAAAAAATTATAAAGCCATTGCTTTGATGCACTCTCCTTTCAGGGGGAGGCCACAAAGCCATGTAAAACACATGTAATAGGTAAAAAATATATAGATTATAATCAATGCTAGCTGAGAGCAGAAAAGGGGACCCTTTACAAGTGAAAAATTAGTCATTTTAATTATTTCCAAGGAAGGCAAATAATTCTTAAGGCAGTAAGTTCACATTTGAAGGATAAATAACATCATGTTACCCCCAGTAGCTCTGTCTGTATTTAAAATACCTTTGATATAGGTTCAGCCCATCATTA
>JAUYWG010000047.1:16041368-16067085 GCA_034779775.1 Enteromius afrohamiltoni
TATATATACATATTTAAAAAAAAAAAATCATCTGTTTTGTCAGATGTAATGCAAATACGGCCAGTCTGTCTAATGTCCTATATTTAAAAAATCCATTTAATATATATATTAGTTATTTATAGCATCTAATGAACCGGACGCCTCACCCATAGGCTTATAGGTGAATAGGTGCCTCTCCGAAACAATTGTGTTTCGCTTTTGTGTGGTAAATATCTGTTTACCTTTACAATAAAACCAAACAGAAGCTGTCTAGCAAATCTGGCAAGCACAAATATGTAAATATGTAAATATTTAATATAAATAAATTGGAGTAAATATGCAATCCTGTCCACTTGGCCAACCTATCACCTTCCTTTCTAGTAAACACATTATGCCAAACGTTACTGAAACGTAACTTTCCCGGGGATTGTGAGAATGCTGGATTCTTCCCCAGAGCAGATGCCCATTTCTCTTTCTCTCCTCCCTCTTTCTGTGGTGAAAAAAACTAATCTTGCCTCTATTAATGACTTCCAAGGGGTGACAAAGCCCTTGAAAGGCCTGCATCAGATGGATTTGGGCCATGGTTGGTGTGGAAATTACTATCATTTGTTCAAAGGAAATGGCTTCAGATGCCACCGTGTCTAAAGAGGGGAACATTGGCAAATTGAAATTTGTGAAAAGGAGACTAGCATGGTTCTCTCACTCTGTTATAAGTCTGCTTCCTTTTAGTTGGCTTTTCTCTCTTTTTTAATCTTACACCCAGAATAGATCTAGCTTGTTTTGTCTGAATTCTAGAGGTTTTACCCTTTTTGAAAGGTTAATCCCACACATGCACTTCAAACCCCCTCTGCACTCTATCTGTTTCATCTGCCAATTAACTGTGGGTCGGGTGCTTTGTCCGCCAGAGTGTTAACCTCAGTCATGTTTGGCTGTTCTGGAAGTGCTGCGAGTCTCACTCTGAGATGAGAGTCGCTCTGGTGGACATGTACAAGGATAGAGGCAGTAGGGCGGGACTGTTTCACTCCATGGGCCTGGGAACGCAGAGAGGAGATCTGAAGTGGCAAGATGCAGACATACTCGAAGTGCTCCTCTGAATTCCAGTTAAAACCAGAGGGTTTGATATGCTTCATATTTTCTATATTTTTTTCTAAATTTGTTTGCTTGTATAAAATTGATTGTGGTTTTAAAGTCTTATTGGAGGGAGCATATTATAAGCTTCTGTAAATAACAGAGCTACAGAGCTAATAAATTAACTTTATAAGAACTTTATAGTGCATTTGCAAAATAAGCTAACTCCATTTTAAGTAATATTAATCAAAAAGCAGTTGGGTTGTTTTAATTACATATTAATAACTCAAAAACAGGTAACTTGAAAAATTCAAGTTGATTAATTGAAATTGTGTTTTACAAAAACACTTGCACAGCTTTGTAATCTCATCAGATGACAATGCAGACACCTGACAAATGTTGTTGTGAAGCTTTTCCCTCACCATTATAACAGTGATTTTTCAAGGTTCAGTGAATAAAGATTCAGTTTTCATTGTCCTTTTTACGCAGTAAAGAAGATATCACAAGTTCATCAAAATGAACCATCCTCAATCACTTTGTCAGCTGTGATGAAACTCCTCTCAGCTAGCATGTCTTTTTAAAGTGACATGACACTGGCAGCCTTGTCACCTGACATTAATACAAGTGTTGTTTATCTTTTTTTTTTGCAAATTAACTCTTCTTTCTGGTCTTTGAATCTGATTGGCTGATAAGTGTGTGATATTCTATTAAATTTACTTATTTATTCCATATAATTCCAGTCTTGGAATGAGTAAGGGCATTCTTTTAGAAACATTACTCTTACTGAACTCTTACCAATTCCAAAAACCTTTAACAGGTAAAAAAATCAGCATCTCATAATTTTGTCACAAAAAAAATTAGACATAAGAGTTCATTACCCTGGGTCAGAACATATGACTGGGTCACCTCCACTCCATTAATTGCACACCTGGCTCCTGGGAGTGGCACGAGTGTTACGGTCCCTCTCAGGTTCTCGAACACACAGTGTCCCTCCTGAAGAGCCTGACCATGGAGAACTGCAGAACAGAGAATCCTCAGAGTTAAAAAGACTCTGACATTGTCGACAGCTTCCTGTAAGAAACAAAATCGATGCAGACAGAATACAAACCTATATCCTGCTCTGGCTCAGTTCCTCCAGCCCCAACTGAAGTTCTACCCTCCTAAAGAGCAGAACAGGGAATGCTTACAATCCCAAGAAAGCACAACCAACAATTCAAACAATCCTCTAGTTATTGACAAGAAATGTTGCTTGGGCAAAACTGACAAACATCATCACATCAATGAGAGATCAACATGTCGTACGTCTTACCTTCAAATGATAGAGAACGACCCCTGTGCTGAGACGATCTTCATCAATGCAGATTAAATAGGGCATTTGCGAATCAAGTACTACACCGATACCCTCCTTTCTGAGAGCTACTGTATCCTCCTAGATAAGAAACATTAAAGTCAACAGAGAAAGTGAGATGAGATGAGATTGATGGGGGTTGGTAAGAAAGATGATGAGCTAAATCCTCAGAGAGAGAGAAAAATTGTTTGAAGAAACTGGACCAGTGCATAAAACTGAAATGACATTTAATTGTAAAGCATCAGAGCAGAGGAAACAGTGTGTGTGTGTGTTGTTTATGACTTTGTCTTCATGCCCCAAGGCCAAACAGAATAATATCTGGCTTTGGCTATATGTCGAAAGGTTGAGGAAATGGGAATGCTGGAAGATAGCGAGGGATGTGAAAATAAGAAGAAAACACCATAAATCATTTAGATCACTATGGATCCATCTCAAACTCTCAAAGAGCTTGCAAAAGGAAACCAAATTCAACCAAACCCATCTCAGAGACATGCTGTTAAAACAAGGACACGTCACAACAGTCAATACTTTACGTGTACACTACTAAAAGACACTTGGTATTTGAGGTATGACAATTCCAATGTGACCCAATTCCAACTGATCCTAGTGTAAAGCTGGAGTTCGATATCACATATTTTATTTGTTAAATATTATGGGACATGCTAACAGTCGTAATGAAGGGGTCAGAAAGGGGACTTGCACAACATTCCAGCAAAAAAATACTGAAGAAGAAAAACAAGAAAATGTGAGCTTTCCTTTTTGTTCTGACTTATGGGACGTCACTGTACACGTCCCATACAAACTACAACTACAAATGAAAGGTTGCAACAAACTCTGATAAGTGATTAAAACATGACGATTTTTTCTTAGCAACCACAATCCAGTTGGGCACTAGAAAAATACATATGTGATTCCAAATAATGCCATACAGAATAAATAAAATTTTTGACAACTCTGGCTTTAAAATGCAGAAATTGCCCATCAAAGACATGGTATTTATACACCCAAGTGCTCACAGCTTGTGAAAAATGTTGAAATGGTGTCGCTATTATATGCATGGCTTGTGATTAATGTGGTGATATAGCATAGTGTTGACGTTTCGATTAAAAATCATTACACTCCGTCACCAACACTCCCCATCATAGACTTTAAAAGTCACAGTTAAATCAATATTCACAGAGAAAATCCATTGGACTTAGGCTGGAAAGAGAGGGACAAATCTCTATTTAATGACGTTTGAACAGCCCTTTACAGGACAGTAAAGATAAGTAGAAAAATTATTCTGCTGTGCAGGGTGTCTTTTTTAACTTAAACATGGTAGCATATGTCCATGTTATGCCTCTTTTTTCATTCTCCACAGAGATGGGAGGCACTTGGATGTTTGCGTTCATGCATGCCATTAAAGCACACATATTCTTCAAATGCCATTTGACATCCTTGATGCTAAATGCAGATAGAGTATAAAGATTAATGCATGATGGCTCTAAGGGAGCCATTATAACATATGAAATAAATTCAGTATGCAGGATTTAGCGTGTTCATTTTCCGGATGCAAAGCCTAGACATACTACGTTTGCGAAAATTCTCACTGAAAAGACCAGCTTAGGCCGGTATGAATTTCCAGGCTGATTAGTGTTAGTTTGGTTCTAGTTGGTTAACCAGTCAATCCACCAGGAAGGTTAAGAAATTCTGGGTAGACCAGCACACCAGCATCCAAGAACATCATACGCTGTCCCACAATGCAACAATTCAGCTTTAAGGGCAAATATAGGCTTTTTTCACATTTTTGTGAAACCTCAACAAAATAAACAAAACCTCTATTCATTTTAATTCCTATATTTTCCCAGGGTCTGTCTAACTTTGAAACATTTCTATGCCATCCAAATTGTATCCAAACATCACTAAAATGGTAGAAAGTGTCATGCCTCATCAAATAAGTACTCTGCTTTGAATAATGTGTGCTTTCACTGGGGAACGCGCTCCTGTTTCCAATACGAGAGAGGAAATAATGACAACAATCCACCTGACTGAACAATGAGAAAAGACCTTCGGATGCCCTGTGCATACTGACGCAGCACAACAAAAAGAAAAACACTTGCATACCAATTTGCTTGTGAGGATTCATTCTAAATGGGAGAGGGCCAGAGGACGTCTTGAAAGGAGTTTTGGACAGTGTGTTAGTATTAATTCAGAAATTTGGAAACTGGAGCACCAAAGGTTTTCTCTTTAGAATAAAAGTTAATGCCCTTTGGTTCACTGTGCCCAATGACCTGAAGACTCAGAAGTCTTTCATTCTATGTGAAACAAAAGTAACTGCTTTAAACTTCTTCCTGTGTGTGTGTGTGCAAGTGATTTTACTCACACTGTTTCAAAACTGTATGACTTTTATAAAACACAAAAGTAGAAACAATTATATATCCCTGATGCTCTTTCTAATGTATATATTATGGTCATAAACTGCAGCTAGTAAGCTTTAAAAAGCATGCAAAAGCATCTTAAAAGTTGTATTCAATATTCCAAATCTTTTGACCTGATCATTTGAGTCAGCTCAAAAAATCAATTTAGCCTGATTTAGCATAAACTGATTCGAAGTATGTTAGATTTTCAGGAAAACCCTAAAGAACAATACCAACTTGTGGAAAATAGCCATCTGATGTCCCCTTTAAAATATGGTCTCATGCAAATATAGCTCCATGGATTCATTTTATGATTCTTTTTATGGTGTTTTGTTGTTGTTATTTTAGAGCGCTATACCTTCAGTTTGCTTTTATTTTTATTCTACTGAAAAGGGTAGACAGAAAAAAACTGTATACCAAGTTAGAACAACATGAGGGTGACTAAATAATGGGGGGCATTTTTGGGTGTACTGTTCATATAAGGCACATTTAAATAATCAATCAAATAACCTTAACAGCACAAAACTTTTGTTTTAACAAATGTGGGCTTCTTCCGCTCATCTGCCATTCCTCTCTCATTCTCTGCCTCTTCAGGCTAGAGAGCAATGTGTCTATTTCCACCTCATCGACAGCAGCAAACGGAGCAAAATCCTTTTTTTTCCTAACGAAGAGGGAGAAGCATCGATTGTATGGAGGGTCTTCTCTCCACACTTAATTAAATGAATTCTTCCAAGACTTCATTAGATGAGAGAGATTGAAGGAGAAAGAGAGGGAGAGGAAGGGAGGCAGATAGGAACCATGTCGGCAGATTAATGTACTGTATCACTTTTTTTTTTTAGAGGGAAAGGAAGCGAGAGAGAGAGAGAGACTGGGAGCAAGGTACCTTCTGCCCCTGAGAACTTCTTAAACTTGATGTGTGTGGTGGTGGTTGTAAAATCACATGCACTCTAAACTTCAGCAGCAAATGAGATTTGGCTGGCATTTAAAAGCTCGTCATAAAACCGCTAATTTATTTCACTCTCTTGGCAAATTAAAGGTGGTTCTGGTGCCCAAGACTTCAGCTATTTGATGCCCTGAATGCGGTCTGAAAACAGGCAGATGCACTGGGTGAAGATTAAAAAGAGCTCTCAATATATATGGGTTAAAAGATCAAGAGAGGATAAGAACTGCAAAATGGTGCACTGAGTATAAAAAGAGGGAGAGAGAGAGAGAGAGAGGGAGGAGATAAAGTGGGTAAAAAGCAGGGGATGGTATGTTTTGTTATCATATAGGACAGTATAAACAAGAACAATAACGAAGAATAATTCCAAATATGCTTATCCATGCAAAACTTGATGATGTGATACTAAGGTTTTATGGTACCAGGTAGGGCTGCACGATATTGGGAAAAAAATACATTGCGATGTGTACAAATGTATTTATGTTCATCAGCATCATCCTTTTTGATGCAGCCCCAAAATAAGGGCTGCGCGATATGTATTGCGTATCTTGTCAGTAAAGGCATTTCTGTAATCAGCCGTAAAATCAGATGCGTGATCTTACATTGAGCCTCTTTCACTAGGCAGAGCCGTTGTGCACTGACGAGCTGCGCAAATTCGGGTTCATTATCAGCGTGATTTTGACACGATTTCGACTTTCTTTTTGGTACAAAATAATTTTTTGCGTCAGATCCTCTTTGTCAGGCATTGACAGCGAACCAATTAACAAGCCTTACAACAAACTCGTGTTTACTGTGTGCTACCAGTCTCTTAATACACCATGGGCTTAATACACCACGTATGTTCCGGCGATGTGACTATCGCTCACGCGCACATCGCGATATCGATGTTAAAACAGAATATCGTTCAGCCCTAGTAACAGGGTTTTATTATGTTGCTATGATGGATCTTAGGTAGGTTAGCCAAGTCAAAAGTGTCCATTCCCAAGTCTTTATGAAACTATGTATGCCTCAGATTTCTTTTTCAAACCAAATCCTGTGAGATTTTCTGTGCAATTTTATCATCCATTGCTTTCAAAAGTAACTGCACATCTGTTCCCCAAACCACATGATGTTCACAGTTCACAAACAAGATGGGTTATGCCCTTGAATTTATTACTTGGCACAAACAGTCTTTTCAAATCTCTGACTCTAAGTTGGTCGATTACTGACTTACCAATGAAAGAATATATTCCTTTTCCTTTCAGGGTTTGATATGGTTCTCAGATTGATGTGACATCCATTAAAGAAACACCACATTATATATTCCCCTTCATCAGGTATAAACTGGACGTGCACAGAGCTCATTATACAAATGCTTAATTATTGCCATTCGCAGTTCATTTCCATCCCATTTTGTTATCTGAAGGTATTTCACACCTATCCACGGCTGAAAAAAAGAGTGTGTTGCAATCATAACATGGCAATTAAACAGTTGTCATGCATAATTAAAGAGTGTATTTTAATAAACATTGAAAGTGATAACGAAGCGAGAAGACGAAAAATGAAATTCAGAGAAATAGGAAGGGTGGGAGGAGGACAGAGACGCTTAATATATAAATAAATAAATACTCTTCCAGAGCCACCTCAAGATGAGAGTGAGCGCTTGTGTTATTTTGTGTGTGTGTGTGGCTCCAGGGATTTGATGCATCTTTTTTTTCAAAATGAAAACAAATGGCACAATCGACTGGAAGATAAACTGCTCTGGTTAGGCTGCCATATCTGTCATCAATCCTCGCTATTTCCTTTAGTTCTGTATGAGCACTCCTAAATTAACAAATGCGATAAGGGCACATCACCTCGCCTGTTGACGAAGACTGGGATAGCCACCGGACAGAAGCAAATTCCCTGCCACACACTTTCATTCCATCTCTCTGTGAGTCCACTTTTGAACCACATCTCCTTATTAACCGCTGTCTCCTCCCCACACACCCTGTAACCAATCTACAACGGCACAGCTGCATAACTTTGCATTCCAAATCTGCCCCAGAAAACGAATTAAGATTCTGTTTACGTTCCAGAGCCAGAGAATTGCCGTCACTCTCTAAAACCATCAATTTACTCCTGTGAAGCAGCGAATCAACTCGCATCAACTAAGTTAACCCTGACCGTGCTGAAAGAATGAAAACTGAAACAGTCAGAAAAGGTAGATAAGAGATTTTAGGAGTTCAGATAAAACTGACATTTATTATTATCATTATTATTTATTGCAAATATATAGTCTTGACCAAATCTCTACACCTAAACCTAACCTGGTAACCTGGTAATGCCTTATATCAGAGGAAATGATAGATTGACACTGATGTACAAGCACCAAAAACTGATTGTAAACTTCACAAAAACTGACTGGTTAATCACAATGTTGACCCAGGGACATGTCGCACTTGGTAAAATCAGTTTTGCGATATAAAACGCCCACACATATTAGATGGATGGATCGTGACAGCCCTTTAAGAGTACTTTACTTAAAGGGGTCCTATTATGCTCTTTTACTTTTCGAATTTTAGTCAGTGTGTAGTCTGTATGTTTGGGCATAAGAAAAGATTTACAAATTACAAATCTCAAAGCTCACTCCAAAGGAAGCTATTTTGTTTTTAAGAACTACAGTGTTATTTTGCGGTGTTTGATATGTCACAAACCCTGAACTAACTGAGCTGTTTGTGTCAGGCTGGGGAGAAAGGTTTTGTAATAATGTAAATTATGTGAAAAAAACTATGCATTTTTTTTGAATCAACAAGGATGAGAACATGCTTAGTACACCCCTAAAACAAAGTCAGGACTTTGTAAAAGAGTATAATAGGACACCTTTAACATAACTAATAATAACACAAAGTGGCATATTAACTCAAGAAACCAAAGAGCAAAAGCTGAAACCATTCCCTAAATTTACAAGGGTTAACAAGGAAGACCTGGGCAAGCAGTCAAAGAATACCAATAACAAATAAACTACAAAAAGAAGAAATGGAAAGAGTAAACTAGAGTTACAACATAAAGGTCCAAACATTACACGAGGGACATATGACAAGAATATTTATTTCATAAATTCTTCAAGTTTTAAATTTTATTTTGGCAGATTAAAAATGACAGTTTCATGAAATGATTATAAAGTAAACTTTCAGAACAGCTCAGGAGGTTATGTAGAGTGGGCTGCTGGGCTCATATTGTGAGATGCCAGACTCTGAAAACAGCATGAGCATAATGTGTGTATGCGTAGTAGACAAAACTGCTCTGCTCATTCATACAAAGACACAGACAGTATTTTGTAGTTTTATATTCACAGAGTGCACAGCCCTACTCTTGATTTATTCCTCCAAATTCGGTGACATTCTACATTATACAGTAAATTCAATTTTTATGACTAGATTTTGCAATTTCATCAACATTTTCCACATCACAGAAATATATAAGCTATATAAGCTGAGCTAAAACTATTCTTAGTGATGACCTTTCACTTCTGCCTCTCTAAGGGATCATATAACAGCTGGCTTTTTATTCTCAAATAACTCAAGAATTGTTCAAGGGCTAAAACTTTGATCAAAAAGACATCTTTGAATGAGATTTTTCTTATTTTATTTACCAAATGTCTTCTAGACGCCGTCATGCTCATCGCAAACAAGAAGAATAGCTTCAGCCAGTTCATAAACCACAATCAGAAGTATCCATCTTGGGGCCTTTGTTTGCATGTCTGTTAGCATTTTGTTTAACACACCCACTGAGACCATGCCATGTGCTGTTAGCAAGCTAGCAACTGGAACCCCAAACCAAACAGCGATGGAAAGAATTACAACACGGTCATATTAATTAGAGCACTGGATGCTCTGAGATTAATCCGCCATATGTGACTAATCAAAATCTCTTAATTAAGGACCGTAGCATTGTCTCATGATGAGCCACAATGCTCTGGGCTTCTTGAATTAACCTGTTATATACCCATTTTGCCCTTTTTAGCACTTACTGAAAAGAGTTTTGGATTCAGCCAGCTTTTTTATCGAGTTTATGTAGTATAACGCAACATGCTCATCAACCTTTGGCATGTGTTCAGAAGTCTTGCACTCACTAGAGACAGGCCACCAGCTTTGCTTTCTGCTTAGCACTCCTGGTCAGGGTCAGTATCAACATTGCCAACAGCTTGATTGACCGAGAGCTTGATTAAAGTCCTTTTGTAAATCAGCACAGAATTAGTTATGTGAAGAAAAACATTTTATATAATACATATAATGTATATATAAACACATTTATTGTATTTGTTTCTGAATGAAAGACATTAAACTTAAAGGGATAGTTCACCCCAAAATTCTGGCATCATATACTCTCATCTTGTTCCAAACCCATAATACCATCATTATCTTCTGAACACGAATGAAAATATTTTTGATGAAATCTGCAACTACCACATTTAAGGCCCAGAAAGGTAGTGAGGACATCGTAAAAATAGTCAATCAGTGGTTCAAACCTTAATTTCATAAAGCTATGAGAATAATTTTTCTGTGCAAAGAAAACTAAAACACCTTTATCAAACAATTTGTTCTTTGCCACACAAGTCATTGAGTTTCAATGCTGTTTTGAGTGTTCTTCAAAAGATCTTAATTTCTGTTTTGCAAAAAAACATACAGGATTGGAACAACATGACAACTTCCACATGTAAGCTTATATATTCAGTATGTATGTATGTATAGCGACTGTATTGTCTAAAGCAAAATATTTGTGTTTATTTAAAGCTTAAGGTCCCAAAAGACTGTTTTCAGTTAAGTATTGGAAGATTACTGTATACCGGCTATGATATTCAGCAAATGGTAAGAATATTCCTACAAATCTACACAGAAAGGTTTTATTACTGTGCACTGAAGAATCTCCAAGTTCATCGCTCAAACATTCATTTAATCGTCACGTATGGCCATCCCTCCAGCTGTGCATATACAAACACTGGGTGGCCACTGCAGACATTAGAGTGATCGAGGAAGAGAACCCACAAAGCACGGTATGCATAATCTCAGTTAATACTTCTTCACCAAGAGAAGTCGTTTTAATCATCTGCTGCACAAACCCCCTCCTCTCACTCTGCCACATGTTGACTTCAACATCATTAAAGCGGTTTTTATGGTGGCTGGGTGACATAGTAATCTAAATAGCTTGAAAATTCAATATAAACCATGGGTAGACTTTCTTTTGTTTATTTCATTGTTTCAAATCCATGTGGAGGAGCAAAAAAACATCAAAGTGCTACAGTGCCATCTTTTGGTTCAACCTTTTCACCTCGAATTTTCAAAAAGACATTCAACCAAAATGAAAGAGTACAATGGCATGTAATATGACAACACAGTCTAATACCCAAGAAACATAAGTACTTAACTTTTTGAACACAGCACATCATGTAAAATGTATTTATTTTTGTATCCCAAAATTCTATTTAAATTGGATTTAATGGTGATACTTTAATATTTAAATCTATTGAATTGTTCATTTTCATGTGTTTTATTGTCTGCCTACAAAATATATAATAATATAATCAAGACAACAGATGCTTAACATGCAATCGTTTGCCATTGGCAGAAAACCCCCCATAAAAACAGTCATCATCTGCGTTTTGGGGTTTGTAAAATCGTGTTGCATTGTTAAATCTTCTGTTTCTCAGTAAAGCTCAGAGGAGGACCAAAAAAAGAGTGAGCTTTGAGATCTGTGCCTTTGTTCTTCTCTTTCTCACCACAACACTTTCCCATCAAAAAAGACGCCAAAGCACTTGAAAAAGGTGGCGAAGAATAAGCAGTTGAGAAGCGAGCACGCTGATTACGAAGGGACGTGAGAAAACAGCCCTGGAGAAGCGCTATTTGAAGTGATTATCTACAATTAAATTCAGCTGATGCATCAACGGCTCGTCCTCATGCTGTTAGGTGGCTTGGCGAGGACAGAGCAGAAATTTACAAAAGCTGACAACAAATTGGTCCCTGGATACTTCCTCAACTTTCTTTCACCCCTAACACGTGCACGCTGATTTCGATTGGCTGAAAGCGGGATGGTCAGAGAGGCAGTTGGCATGCTGGCATGGCAGGAAGTGAGTAATAGCTAAATAGAGGTCTGGGCTATTTGGCCCTCTGTGCCTCATGTCTTGCTGCCTTGACTGGAGCAGATGAGCAGCTAAAAGCTCAGAGAGTATGCGTGACCATCTGCCATTTCTGTTTTGCTCTCTGCTTCATAGATGTGGGTGTGTATGTGTGTAAATGAGACAGGAAGAGAGATGTGACGCCAAAAAAAGAGAGAGAGAGAGAGGGGGAAAAAAGACAGAAAGCAACTCTTGCTCTCCTTCCTCCTCTATCATGGACTCTTTCTCTTTTTCCCTATCCGCTGTCACACATATATAGGCGCAGGAGCAAGACAGAGGTAATAGACTCTCATACCAATGAGCTAATGCTGTGGCATTCTGACAGTTCCAGCTTGTGGCCTGAAATTGACCCCCAGACTCCAGCTACAGTCTGAAAACCTCCATTTACAACACCACAGGCTGCTACACAGCACCCCATCAAACACACAACCAGCCAAAGGCAAAAACATCACAAAACAACTGCGCTTATCAAGCGCAACACTGCCACCTGTCGGTGAGAAATCTACCAGCTGATGTAAAATGTGATGCTTTATTTATTGTTATTTTATTTATTCATTGCCACACAACCAGGGCCAGTTGCACCTCCCCAACTTTTGTCATAGAACAGCACTGTAAATTTATTAGGGGACAATCTGACAGGAGTGCCTTGTTCAAGTACACAGTTGTAATGACGCCTAACAGGAATTAAACCATCAGACCTTCCCTAACAACAACACTTCATCGTATAACACTATTATATAAGAAAACCTGATCAAGAAGCACATTTATAGTTAATGTGTATTATGGAAAAATGCTCCTTATGTTGATTATGTAGCAATTAATATTTACAAAGACTACAGCATCTACTTCAGTTAAATCTTCCTTTTTTAACAGAATTGTATATATTAAATAAGTGTTTTATATATATATATAATGGCAAGAATACATTTATGAACCCTTTAAGCATTGATTATTTATAAAATGTGGACTGATCTTCTTTTTAGTCATAATTAAATGAAAGCTGACTAAACTGATTAAATTAACACAAACATTTTACATACAAATGTAGACAGAACCAAACCGAAAGAGAATAGCAAAAAAAGTCTGTGTTCATGTCAACAACCTAAAATATAGCCATCTACAAAATATTAAAACATGTCTCATGCCCTAACTCACCTGTTGATCCACAACAGTTAAGACAAATGTGGACGTTTTGGCAGAAATTAATGTTTTGTTTAGAAGGTAAATGTTCATTGCACACTAACTCCAAACCCTTATGAAATAATACTGCAAAAATATAATTTCTGTTGATAACAACATTACCCAATGTTGAATATGTCACATCAGTACATTAAACTAACAGTAATTCAGACCAGAACCTGTGGCACCTGCCAAAAATTCCTCCCCAAATTCATCAAAAGTGTACCCTGACTAATTTCTGTAGTTCCAGACTCGAACCAGCATCCCTGCAGAAGCAATATGTGCTACACCACATCTCTTACCATCGACAGAAAAAAGCTATCAGAACACAGAAATCTGTGGCACCTACAGGTTATTTAGTTGACTAACCAGCCATGTCTGTTTTTAACAGCACAGTAGCCGCAGTGATGAAGAGAGCTAAAGTGATATTGTTTTTCCACCTCACAAGCAGACTACTTCACTGACTGCCACTGTTTACACAGAAAATCTTTCTCAGATCACTGTGGATGAACAAATTAGTTATAGAGGTAGAATGGATGCTGTGCGAATGCAGTGAATTCTTCCAAAAGAAGCACGCAGTAATATAAAATAAAATCTGTTTCTTATTGGTATATGTTATGATTTATAGGCACATGACAAAAGCGGCACAGACTGGTTTAAATGACAGATTGTTTTTGGTTGGTTGGACAATTCTGGATTTTGGATGGGGCACTTATTTCATCAGCATTTCCTAAAATGCATGATTAAAACAAAAACAAAAGGCATATTATTAATGTGTGTGAATTACCAACCCCAAGAATATTGTGAATTTCTTTCCAACGATTAGCCCACTGTTCAGTCAGCACCTGAACCTGAGAAAAAAAGTGAGATCCTTCACATTACTTCTATAAGGTAAAATCGCAAAAATGGGACAGACAACAGCATTCTGAGCTCAGAAATAAATACAGCACTCTAAAATCCCAGTTGTAGGTCATGCATATTTACATCAAAACCTAAGAGCAGCATAATATTAAACCAAAATTAAAACAACAGTGCTGCTGCTGACCTCCTCTACACAAAAGCTTTAATTATCCCCTTAAATCAGCATGCATAATACTCAAACAACCATGAGATGTGAACAAATCAAGGAGTTGCTATGCTCGGTTTTACCCAACTTTTAATCATCAGAAGTTCCGCTCAAGTAGTCTGGGGATGTGCAGAGAAATTGAGACACTTACTCTGGCTTCATCATGATGAAGCCTCTCCTCCACACTCGACCCTGATGGCTGTTCAAACGAGACCATCTGAAAGGAGAAGGATTGAAGCATTTAAGTCATGTGATCACTGAGAAACGAATCAAAGTACAAAAGTAGTTACTTCTGTGTATATGCCTGTATTGGGACATTTCATATCATAAAGTATCATCTTAATACTGCATAAAACATCTGTGCACATTTCCAAACCATAAAAGGCTGTGGGCAATGTTAGTTTATAAATCATGCACAGACTTCAAGGAAGTAAGTCATTTGGGTCATTTTGACATATTTTCTGTGTATTATGATTTGGGAAGCTGATATTCTCAGAAGTTCCTTTCATAGCTCAGTTATTTAGTGATTTTTTGTCATTAGGGAACTTGCTAATAAATAAATTGCTCAGGATAAAGAAAAAAAGTGCACATAAATGAGACAATTGTTCACCAATAAACGATAAAAAAAGAAAAAGAATTTGTACTCAAATCGTGACAAATCTAAGAACAGCCATTGCTGAAATTCGAGAAGAGAAATGTAAGAATACTAGGGTATTATTCATATTCTCATAAGAGAAATATGAGAAGCTGGAGACTCCATCTTCGTCTCATTGCATTCTAAGAGAAACAGGGATATTAAAGAGATCTCATTTGTGATTTTTCATTCCTACAAACTAATCCTGGCATACCATATAATAGTGATAATATATAAATTGAAATTCAGCCCGTGCTGTCTGAGGAGGATGAAGTCAAATTTAAGTCACCTGATTTCCAGCAGACAGCAGCGCTTTCAGGCGGGCAATCTCAGCTCGCAGCTCTCTGATAATCTTTACATTGCTGTCCTCATTCACAGTGGGCTTGTTTAAAATATTCTTGGCCCGGCTGGCATAACGAAGGGTGTTCAGAGTTTCGCTATAGTTTATGTCAGCAGGTGAGATGGCTGGAGTGACAAAAGAGATAAAGGAAACTGAATACTTAATAAGGAGGTGAGAAATCTCATTGAAACAGAATATTAAAAAGTAGAACCACCAGATCAAAGTATAAAGGTACAATGAGACAGTCTAAAGAGTTCATCTTAATGAAAAAATGTACATTTCGGTCTGCCGCTTTTTCTTATGCCTTTTTAAGATGCTTTTTTGTTTTAGCCTTTTTTTGAAGCTTTCTACCAAAATGTAATTTTGTTGTATGGAAAGTAGCAGCTTAACGAAATGTATTTTAAAGGGCGTGTATAACAATGACACTGATACTTCTGACATACTAGCTATCATGATGGTTTTGGAGTTCCCACCAAGACTGTCTTTTAGGAGCCAGGTAAGCACAGAGTCTCGATACGGAACAAAGTTTTGCTTCTTTTTCATCCCACCCCCAACAGACAAATCAGCTGTGACAACAGAAATAACAGAACATTCACTGAACAAAGTCAATTCATATAATCTTAACCTACAGTAATCCATATCCTTTGGTAACTCTCTAAAGGTTGCTGGTTTACCTAAAGTAGAGATGACAATGCCCAGAGTAACCAAAGATCTATTAATATTGGCGCCCTCCTTGAGTCGGATGCCAGTAGCCTGTGTGGCATTAGCTCTTTCACTTCCTGCCAGGTCAACCAGATGTACCTTGCTCACTGTCTCACTTGGTAACTCTGCATCAAACATGGCCTAAAAGGACATATTTTGGTAAATGATACAGTCAGATATTTCTCATTCCAAAATTCTAATAGCAGAACCAAAATGCAATAGGCAAAAATGCTTTTAATTGAAACAAAGGAAAGCAAGATTGGAAACGCTTTAGGCTGCATGACAGCTTGATCATGAATAAATAAAAATAGCTGGATTTACCAATTTATAACCAACCTAAAAGAGTTTTAAATATTAGTCTCACAACATAGAACTGAGAAGACAGACTGAACTTTGACGAAATAAAGAGATGGAGCTGCATACTATCATAATACTTTTATTATTTTAGTGTGATGGATAAACTGGAACTACTGTATATGATTTTAGCATCTCTTATTTGACTAATTTTTATTGTTCATGCAGTACTTCCAATTCAAACTGTTAAAACATATTTAAATTAGAACAGAATAAAAGCATAAAATCACTATAATTAAATCCAAGAAGATAACTAAATCCCACTCAAAACATTTGTAACATTTCTTGCCTGCTGATTAACTTTTATACTTAGTATATACTGCTGAGTGCAGAATGTTTTTTAATACACTGTGCAAAGTAGTAACCTAGTATTCTGTTCCGAGCATAGCCATCGACACATTAACTAGACTCAAAGGTCACTCCAGCTGCATTGTGCAATCTAACCCGTGCATAATAAAGTCACAATGATATCCGTGTATCGTTACCCAGACATCCCCAGCCTACACAGAAATTGGAGAAAGCTCACTGGATAATACAAACAGGGAGATGAGAACTTCAAGCTGCGACAGCTATCTGCACAAATGTACAAACAGAGAGGCAGATGGCATTCAGCGGAGGGTAAATGGACTCGCGACCTTGATAAAGTGAATGGTGAAGATGGCGTGGGATCGGCTGCTGACATGGTTCATGCCTGTGCTGGCAGTGGCACGCCTTCTGTTGCCTTCCTGCATCAACTGGCTGATCTCAGTATAGTTCTGCACATGGTGTCTGGAGAGGGCTGGACGACATATATGTGCACATACAACAAAAATATAAACAACAGTTTGTACATTTTGCAACTTTCCGGAAACGCTCAGTGAGCATTCCGTAAAGTAACATTAAAACACGTAACATAAAATTGTCTCATAGTCAATTTACCCTCTACATATGGTCCATCTTTAGGATGTTCCCTCACTTTCAGCTCACAGCCTTGTGTCTCTGTGCTGGGAAGGAGGTCTCGAACCCGCTCATTGTAGACTTCAAAGTAGCTGGAAGCAGAAAGCATCAAAGATAAGAACAAAGCAGTGAAAGTTTGCTCTTGAAACACAATTTTATCTCAGAAAGGACAGCAGCGGTTTACTATTTTAGGATATAACGAGGGAAAAAAAGGTTTCCACCACACAAACTTCAGCAATGACTCTCCTCTAATTTTAAATGACACACATTTCTCTGCTAAACGCCACTTGTTCCGTTTATATTTTGGTTTAATAGCTTATTTGCTAGCTTATTACATTTTCTTTGCATTTGACTAAATCATTGGTAAAGTAATTGTCTGGAAAACCCAAATCAATTACCATCCACTGTTTGAATATCATCATGCGTAAATAAATTGATAGAAAACTCTGGTGTGATGGAACATGGCGACTTGACAAGAAATTAGATGACACACATTTTCCCTGAATCTGAGTATGCAGCAGTATATCACAACAGAGCTTATTACAGCAATCGTGGAGGTGGGGGGGGGCAAAGTCTCGTCAGTCAGAAAAGAAATAAAATCCCACAAGACAATAAACCTATTTCGGGCTGTCTGCAGAAATGTGAATGTTTAAACAGGCTACTGATATGAAAGACAGATTGGTCCCTCTTCATCTCCTAATGAAGCTGGAGAGAGAGGCAGCATCAGTTTGAGCTCAATACAAACTAACAGTGAGCTAATTAAAACATGACAGTCAAGAAACCCTGAATGCCTCTTCTGCTAGAACTGTCCCTAGTGAGTGAGCACTGTTTAAAGGAATCCAGGCGGTTAAACTACATCTAGCAGGCATTTGCAAACCACAGTCATATGCAAGACAAGTCATTTAGAAAGGGTATACACTGAATTGGACAATTTCACTTAGAGTGACTAGGCTATCGAACTTTATCCGCCAATATTTTTCCCAGATGTGTTTTTTTTTGAAAAGCACTGGGAATATTTTTTTCCTTTTTTGTACTGCAGCAATTCTAATTGCAATAACAATTGATTTAATGTGCAATAACTGTATTTTAAAGACCTCATTTATACCACAAGCAAGAGATTTAACTCAACGGCTTCCTTTATTACAATGGGTGCATTCACATAAAATCTGTGCAGGCAAATAGCTTGCACTGAAATGTGAACTTTTTATAACTTGCAGCACATGAGAGATTTTACCATTAATAGTATTTCTGTACAATATTGTTTCTTGCCAATACTGTTGTTAATCAAGGCCTCTGGTGAACTAAATAACAACATCAATTCAATTTTTGGACTTTTATAGCTACATAAGAACGTATTTGACTTTTGTTAAATTTACCAACCCCTAGTACTGCAGTAAATTTCATAGACCTTTTTGTTCACATATTACTATACTAGACATACTATAATACAATCATCCATCAAGCACACATTAAATATACTAAAAGTGGCAAAAAAGACATTTATTAAATATTAGTATTATTTTAAATAAATGCTGCTGTTTGGATCTTTGAAAAGAATATTGAAAAAACAATAACAAAAATACTAAGCAGCATGGTTTATAAAAATAAGAAACGTTCAGAAATGCTAAAAAATTCCATTTTGAAACACAAAAAAAATCCTGTATTTATTGTATTGCCTTGGTGAGCATTTAAAAAAAAAAAAAATTTTTAACAAATCTCTCACTTCTGAAAACTAGTGTATAACTGAACTGGAATAGCTGGAACAGTATATCTCTGATGTCTAAAATTTAATATGTCTAGTCACACCCCTGTCTGTCTCCCTCATCTAATCTATCATATGGCTGTTATCTAGAAGCCATTATGATAACTGTTTTAGGTGGAAGCAGACGGAGGTTGTACACTGACCTTCCTGATCATCTGGTCGTAATTACACTCCTGCTATCTTACAATGCCCATAAGAAAGGACAAGCTGCCAGAACGGACGCCTCATTTACACACTGCAATCTGCCTGTCCTTCTCCCTGGGATTTTGATGGGATCATCAGCCTACAATAAACCGCCATGGAGCAAATGATAGGAGCAGCCGTTGGCGATTGTGGCCGTGTAGGTAGCTCTCTTGACACGTCTGAATTACTTATGTTGCTCACTGCTTTGGCAGTCTACCTGCAGCATGGTAATGCTATTATCCAGACATTTCATACCTGACCTCCATGTGAAATGATGCCTTGTCTTTTTGTAACACTTCACTGATGTGGTGGAACAGCCCCTCACAGATCCGTGGAATAAGTCCACAATCATCCTGAGAAAAAAACCCCGAAGATTTGTGGTTAAATGTACCCAGCAAAGATGTGACACTGTGCAATCAATACCTGCAAAAGAAATTACCAGTAAACTCTCTCTAAATTTTTTTTCGATTTGCACATTAAGCTGGCATTGAAGAAATTATTTTCACATAGTCATCCTTCAAATAATAAAAAAAAATTATTAATCATGCATTGAAAATAAACTTCTTTTTTTTTACATAATATATGCGTGCGTACTGGGTATATTTAATGTGTACAGTACTGTGCAAAAGTCTTAGGCCACTATCATTTTCAACCAACAAAAAACTGTTTTAAGTCGGTTGTTTCTATCTTTTGCGGTACCGTGTCAGATGGAATTATCAGTTTACTGTTCATTAACTGTAACTGTTGTCATTAACTGTAGTAATGCAGTGAGGTTATTGTCTGCACAAGGAGTCTTATAACTGCCGGTGCTCCACACAGAGATCTGATCTGATCATCATCCAGTCTGTCTGGAATGACATGAAGTACCAGAACAAACCGAGACAGACTCAATCCAGAAGAACTGTGGCAACGTCTCCAAGATGAAGAAAAAAACAGAACAGAAGCTGTTTTAGCAAAAGCTGTAATATACCAGTTATTTATTTGATTTAGTTAATAGAACTTAATTGATAAATTAAATCTATTTATGGCATTATTTTTGAAAGCGTCCTCATTTTACAGCATTTTTCACAGTAGCTTTCCAGGTAGGTTTTTTTGAAGCACACAGTTCTTGCCACAGTTCTTCTGGATAAATACTAGTGGCCTAAGACTTTTGTACAGTACTGTATATATAAATACAAAAACATGCATGTATATATATGCAAGAAAAACATGTTATGTTTACATAGTAGATATATTATATTTAATATCAAATTTAAGAATATAAATATATAAATCTACAGTAATAATAATACAGTATAGTACAGTAATATTTATATATAGATATACTGTATGCGTATGTATTTACATATACATAATAAATATACACAGTACACAAAGATATTTATTATGTAAACAAATGATTTTTTATTTGTTTTGGATGTGATTAATCACGCTTTATCGTTTGAGTATAAAGTTACATTTTAGGACAAAGGATGATTTCCTATGGTGCTTTTGCCCTACCAAACACCCAGACAATTAAGACATTTTGATTTCAGCTCTTCCTCTCTCAAACATTTCTTTATTTTAAGTCTGCACATTGTTTTCCACTCAGATCTGCAAAGGAGGCTTTTAATTACTACCCAGGACAAAAGAGGGGATATCAGACAGAACAGAATGATTATCATCAGAACAAATCTGAATGAATCTTTCAGACGACAGACCAATACTGTGTATAATTATGTGTTCTTCATATCTTGCCCTTGTCACATTTTGTGATTACTCATGAGAAGCCTGCAGTGAAATGGCAGATCAGCAGTCACCCGGGGTTGAGATGCACTATGTGCGTCTTATTAAGAGTATGAGTGTTTTCCTAGCTGTGATTGGTAGGTTTTGAAATCACACTTGAGAAGGACACTGTGATGAAATGTGAACCTAACCGGGTTTCCCATCATGGTGTAGGACTTTCCTGAGCCCGTCTGGCCGTAAGCAAAGACGCAGGCATTGTAACCCTCAAAAGCAGCTTGCAGGACATCGGTGCCGAGATCTTCAAAAATCTGAAATGACAAATAACACAAAGAAAAACACCACACAAGCTAGGTTTTCAAAGCAAGAATAAGTGCTCAACTAGCAACCGCACAATTGTAGATCAGATTTAGCAAAATTAGGTAGTTATATAATCAATAGTCAGCTTGATTCAACTTAAAATAGATGACACTGAAAAACAAACCCTAACAATAAACATAAGAACAGCTAGTTCTAAGAGTGCTGGAACACTTCTGCCAACATTACATATTAATTATGTACCTTTTCCTGGGTCACAAAGTTTGGACTGCTGCTGTTTATTGAATCATAAGAGAAATCATATGAAAAAGACTTTGTGCTCTCTCCAAACGATTCTCCATTCATGCAGTCATAGTTCTCCTTCGAAGCATAAATCACATCAACAAACTGAATGGCAAATTATTAGAAAAATATAATAGATATAATAAAATGTAAAAAAAACGAATGGATATTTTTGTTCACTACAAATGAACACATAAACAAAAATTAAATTATTTATTAAATATCTATTAAGTCTATCTATTTGAATGACTTACTTTTATGTTGAGGACAGAGGTTTTATGTCCGTCCACTTGTATAATGACTTTCGCTGACAGGTTCTTCTCCCTGAGAGAGAAATGAAGAGAGAGAGAATGAGAGAAACTGATAATGACACTTATTTTTTAAACAATGAAAAACTGAACTTGTATGAAATAAAATAATTAGCCCATAACTGTAAGAACTGTTCTCCAGTCAAATAGATTTGTTACAGAGATTAAATTACTGTCAGACGCGATTAATCTATATTTCGATTTGTTACTAATGTTGATACTGCAGTCACATTTTTTTTTTTCACTTTTGTGTAACACACCAGCGTTTATAATGCTGTCTCATAAAAAAGTAGGTAATTTAGGCCACAAGTAGCTAGTTATGTTGATTTCAACCGGTCGTACTAACCTTTGGCTCAGCGGACGAACCCGCACCGCGACGCGCACAGACGCCATGGGTCACCGCTGACGGGACACTGCTTGTCTTTTAATGTCTTTATGTTACATATCTATAACGCATGCACCTCCATAAACACCTGTACCTGTAAGCGCTGACAGGTAAAGCCTGCTTCAATGGTCCGAATGTTTTACCAACTTATTTCTCTCCACTTCAACGGATGTCTAGCTACTGTACCATAGATAAGAAAATAAACTCTTATCTAATCTATCCTTCGGTAGCAAACTTGCAGCAAGCGCAAAGGGAAAGGTTTATCTCATGAATATTAATCGCGCCGACACTGTTTGGTAACCAATGACAAAGGATATTTATGAATATCATTAACTGCGTGGTTTGAAAACCAATCAGTGGCAAAGGATAGGCTCATGAATATTAAGAGACTTAACAGCGGGAGGACATGGCGTGCAGTGTACAAAATAGTTTGACAATTCGATAACAATCAGTTTTAAAGATAACTTTTCTTCGAGATAACGGAGTGCTATCGTCTGCATGTACCTTTTCTTCAGATAGAACAATGTTTATTTTGGGGGGGGATTTTGACAGATTTAATTTTTATGTCCTGTAGATGGCAGTCTTTCTCTGGTTATAAGAAGAAGGCACATATTGTGATATAATATATTCTAGCTAATTTCCTTTACCGTTTATACTTTTATAATATATATTTTATACTTTATAATTCTATTACTACCTCTTTTAGGCAGTGCACACTGCAAAGTAGACTAATACTAAAAGGTAAATACTTCAATAATGCAATACAAAAAAAATCAAGCAAAGGACAACATATGACAACTGACAACCGATTATATAGGCAACATCACTGATACGGGCCTGTCTATTCCACTGTGACAACAATTAAGCAACAATTCCTCATTTCATAAATATGAATCTTGCTGTTTACAATTTGTTTCTCACTAATAAATATTTATCATATTTTTGATGGCTGAAGAATCAGTAAAAATAGTTTTTCTAAAGGGCAGTTTTCCAGATGTATTATTTTTTAATAATTTTTTAATCTGTCTGTAGCAGTGATGTTGAGGAGCTGTAGTCATGTACATTGTCAAGTATATGTGTTTGTTATGTGAGTGAACCTGTGAAGTGCTACATTTGCAACACATCAACTTATGTCGCAATGACAAAGGGCTTGTGGTTTGAGGGACAAGAGCATGTTGTGGATGCTTTGTTCATCCGTAGGTCTTTTCTTGAGCGATTATTTTGTTCTACTTTCTTCTTCAATCACCACAAAAGCATAAAAGGGTAGGAAGTTGTCAGTCACTGATTACATGGTGCATAGACTCTCCTTCTGCCATAGTGTCAGACGAAGCAGTTTTTCCCAGCACATCACACTCCTTCATAACAAAGCTGAAAGCTTTTCCTCACACCCACTCAATAGACTGCTTTAGAACTCCAGGCTCTGCTACAATAGCAAGCCATGATTGTTTACAAAGGCATTGCTAAAAACAAAAATCATTATCAAAAACTCATAAAAAAAGTGATGCCATCAAGTGAATTCATGGGGAACACAGCTACTTTTATTGATCAACATTTGTGAAAAGACATGTTTTGCATGCCTGTCTCATCACAAGGCTCAATAACACATTCCTGATGGTCAGAGGTCCAGAGGTCCTGAGAATAGTCGCAGATTGAATCTGTTCTGGTTCTGTATGTTTTAACATTTCAAGCTGGATGAGAAGACATTGGAGACTGACATAAAGTCTAGACTAATTAAGAGGTCTGTAGCATTGATAACTGCAGACGTGAGACATTAAGCAGTTCAGCGTTTGATTCTTATGACAGGGAAATTGTTTTCACACAGAATCCCATGTGAAAAAGCCCATGCTTGCATATGTCTCAGCTGAAAATGTAGATATAACTTGACACTGTACAACAGAAAGTTCTGAATGTGTAATATTTTAGACATTAGACTATTTAAGCAGAATACTTTTACAGACTGAAACAAACTATATAAAGTTATGTTGTCATTTTGAAATTGTACACATGGTGCATTTATTACCAGAATCTATTATATTTAATAAGACACAGTGCATCGGTTCTATCGGTAAAAATAAATAAAACAAAGAAAACAATAAAAATATCTTAACCTTAATCAGGGTAAATTGGGTTGGCAAAGAGGGTACAGTTATTCCTTCTTTACTGTATGAAGTTCTGCCAAAACAAATGGGCTTTGTACAATCTCACTTACATCAAGAAACTTCAAGCAGCTTATACTCTTTTTTCTTTTTTTTGATCTTGTAGTTTTGATAGCGAGAGGCAAAGGCTGCCATTCCATAAGTTGAACAAAACGTTTCTGTCTCCAGCCTCATATACACTATTGCACTAATTGAACTGTGGTGTGAATGTTAGCCAACTTAAATATCATTAAGAGAGCGATGATTAAAGGAAAGTACTTGTTGGCTGGCAGATGTACAACCATCTGGATGCAATACTTTGATGAAAATGTAGAAAACCTTGCCTGTATTAAGAGAATGCTTCTGATTCCCCTTTTTTGTCCATTACTTGCTGTCAACAACAGTTCTGAGAATCCTTGGTAGCCAGTAAGCAGTTCTGTAAGTAAGCAGCATCATAGAGTGGTAAAATTAAGTGCAATCACTTTCAAATAAGTAGTAATGTTAAAACAGCTATTCATTAAATAAACAAATATGTGGAAATTAAATATTGATTTGGGTTGAAATTGTTTTAGGCGCATATTATCCTGGCAATTTTGTATGAGTTTGGAGGGAAAAAAGTTCTGTTCTTCGATTAACCTCCAGTCTTGTTGATTTTAAACTACATCGTGCCTTTTTAGATGGTAAAGCAAAGTCATCCTTTAAGTCAGTAAAACAGTGTAATGTTTTTACACTGTAAAAATGAAAAGACTGTTTCTGAAAGCCTTGCCATAGAAGCACAGATCTGAATGGCAAGCTAATCGTTGATAATCATCAGAGCAAAGACAATTATTTCAGCATCAATAAACGCCATATCACAAAACTAAGACACTAGCAGAATGAAATCCATCACAGTACACTGAAGAAACAAATAATAAGACAGCATATGGAATACATTTATTTTAGCTCTGACAGGCCAGAGGTTTATTGCTCAAAATATGTGTATAATGTTTCACAGAATTGGTTTTATGATAAAATCTGAATTGAGAGGTGGTAAATGTCTGGTTGATTGATTCATTTGACAGAAATAAAACAATAAGTCGATCAAGCAGCTCTCACACTCTCTTGCATGCGCTCTTTGACTGTCTCTGCCTCTCAGTATTGTGTTTCTTCACGACATTAACTTGTTTTAAATGTTACGTTTGTTGATTTGGGCATGCCAGAAGACCATGTGATGCCAAGCCGTAAATGGATATTATCATTTTAGAATTTTTTTTAATTGCAGTGTTGCAACCCACACCTTAAAACACACTGATCTGTTCTTTGCAATGCCTTGATTGTGGTTTAAAATAGATCTAATTTCGGCTTTTAAATACGAAAACCAATGGGTCTTGTGAACGTTGGGCTTCTGCTATCCCTCTAAAGAGCACCAACGGGAGTAAAAAGCTTTAACCTGGAAGCAACTTAGTAGTCGTATCCTATGGCAAACGTCATGAATGATTTATTACCGTGATTTATGGTCAAATTTATGATCTAATAAATAAGCTCTGTACACAATGATTGACAGTTTG
>JAUYWG010000047.1:16067185-16083883 GCA_034779775.1 Enteromius afrohamiltoni
TATTTATTAGATCATAAATTTGACCATAAATCACGGTAATAAATCATTCATGACGTTTGCCATAGGATACGACTACTCAACTTCTTGTTGGCATCTTTTTATTTATTTATTGGTAAAAAATTTTATTTTTTAAACAGTGGAGTCATCTGTACTTCACTTCAATCGGAGGACATATTTATGAAAGCTTAGTCCCAAAAGAAGTGTTTTCACTGCCACTGGTTTTCTTGACATAAGACCATCTGTTTAGCATAAATAATACCAAACTGTGTTCATAAAATATCAGATATGTAGAGTTCGGTGTTATCTTCCAATGTTTTTTGTCTTCTGTTTATCGTTCTTTATGTTCTGATCAGAAACCAGACAAGAAGATAAAATAAATGTACCTGCTAATTTTACAGATACATGTTCTATTAATCTATTGCCCTTATACTTACGATTGGAAAAACAGGCAAAATATCTTTAAAAATCAAGAGTATTTGTGGTTGCATGTATACATATGTGCATAAAATACAATAATATTAAGATTATAATGATTTGATTGACAACATAAAATACAGTATCAGTAGCCTATGGAAGACAGTTTAAGCAGCGATACAGATGTTTGAGATAATTCACTGATTAAACAATGTCAAATTACGATATGATTGTGCTGTATGTGCTATATTGTCTTGTTGAAGTTGTTGGGCACTGCAAAGGAATAAACGTTTTTTCATATTTTAATCTTGTAATGTAATGGATGTACATTATATTTGATACTCATAGTAATTAGTATTATCTTAAGTAACGTTAAAAATTAAACGAAAACGATTACGTTTTTCTTGACATTATATATATAAAAATGTACTTTGTATATTTATTAAGTATATATAAATACAAACACATGCATGTATATATCTAATGAAAATATGTTATGTTTATATATTAAAGAAAATAAATATACAAGTGCATTTATATGTAAATACTTTCAAAATATATACTGTGCGTGTGTGTTTTAATGTAAACATAATAAATAAACACAGCATAAACGCATATGTTATGTAAAAAAAAACAATCGTTTAAGTGTAAAAACTGTCCTAATAGGAAAGAGGAATCCCCGCAGTGCATGGCTCCGCCGCTGGGGGCCGCTGCTGCAGTCACACGGTCACATGTGCAACTGAACCAGGAAGTGTTTTGGTGTGACGCGAGCACATGCGCCGCTTATCACCACATCATATCACAAAACATGCACAACTACACTCCTGATTTAGTGCAATTTGTATGTGTGTTTTATAAGTAGAGATGTTGAGCCCTGTGTATGACTGGAGATGCACGCTGTTCTTCCGTCTGCACCTGAAGTCTTCTCCCGAGTGAGTTTGGTAATCTTTATTCTTTCATCTCTTTTTGTAGGACTGCATTTGTCAGTATTTTCTGCAAATAAAAACATTTAATATGGTATTTTGAGCAAACAGTTAGTTACTTGGTCAATTATGTTCCTGATAGCATGTTTCTAATCTGGGTAAGTTATCACTTTCCAAAGTAACAGTCTTGAGATTAAAGCAAAAGGTTTCAAACTGAAATTGAACATTAAAGTACAAGGAATCTGTCATTGTTGTAATTGTCAAAATATCTATGCAATAATTACTTACAGTTGAATTAGATATAATATAATTCCTTTTATATATGAGTTGAATTTTTAAGTTTCTTTTTAAGTTAAATTCTGAAGCTGTGTTAACCTCTTTCTTTGCTTTCAGGACTTAGAGAAGTGTTTTGGAGTTATGCGTGAATGATGGGTCAAAATGCAAGCTACACTGAATACGGGTCATGGAAAATCTAGAAAACTCGACAGATCGCAAGGAGACGGTGTCTCCATTAAACAATTCAGGGTCTACACTGAACAGCACCGTCTCCTGTCATGACGGCAAAGCTATGGGTTTTGTGCTGGTGCATGCAGGTACGTAAAAACTCTTCTCCAGGGTACAACTTTGCATAAACTTGTGTTTTTGCCAAGTTGCATGTTCATTGAATAATGGTCTAAATTAGGCTAATTGATATTGATTTTAGATGTGGATATTTCCTGAAAAGAATAGGTCTTATAAAAATATAATTGTTTATTTACCATCATGTCATTTCAAACATTGGTGTTATATCTAGGATACAAATGTACAGAGTAAAAAAAAAACATATAACAACACTTCATAATGGCCACATCTGTCAAGCGTTGAAAGTGACCAAAACATTGTGTATGTGTGGTAAAAGAAGTCCATAAGACTTTTGCACTGTATTCCAAGTCTTCTGAAGCCATACAAATGCCTGTACATACATGCTGTAATTTCAGTTCTTATTTAGTTTTCTCTTCCACTGCTGCTTTTGAATGCTATTCTCCATTCTTCATCCAAAACCGAATGCCACATTCATTTACAAACAATGACCTGATGAATAAGATTTGGCCTGTCAATAACAGTCAATAACAGTAGTAGTTTTAGCCTATCATATAGTTTCTAAAGACCTGTCATTGTATGAAAAAGAAAGAAAAAAATAAATGGCTTTGGAATGACATGAAGTTGTCTAAATACTGAATCTACTTTTCTGGCGAACTGCCTTTTTTAATGCTTAAAGTAAAAATAAATAGATATAAAAAGACATAAGACCATAACGTATTAAAAAATCTAACATGACTAGCAAAACTACAGGGTGTTAACAGCTGAAGAACCTCACTGTACGAGACGAACTAAATGCATTTTATTTTTGCTGATTTACCTCCTCAGGGGCAGGGTATCATTCAGAATCCAAAGCCAAGGAATACAAACATGTGTGCAAGAGAGCGTGCCAGAGGGTGAGTTGCATGTGGTACTTCATTCAAAACTTAAGATTCTTCTGCTGTGAACTGTAACCATTCGATAGCTCCACAAGACAATCCATTCAGTTGCCTTTTTTTCATTCCCTGCTCAGTTTCCATGATTTTCTTGATAGGATTGTGTAACTTTTATCACAAAGTTTTTTACATTGGCAATATACAAACTTGTAATAGCTTCTTGCAGTAAGAGTAATGCATAGGTTGGCAAGCTGCAGTGCAATGCTTTTCCCCATCCAATGTGCTGTGTAAAAGATGAAAAGAAGGGATCAGGCTTGAGTAAAACACCTGTGCCAGGGAATTTGAGTTATGTGTTGATAACATGACACCAGCAGTGGCCCGAGCCACTGCCTGGCTTAATATACCATTCCACGCTCTCTGCTTGAAGCTTGTCAAGTAGAAAACACTGCAGCTTTATTTTCTTTTTAAGCTCTTAGTATTGGATTATCACATTTTTATGTTTTGTATGGATTAGTTTAGCGTGACCTTTTTTGCATAAAGATTGTGAATTCGAAGTAGAACAAAATACACACTGGATGCACATTGAGTTGGTTTTAGGTATTGGCAGGCATGGAGCTGCTGTCATCAGTTGTGATTTAATGTGTTTCAGGCTGTGGACAGGCTCAGAGCTGGAGGTTTGGCGCTGGAGGCCGTGACAGCAGCTCTTAAAGAGCTAGAGGTGATGGTGGATCACAACACACCAGTAGGACTGAATAGAAGAAGTAGAAAAGTAGAAAACATATGAGTAATACATTTCAGGTATTAATTGGAAAGTATGGACATCTACAAAATGTTTTTTTTTTTATATATATATATTTTGTTTGTGACCCTGGACCACAAAATCAGTCATAACAGTCAATTTCTTTGAAAATAGAGATTTATTCATCATCTGTAAAAATCACCTTTAAAGCTGTCCAAATAAAGTACTTATCAATTCATATTGCTTACTTTTGATATATTTATGGTAGCACTGCTGAAAAAAAGCTGGTCTCCCAACCTAAACCAGTTAAGACCAGTCTGGTAGGCTGGAAATGTGACCAAACCCTCTAAAACCAGCCAATCAACCTAGGCTAGTTTTAGCTGTTGTTTCAGCAGGGAGGAAATTTGCTAAATATCTTACTGGAACATGATCTTTGTTGAATAACCTAATGATTTTTTTTTGCATAAAATGAAAACAAAAGATAATTTTGACCCATACAATGCATTTTTGGCTATTGCTGCCCATGCTTTTACCTTTTTTCAGGTTTAGTAATTTAATGGCATGTCCTTTCATAATTTTTTATTATTTTCTAAATATTTCTATGTTCTAGTTTTGTTTTCATTTGAGGTTTAATAATTTTACTTAGTCAACTGTTTTAGTTAATTGTGATAAAACATTTGTAAATTTAATTTAAGTTCAGTTTTAGCCTTAATTAATTCATGAAAATAAATTTTGGTTGTGGATATAATAATGCTGATGCCAGTTTATCAGCTGAAGACATGTTTTGCATGCCCTTGTAAAGTCTGTACCTCACAGCCTTGTTTTCATCTGCATAAAATTCAACATGGAGTCTGTCCTGACTAAGATCTATAACAGACTACGCAGACAATCTACACACATTTCTATGTTTCCAGTCTTTAAAATATCAAGGTTGATGCTTTTTTACAGGACTCACCATTCACCAATGCGGGTACCGGTTCCAACCTAAACCTCTCTGGTGAGATTGAGTGTGATGCCAGCATCATGGATGGGAAGTCCTTAAACTATGGAGCTGTTGGAGCCTTGAGTGGTGAGTGCTTTTAAAAATGTTAACAAAGCACTTTTCATCATTTGTAAAAGTGCTATTTGAATTTCAAACGAAAGATATAAAAGCCAATTTTTACCCTTCTCAACCTTGAATTGGAATGTGGCTTAATGCATTTTGCACAGTAAAGAATGCAAGGTTAAAAGACCTTTTTTTTTTTTTTTTTTTACTTTAGATAGCAAATGTACATGTTATAAATATGTAACTTGTGCTTTTAGCCTTTTAATCATTTGAAACGAGCACAAAATAGGATTGGTATTACCCTGTTGCCATGTTTGCTAAAACAAGCAACACATAAAAGATCATCTGTTTTGACATTGATATTAATGCAGGGTTGTTTCAGAATGCTTTTTTGGTGCAGTGAACTAAAATGAACTGCATTATTGTAAAACGGACACGCATGAGAAAGCCAAATAGTTTCTTTTACCATTTTTAAAGCTGAGGGAAAGTGATACTACGGCTGCTCTTTTCTATCAGGAATCAAGAACCCGGTGCTGGTAGCCAGAAGACTATTAAGTGAAACTCAGAAGGGGAAGCTATCAGCTGGCAGGATCCCTCCTTGGTGAGCCGAGCTCTCTGATGTTGGCTTTCTAGCTATGGTAGACATATAGATGGACTAACATACTTTATTGCTGCCTAATGCCTCGTTCACACTAGCAGCCACTTCTGTCACTGCATGTCACTAGAGGCTTACGATGAGGTCGCTAGTGGACGTTCTCATTACTGGTTTCTTGTCATTGTTGCTTGTTGTCATCGCCGCTGTCGCTCTTGTCGCTGGAAATCACCAGCTCTCCATTGAAATGAATGGGATCGTGTCGCTGTGTGTCACGTGTAGTGTGAACGGGGCTTAATGGGAAACACGTTTGTAAATCAAGTAACATAAGAATTATAATATATATAGAAGATTACATACTACTGTACGTGTGTCCTATATAAATATATATAATAATTTTAATAATGTGTTGATTTCTAATTTCTAGCTTTCAACAGTGCTTTATATTTTTGTAGCGTTTTTTTCAGGATAATTTCAGGAAGAGAAAGTTCAAAAGAACAGCATTTATTTGAAATGGAACTGTGATGAAGTTGTTCTTACAAATAAAGCGCATCTTACTTTTTCAGTTTTCTAGTGGGGAAAGGAGCAGAACAGTGGGCCATCAGTCATGGTATCCCAGCATGCCCTACAGAGAAGATGACCACCAGTGAGTACCAGACCACCCAGAGTCCTCTTTCAGCCTCTGCTGTGTGCTTGACTGCAGCAATTAAAAAAAAGTTTATGTACATATAATAAAGTTTAGGACACAGCTTTGGATTAGAGGTCTTCACGGGTTCAAAAATTCAAACCTGAACCCGAAGCGACCTGTAAATGTGCTGGACAGAACCGACCCGGACCCGTATTTTATTTTAAAGTGGTACCCTAACCAGTGAAGACCCGAGAAATACCTTAAATGTACTACTTGGACCCAAACCCGGCTGGGAAGACACAGACCTGACTGTACCCAATCGGCACATATTGAACAGAAAACTACTATTAACTATTAATAAGTTGCAAAGAAAAAAAAAAACCTTTTTAGCTTAACGTTACTGTTAGTAGCCTTCTCCCTGACTTAATTGCTGTTTAATGTTAGGCTGTTCTTCTCTCTTGCCTTAATCTGCTATTCCAGCTTTAATGCTCTACTCACGGTCAGTGTCTAATGCAACACTTTTTTTCTCCATTTTAAGTCAACTTTGACTGTTTTACCCTTTAGAACTACAATAACGGTACTTTTTGTAGGTTGTAAAAGATTATTTATTTATTTAAAAAATGCACAGAATAATGCGGTAAACTTTACTGTGTGCATGTTCAATAAAAGTCTCTTTTCCAGTAAGATAAAACAATACAAAACTTATGTTTAGAGCTCCACCTATGGCACCTACTGGTCATCTTATGAAACTTAAAGGAGGAATTCAAGCATATAGCACGAGACTTAAATAGCTGTATTTTTTTCGTCCATATTTTCTATCATCACTGTGCTCTCTGAGCCGAGCCTGACCAAAAATGTTAAATATAACAAGATGTTTTTTTCGTATTATTATAAAAAAGTAAGAAAAAAATGCAATGCATACTATGGCAGATTAAAACTCCCGGCTGCCATAAAAACATTTTGTGCGCGTGAGACTGTGTGTTATTTTAATGCAAAGTGTCGAATGGCTCTGGCAGGTGCTGTGTTTTCCGATCGACTCAGGTATTACACACAGTGTTATACAGACGCGGGACCCGAAAGTAATAGATTTGGACCCGACCCAGACCCGGCTAACCATTTAAAATATAGAGTCGGGTCTCGGTTCCTCTGTTAAGAGCTCTACTTTGGATATTAGAAATTGATAAAAGAAATGCCATTATTTAACTTTATTAGGGCAAACAGGAAATTAATACAAGACTAGTAGATTTTTTTTAGTAAATGTCTCTCATAAAAGAGTTTTGAAGTGAAATGAAAGGTCTTGTGTGAGATACCCTTCAATCTGTCCAGGTTCCTTTAATAGAAGAGCTTGTGGTTTGTTCTGTTATATAATGTAATGAGGTCTGAGGTGGAGTTTTAACATGTTACACAACACTCTGACACTGACTGTGTTACTGTAAGACGTTTTTAATACACGCCTAATATTATTCTCTCAATTATTAATTATATGAATGTATAATTAGACAAGAAGTGTTTATACTGAGGAAACAGGTTTTTTATGCTAGTAAGACCTGTTTTAGTGTGTGAACATTCAGGTGCTGGTCCTCATTGACTCGCATAGTGTATTTTCCATACTATGTATATAGCACTTGTATTTCCTTCAGGGAATAAAAATCTAGTGTGTATTGTCCTTTTACACAGGTTGTATTAAAATATACTAGATTGGAAATAGCTCGAAAGTTTTCTATGTTAAAGCTTTTTACCAAAATCACTTCCTTTTATCTTAGTTTTGAGTCTTTGACAGTTGCGCATAATAATTTCGTTGAAAAATGATTGGCAAGAAGGCATGTGATCTCATCTGCTGGAGTATTTTTAAATCACTGACTGTGTTATTTTTACCAGCTCTAATTGCATTCCTTTAATTTGATCAAAATTATTTAATTGTGCCCATTTCATTGATTCATTTTCTTTGATTAAGAGATTTTCACAGGAGTGGAATGCAGCGCTTGATAAACAATGGCTTCTATACTTTAATAGAGGACTTCATGCCGGCTCCCAGTGTGTGTGTGCCTCAGATTGAGTGTGTGTTGTCAGCGTTGGAAATGATCTGATGCCAAAACCATGACCTCACTCCAACACATGTCCCATTATTTAGGGAGACTTTGAGGATTTCAACCACATTTCCACCAACAGACTGATTTATTATGTGAATAAAGGCTCCCTCGCCAAACACACACCCTTGCTGCACTATGTTATCATGAAGGATAATACTAATAATCAAAGCAATAAGGCCACAGAAGCAAAGCAGTTGTCAGCATTTAGTGGGTCCTGGCAAACACTCACACACTGTTGTTTGGCAGTAGAGTAATATCTGTTATTGACTGTCACACCTTTTTCAACACTTTACAGAATTCAGTTTGTCAGGCTACAAGAGGAACAAAAGGAAGATGGAGCTGGCGGAGCAGGTTGAGACGAAGAGGAAAAGACAATTGTGTGGACATGTGAGTGAATCTAAATCACTGATGTCCATATTTGATATTTAATACAAAGTTATGCAGAGAGGACCAATGAGATTTCAGTATGGGCAGGCTATCTGTCGTGTTCAGTGTTGATGTTAAGAGTTTTTTAATCAAAGGGAATTTTAAAATTCAGAATATGCTGTTGACTTTTGGCATAGGCGTTCTCCCTGATTAAAAAAAGACAAGTAAATATGCAAGTTTCTCCCATAAATGCTTCATGATCTATAGGTTTCCACCCTCCCATTCAGTTCAGCACATTTAATTAGGTCTAAACACAGTGCAGCAGAAGCATTTGCTCTGACATTATTACTCGACTGATAACAGGATCTGCATCTGTTCAGTCCTCTAATTCAAAACCACCGCATATAACCAGAGGAGGAAACCCGTCGGGTAATGACGACCTTGAAGGGGGGTGTGGAGACCTCAATTACTTACAATCACAGGAAACACATTTACGTATACTTACTGCACTGCTGACATGGCACTGCACACAAGGAATTTGACTTGGGTGACACAGTTCTCTGACGATCTTTTGTAGCTTCTTGTCATTGACCTGAAAAGCACAAGTTTACAAGGTAGATGTGAACAGATCAACTTGGAAAAGATCTTTTTAGCTATTTAATTTGGGCACTTTCAAGTGCATAATTTGGAACGTGGATGTGGAACTTGAAGATATTTTGAAGAATGTTCAGCTGTTTGGATACCAACGTTCTTTAAAACGTCTTATTTTGTGTTCAGTAGAAGAAAGAAATATATGCAGGTTTGGAACAACTTGAGGTTGAGTAAATGATAATAAGATCTCTTTGAGTTTAATGACCCTACATGAACCATTTATATCTTATTTTGAAGAAACTAAAAATCACAGATTTTCATGACTGGGGCCTCGTGGATGATACAGGAGTTTTAAGACAGGAATTTCGATGTCACTTGAGACCATGGCGCTTCAGCTCCACGTCCACCCTGCCGCCCGATCTCCCGCGCCCACATCTTGAAGTTATTTCACTGAATTATTTCCTGTAATGTGCTTGAACATGTTAGCATCTCTCCTACTTTTTTGGTAGGTTTTCAAGGAAGCGATTTGACAGGTACACATGGAATGCAGGTGTCGAAGGAAAATGCTTTCCAGCGCATATCCGTCCACGATGTGATGCTTGTGTGGTCCCGACGAGAAAGCGAAACGTGGGTCACTCCAGGGTCATTAGTTGCAAATTACAGTGTCTGAAAATGTGGGCGAAAATGTTATTCGACAGGAAAGACAAATACGTTGCGGTCTAACTTTGTTTGGTGTATGCGGTATTCATGTTCGGTGTTCGAACCTTGTATGGTTTGTTTTAAAGATAGCATCGGTTTGAAGTAAGTGATTGCTGTTGGCTCTGTCTGCATGAATGATCTGTGCCTCTGGGATGCCACATGGTATTTCTTCCTTCAGTTCAGTAAAGACTTTTCTCCAGAGCTGTGCATTAAATGGTCATTAAGATAACAACACATCCCCCAGTCTCCTCTCAGGCGGCCTGTGATTTGTTTGATTTTATAAGTGCCATATTTATTGTTTTACTGGGGATGAAATGCATTTGTATCGCATGGATAGCCTGGGGTCTATGGGTTCTCGTTCATTTTTAACGCATTTAAAGTGCTTTGCAGAACTAAGATGTCATTTCTGTTATGTGGGTGGGTGCACTCGTGCTTTGTAGAAACATGACTTTAGCATTGAAGTTTTTTGTGGGGGAAACCTGGGAATATTATGGCATAGAAGTTCACACGATGAGGGATTTTGGGAAGAAAAGTAATTACTGGATTTGCAAAAGTTTGCAAGGTTCATGGCAAGGTTTATGTCTTAGAATACTTTTGCAAAAACCACAAATAGCCAGACATAAACTTGAAAGACAAGGTGCTTAAAAAACATTTGGGGGTTAACTAAATCTATTCAGGGCATATGCCCCGGAAACCCAGCCCTACTGCCGCCCATGTTTTCAGACTTGGAAATGTGATGGAATTTAGTGCCTTAAGTCTTAATATTTACTTCCAGTGAGTATTGTTAAATGATGGCGTGACATGAAAATCTGCCTGAAAAGTGTTTATGCAGTGGAGATGATAAATCCAGTAATTTTGAGCAACTGGTCCAAATTTTTTATTTTCCTTTTAAAGATGAAAACATTTCAACTTCTTTCAAGTCAGTTACCAACTTGCTTTCACGACACATCAAAAATAGAGACAAAGCAGAATCATTTTTTAAAGACATTAAGGTTATATAAACAGTTACCCATAAAAGAGAGGAAAATTGATGCTTCCCTTTGGAAAGGTCTGTGAGCAGATGGTTGTGCTGGAGTTGATTTTGTCAGATTTATCGCTGATGGTGAGATCAATAATAACGTTCTGTTTTTTGCCTGTTCGCTCATAATTTAGAAAGTTATTGCACATAATAATCAGCCGAGGTCAGAAGATCCGTGGCCCAGTAGTGACACTCTGTTCATGGGAAGATGGAATAATAAATTATAAGTCATCCTGTCCCCTTCCGCAGTTTCTCAAGAACGGCCAATTTGTCAAACAGTTCTACAAGTCTTTCAGTCCACATCAACGCTCTTTCCAAAGTACACAGCAATCAGCAAATGAAAACAGTCCTTTAAAAATGACCACTTTACTCTTTCTAAATGAGAGCACAAGGATCATTTTTCAGATGCTGATATGTAATTGGGCTTTATTTGCTCAAGTTAGATAGCGACAAGTATTACAGTTCCCAGGTTTGTCAGAAAGTTTGGTTATGGTAGCCAGCTGGGTCTGAAAGCAATCTTCATAGACAAGACAAAAACACTGCAAGAGAAGCTATGCTCAATGTGTTTCAGTCTAGTATTATTCTGGGCTTTGGATATGTGCCTTTTTTGCTGTTGCCAGTAACCACAGCCTCTTTGTTCCTCTCTTATGGCCCCTGGTTTAGCATGAAGATACATTGACACTTACATTGATTTTTGATTTCACTGTGTAAATGATCTCAGGATGTATCTGCATAAAAGTGCTGGTTAATTAAGTGCTGGAGTGAATTTCCGTTGGGAAATTCTAATTGAATGGCAATTTTGTGCACAGGAGAATGATTTTGGCTGCTTGGAGCCAGTAGGAGACATCATGGTGGAAGGTGAGGAGAATAACTCGGCCTGTCTGGACACGGTTGGTGCGGTCGTGGTGGATCGGGAAGGGAATGTGGCGGCTGCGGTTTCCAGCGGAGGCCTGGCCATGAAACACCCGGGTCGAGTGGGACAGGTGACCTTTGAGTTGCTTCTAAGTCTGAGCATATTCTATTTAATAATGTTATACAATAAATAAGCATATCAGTGATGTAGTGATTAAAAAAAACTGTTATTAGTAAATATGCATTACTATTATTACTATAATATATTCTCAGTGGAATTGCCATTAATAGTATTCACTTGTTTTATAGCATACTTTGATTTTCATAATAAAGGCCTATCCATATTAAGCAAAAAAAAAAAAATAGCAAAACAAAATTTTAAATTAACAATGGATTATTACACCACTGTTCAAAAGGTCTATTTTTGGTTGCATCTAAGTAATTACTTAATAATTAATAATATTTAATTATGTAAACTCTGAAATTGTAAAATATTACTACAATTTAAAATACTTTTTAAATTTTAAAGCTTGCATAAGACAGAATTCTTCTTATTAGTGTTAGAAACAGTTGTGCTGTTTATTATGTTGGTGGTATAACATCAATTTACTATAGGATCCTTTGAAGAATAGAAAGCTCAAAAGAACTGCATTTATTACAATTTTTAATTATTATTATTATTATTTGTGACCATGTAAAAACCTTTACTGCAACCTTTGATTAATTTAGCGCATCTTTGATAAATAAAAGTATTGATTTCTTAAAAGCTAGGAGTTTTCCCTGAACAAGTTCTGCTACTTATTAATAGTTTGTAGGATAGTTGTTAAGTTGGGGTACGGATGGGGTACGATTACGGGATCTAAAATATGGTAGTGTGCAGGATAAGGTATTAATATTTGATTGTTAGTACTAATATACAGCTAATATGCTAGTAATATGCATCCTAACAAATCAAATACAAAATAATGAAGAATTGAACCATATAATAAAGTGTTACCCAGAATTGTATGCTGCAAACATAAACTAATAAACGAGTTAGATGCATAATCATAAATGTTATTTTTTTAAATTTACTGCAGCAGAGATACTTTTAAAATGTTTCTTTAAATGTTTCTGTGTCTCAGGCTGCTCACTATGGTTGTGGCTGCTGGGCTGAAAATGCCCGTGATGTCAGCCTTTACTCTACAGCTGTGAGTACCTCAGGTATCAAAAATACTGGAGTCATATTAGTGTGACATTACTGTACATTTACTGCTTTCTGACAGGTTTTGCACAGGTTCAGTTAACCATTAATGGGTCATTAAGTCCTTTTACATGGACCCTCTTAATGCAATTATAATGATATTTTGACAGTATTGCGATTAAACTTCAACACATGTAAATGCAATATTTCGATTTAAATAATGCGATTATGCTCATAATCACAGCAAGCATAATCATATTAACATAGGTGGTCTACACTGTTTTAGTCAATTTAGAAAAACTTTTGGGGCATTCTTGTTTGTTAAATAGCCTATAAGTTTTTGTTTTTAAAAGTAAAGCTCGGCCAGCGGCAGAAAAGCTGATGCCTTTTTTTATATCATCGCGATTTGCCTAAAATAAATCTTGCATACTAAAACTATTTAAGCGTATAAAAATGTTTCAACGTTAAACCTCACTATAATAATAAATGTGCGCTAGCCTAGCATATCCAAATGTGTTCGGAGACTGGAAGCTCGCTCCAGGACACGGAGGCACCAGTGCAAGCACTTTTTATTTTTTCAGTGGAAACAAAATAGCATTCGTTATGATTTTTTTTCCTGATAAAGGTAAGATCCATCATTCGGAAGGATGTACAAAGGATCTACTTTTGTTTGTGTGCACTGACAATATCAACAAAATGTGATTTTCTGCCTTCGCTTCTTAAACAGGAGCAAAAATGAACCGAATCTCTGCAAAAGGACATGATAAATAAATCTATAGGTTTATTGTCAGTGACCCGTTTCTGCGAGTCAATGCGAACTATCCTGTTTTACCACGTTATGTTGTGGTCATTGCGCACATAAATTTAGCTTCGTTTTTATTTTCTAATTATGTTATATAATAAATTGTATTGTATTTTTTTTTTACTACTACTACTGATAGCAGAACCGTTAACCTTATCGATACTTCGGCCTTTTATAATTTAGCACCGATTAAGTACAGAGTTTCGGTACCCATCCTTAATTCTTTCCAACATCTTAATGCCATTAGCCAGTTGCTTAGTAGGGACATATTTCAAGAGCAAAAAAGATTTCCTGCTTTACTAGGGATTCCTGCCGTGAGCGGGGCCCAAGGCCGTGCACTTCATGTTTTAAACTAATGCTTTTTGTCACATGAATAAAACGAGACGCTCTCTCTTATTTTCGCTGCGTCCAAGTCAATAGGCCACAGACATGATTCGCATCTCCATACAACAAATGCAAGCACGCATGTCTATTGTGCCCATAGAGGATGTCTGGATTTCTTAAAGCAATCATGATAAAAGACAGATTTTTGTTCATGGCTAGACATGGAAGGGGACGAGACAATTGTGTTTGAATAAATGCTATAGGAGATATTATCTTCAGGTCAAGATTAAAGTAAAGATGAAATCTGTGTTTGGGTTTAAATGTCGCATCACAACACGTCACTTCTTTTAATGTCCGCACAGTATATGCTTCTTGGATATAAATATCCTTTTAGCAACTGAGGACAGTATTTGTTCATACATTCTTTAGCTTCTTTGCTAATTGGGCAGGACTACATTTTAAAATATACAAAAATGGATTAAAGTTGTTTTATATTGTAATAATATTATATATTGTAGTTTTTACTTTATTTTTAAATTCAGCCTTAGTGAAGATAAGAGACTTGTTTCCATAAAAAACAATCTTTCTGACCCCGAGCTTTTGAAGTGTGATGCAAATTATAAATAATTATGTGTAAAATTGTTTTATACTGTAGCTGTTTCTTATTTTGATGGGGCAGCAAGGGATTGAATTATATGTGCACATACCCGATATGGCCATGGTAAGTGCATTACTTTGAAGTTATATGTATTAAATGTTTAATTTATTCCATCTTCCATATTCTGTGCAGTAAATTTGCACTTACTTTGTTAACCACCAAGACATGGTACAAGAACCTTATCAGCATAACTGCACCTGTAACTTAATTATAATATTTCACAAGAAACAACGTTGCTTTTAACAACCAAACACCTTGTAAAAAAGCCCTGGTTGGCTTTGAATTGTCAAACTGTAGCCTTTGTTAATATGCTTCCCCATGCCATAATCACTTACACAACTTCCAAAGAGTGTTATACTGTGATGAAGGCCATATTTCTTTTCTTTCCCTTCATCCTTTGTCCTGCGGCACCCTTGTGTGAAAGCACCTTTGGCCTGGCCTGAGCCCTTCAGTGAAAACACACCTGGCCTATCAAATAGAGACTGGGATTCATTCAAGCTTGGCATGTTGCACAGGGGTGCAGCATGTAGGACTTCCTCTGGTTAAAAGAAAAGAAGTTGCCGGGGATGTTGATCACACATGCTTTTTAGGAGATTTTGCTTGGTCTTAAGCTGCTTCGTTGTAATTGTAATTTTTGGCTTTTTCATAAAAACTATTAAATAAATAATAATTATTTAAAAAAAAAATTGTATATAATTAGTGATTTTTAGGTTGCATACATTTTATTTTTAGAACTAAAACACTTTTTTTGGTGTTTCACATTAACCTTAATGGCAGTTATCCAAGTGTTCTTATACAATTTCTCAATTTTTTTTATTGATTTTGATGGACAATATCACCCAGTTCTTGACAGGTCCCGTGCGATATACACTATTGCTTGATTCAACAGGTACGAAATATTACGAGCGCTGTTTTACATGTGTGCTCCCTGTCGACAGTTTCACTTTATAATCACACAAACTCGTGCAACAGGCACGAAACTCACATTGTGTTTTGTGCCTCTTTGTTTTTGATCGTCCGCCATTCCAAAAACAAAAGCAGAATCACACATTTTATCACCTTCTCCCCCCATGGCCATTTCTCTTTCATCCTCCTCAAAATTGAAAACGCATGGTGGTGAGGACAGGCCGTTCGAGTGTGCGCTCCAGCGGTGCACCTGCTTTTCATTTCCCAACTTAAAAGGCGTTCCTATCAAAAGGAGGAGAAAAACAATCATTCTGGCTTCAAACTGACACAAAGAGCTCGCTTTCTCTCAGGTCAACCCTGTTAGTCTCTGCAGCGCTCGCTGCGGTTTCGCTGAGGGCGAAAGGCGAGTCGGTGTTGATCCCTTTCGCCACGTTTGCCCGTTTCATGCCATCTCTGGTTTGTTGTGTTTTATTTACTTTCCAGTGGAAATTGAGTTTGCACTATCATGGCACTGTTTGCTTGTTAAATTAACTGTTAACTTGTTATTGGTATTGTTGCCAGTAATGTCCATTTCTCCAGAGAAAATGCAAGGGTTTACGGTAACTTGAAAATAGTGAGCCAACGGTGGAGCCAGTCGTTTGTTGGTTCTTTTGTTAAAACAACAAAAAAAGAAGAACAGAAAAAAAATTAGCATCTAATTGTCATGGCAACAACCCCCGCACATAGTTTTGTTGTAGTTACCTGATATTTTACGAGGCCGCGTTCATGTTTACAGAAACAACACGGCTATTTTCTTAAGGCTTTATGGCTTCTTAGGCTTGAGCGGTTGCCAGACGTTTTGTGTTCAAGGCATTTCTTTACACTCCCTCCCTTTTGAAAACTGGCTGCTGTACACGTTTGCCTTTGAAAGGCAAATGACTGTGACAGCCTTTAGCGTCTTGACAGTGAGATTAACTGTTTTTATACATTCTTTTAACGTTGTTCCTGTGGGGACACCTGACTTGTCAATCCATTGAATTTTATACATGAATTTTTATTATACTTAATTTTGTAGTACATATACAGTAGTTGGAATGTACAACTACATGCGGTAATGCTTTAGGTTTAGGTATAGGTTCAGGGTTAGTACCTACTGTAGGTATTGTAAAAGTGATAAATACATAATTCATGGAATGTAGAAAGGAGGTTGTGCTACATTTTATATCTACATATTATTATAGTATCATTATATACTAACAGTCAAAAGTTTGGAAACAGTAAGATTTGTAATATTTTTTTTAAAGATGGTTCTCTTGTTCATCAAGGCTGTATTTATTTGATCAAAAGTACATACTGAATTTCCATTAGTCATTACCCCTGTCTAAATTGTCACATGATCCTTTAGAAATCATTCTAATATGTTGATTTATTATTA
>JAUYWG010000047.1:16083983-16134929 GCA_034779775.1 Enteromius afrohamiltoni
CAGGGTTAGTACCTACTGTAGGTATTGTAAAAGTGATAAATACATAATTCATGGAATGTAGAAAGGAGGTTGTGCTATATTTTATATCTACATATTATTATAGTATCATTATATACTAACAGTCAAAAGTTTCCATTAGTCATTACCCCTGTCTAAATTGTCACATGATCCTTTAGAAATCATTCTAATATGTTGATTTATTATTAGAATTATCATTGTTGGCAAAGTTGTGATGGCAGATATTTTTTTGGAAACTGCAATGCTGTTTTTCGGGACATTTTTGATGAATAAAAAGTTATAAAGAACAGCACTTTTGAAAAGTAGTGTGTATTGTTAGAAAGGATTTCTATTTAAAGTAAATGCTCTTATTTTTATCGTTTTATTTATTCAAAAATCATTAAAAATTAAAAAAAAAAATCACAGATACCAAAACATATTAAGAAACAGTTTCCAGCTCCAATAATAAATCAGCATATTAGAATGATTTCTGAAGGATCATGTGACACTGAAGGAGTTATGATGCTAACAGTTCAGCTTTGCATTACAGAAATAAATAACATTTTAATGTATATTAAAAAAGAAAATGCAATCATTTTGATCAAATAAATGCAGCCTTGAAGAACATAAGAGAAATATTTAAAATATTACAAATCTTACTAAAAATCTAAAAAAAAAAAATTATATTTTTTTGGGTGACGTGACTCTTGAGAGTGGTTTGTTTTGCTTAATTGTTCAAGATGATTCATAAACTCAACCTGTTTTCCATCAGTCTGACAAATCTGTTTACTATATATGCTGTTTAAATGTATACAATACCTTTCAATGGGTTAGTGTTAGTAAGAAGTGTTAAGTGTAAGCAAGCATGCATTAAATGACAGTAAAGACTTTCACATTATTGTGATTGGAAGATCATTCTCAGTTTCATATGCAAATGCATAAACAGCACTTTCCATTTAATATGAAAATAAAAGGCAGTTGCAATTCAGTATGACAGTAACATTTTCTGAAACACCATGAACACAGGCAAGCAAAGTGATGCAAGGAGTAAAATGTCTCAGTGCTTTTGGACCAATAAATAAGATTATGTAATTTTTTTTGTCAAATAACAGTAAATACTGATTATTAAACATGGTTCTTGTCTTCATTATTGCAGGCTCTGGAGAGCATCTGATTCGCACCATGTTGGCCAGAGAGTGCTCTACTGCCATGCAGACTGAAAATGCACACCAGGCCCTACTGGAGGCTATGCAAAACAAATTCATCAGTGAGTGACTCTCAGAGACTCTCTTTCCCTCCCTGTCACCCTGTTTTCAAGTTTCTCTCTTTCCTTCAGCAAGCTAATGTCACTTCCTCACAGTATGAGTGAGTAAGAGCAGCTCTGAGCAAAAACTGAACAACAAAATCATTAACAACTTGCTTGACTGGAAATGAGTGCAATAGAAATTCAGCAGCCGCAACGTTTTTTTTCTATTTGTTTGGATTTGAGGATCAATAACATTCTTTTGAATGGGCTCCACAAGTTTTTGGTTAAATCATATTTCTCTGGCCACAGTTATTTTCAGTTGCCATAAATACTCTGTTGACAGGGCATTTGAAGATGTCGCTTGCTTTCATGTTCAGAAGCTTTGCTCATTTGGTTCCCTTTCTGGGCTTGTGAAATCGGGTGACCGCTTGGATTTCTTATTGAATGTAGCACACAAAATACATGTGGGAATATTTGCTGGTTTTGGCCTGTGACCTTTATAGTTTTGTTGCACGGAAATCCGCAACTGTGGGAGATGGTGTAAACAGGTCTTGGTTGGATCTTGCACCGTAAAATAACTAAATCCAGTGCGATGATATACTAGAGACATGGTAACAAATCCAAATGATTCTTAGCCAATCAGAAGAGAGTCTCTCTCTGCAAGTTAATTTCTGTCTTATACTTACAGCAAAATAGGTGTTAATAATTAAATTAGTGCTGTCAAATGATTAATCGTGATTAATTTTTTTGCATTACATATGTTTGTACTGTGCACTTTTATTATGTATATATAAATTCACACACACATGTATATATTTAAGAAAAATGTGTTACATTTATATATTAAATATATTTATACATGGTATAATTTATATGAAAATGAATATATACATGTAAAAGCATGTAAATATTTTTTTTTATTAATTGCTGTATGTGTGTGTCTATTAGATATACATAATAAATATATACACCGTACACAAATACATTATGTAAGCATCTTTTATTTTGGATGTGATTTAATCGTTTTTTAATTTATGAAATTTAAAAAATTTTGAGCATTATTCAGAATACCTAGTATATGCTTTTTATTTTTAATGTTTTAATGATTTATCTAATGTGTATAGTAGTAACTATAGTCCCTATCGAAGTCACTCAAAATAATATTTAAACTCTAACTTAAATATTGTGCACAGACGTACATGAGATAATCATTAAGCTGTCAGCTACAAGTTCACAGAAATAGAAAACAGTCCAAAAATTGAATCTGTTGTTGATCAACATGTATTGCTGTCTCTGATTAATATAGAAAAAGATACCTTGCATTGCGTGTTGTTGTGTTGCATTGTGTCTGTTTTGGCAAAATTATTCAGTTTGTGAAAATGACCAGATGATTATGCATTAAATAAGTTAAGAAGACCTGAAATATTGATCAAATTTGAAATCATTTTGATATGTGAGAACAAAGAGACTGTGGAGTACCACCATGTTTATACTATTTGACTGCAGGACGCTGTGACTAACCAATCAGAATCAAGTGTTTCTGAAAGTTGTGTAATAAATTTTATCGAACAGTTGGGATGAAACGGAGGAAAAGAATAAAAGGCTTTTTAATGGAAAGTTGGACAAAGATCTATTTAAAGATGTCTTTTGAAGTGTGGTGTTAAGATGTGTTCTGTGTGAAGCCCATCCAGGTTTTCATTGAAGGGTTTTAATTGAGAGGTGTCATAAAAAGAGCCGTGTTCTGCGTAAACAAGCTGAACACAACACGATGTGCAAAATCAATAAACCGAGCATCCTATATGAGGTGAAATTGAAACTCTTCCCTCCTGTGGATTGATGTGTTATGCCTGAGTGCTTCAAACCTAGGTTGCGTCCAGCACTCCTTTGGTTTTAAGATGTAATCATTTGAATGGGCTCGAAGCCCGTTTTGCAGCTCAATACCTTTTTTTTGTTTTGTTTTGTTTTTTCCTCTTTGGAAAAGTATGCGTTTCTCAACAGAGTCCCTTTATCAGTGCTCCGTGAGGGGTTACAGAAATAACTCATTCCATCATTAACCTATTAAAGAGCGAAAAGTGGCTCTGCTCCCAATTTTTCTCATTTGGTTAATAAAACAAAAGCTTTGGAAAGAATAATTGTTTTCAGTCGTTTAGGTTGGCAGGAGAAAGTACGGAAATGTATGGCTTTTCCGCTCATTTCATTAACTTCTCAGAACAGAGAATAACTAATAAATCATTGACCGAATCGCTGGATTTACTTAGATGCCTCCAACATGCTTTCATTTCTACTTCACATTTAAATAGACTGATTGTAGTGGAAAGAGGGTCATGGTTGAAATGCAGTTGGCTTGTTTGTGTTTTCAAGGTTCCCCGTTCCTGGCTGGCGAGGACTGTGTTCTGGGTGGGGTGATCGTTCTGAGGTGCTGCACATGTGGAGAAGCCCAGCGCTCTGAAGACATCCAGGCTCTGCTGGGTATATATATATATGTATATATGTGTGTGTGTGTGTGTGTGTGTGTGTGTGTGTGTGTAACACGATCCTTTAGAAATCATTTTATTATCTTTATATGGCAATTAAAAAAAAACATCAATGTCATCATTTGTGTAAGTGTATGTATATATATATATATATATGTATGTATATATATATGATACAAAATATATAAATTTAATATCAAATTCAATTCATACAAAATTAGTTTAATTTTTAAACATATTTTATAACACAAAATGGTTTGTTTTTATAACATCGGCACAAAAATGCAGTGACTGAAGATTTTTGAGGAACATCTGGGTCACTGAAGATTCCCTGAAAGCCATTCATAATGTTGTTTTTTCTTCTGATGCCTCCCTCACATTCTTGTCTAAAGATGCTGACTGTTTTTCCAGGCGTCTTTGTTTAAACATTCAGGGATAAACATGGCAGCTCCCTGCATTCACAAATAGCAGAATAAACAGGTCTCAAAGTGTGGTCTGGCCTCAGAGAATAGAGGCATTGTTATAATTACGGCTGACACTCAATTAAATAATGCATTTGAGACAGATATGAAATGTACTTTTCTGTTGTGTTGATCAATTGTTCAATCTTGACTTCAATTTGAAGCCCAACTCAGAAGGCGAGTTTCAAATCGACTTTGAAAAAAATATATGAACATATAAATGATACAAATACACTATTTTATTGGTTGTTCTTTTATTCACAGTTGAATTTCTATGGAGCCATACTACAGAGAGCATGTGTGTGGGATACATGTCTGCCCAGGACAGTAAAGCCAGGGTAAGAAGTTACTGCATCAGAACTCCTCTTCACTACACAACGAACATTGACAATCAACCTTTTTATATTTATTATTTTAGTTATTTTATTTTTTATTTATTCATGTGTGATCAACTATAATAGCTGTGCTTTCCTTTACAGTCATCACTTTCAATGTTTGTTTGTATTATTACCAAAGTCCTTATGCCCAGGAAGTGAGCAGTGGAACACAGTAAATGGCTGCTAAAATACTTCTTCATTTTAGTATACTCAGTTAACGTGTTTTTGGTATATAATGGGTTGCAGCTACTTGGAAAATGAAGCTGTTCAGAATGAACTGCGCTGCTGGATTGTCACTGGTCTGATGACTCTAAGGAAACCTTGCAGCAGAAAGACACCAACTCATTCCTGTACCATTCCAGAGACATTCCTCTCATTCCTGCATGCATTGTGCCGCTGTGTATGTGTGTGTGCCTGATGAGATGAAAGCCCAGAGCTGACTGGCAGCTTAGCGAGGTAGAACACAGTCCGCAGCTCTTGGAGTGTGTGCCGTTTTAACCGTTTCTATTCACGCTAGTAGCTCGGAGCACGTCTGGAAGTGTGCATTGACCCGTTTTAGAATAGTCTTTTGTTGGGTTTGTGTTCTGAACAGAGGCTCCAGTCAGTTCTTGCAGGAGCCAGTGTACGCTTTATCCAGTCTATTGCCAACACAGGCTGGCTGGAAGCAGAGGCTCTCTGCTGCTTCAAGCTGTTTGGCTTTCATGCCTGGCATTGATGAATGTCTTAAACTAGCAAACGTAGCTCCAAAACTTCTCTGCACATTATGTTTAAATATCTGTTAACACAGTTGCTATGTTGGGACATAATTCAGTTTCATATTTTAATTTTAATTTTAATTTTTTCATTTAGGTTTTGTAATTTTTGTAATTAATTCATTGTAATTTAATTTTTTGTCTTATTTTTAATAATAATAAAAACTTATTATAATAATAACTTTAATTTATTTGTCCGTCAGATCATGACCTTCAGTCAAGTTAAACTGCACAGCATAAAATTATTGTTGTGTATACAGGATATTTGTGGCCATGAAACTGTGTACACTTAGGACATGGATGAGCCTCTGTGTTTGGTGCTCTGACAAACATCTTATCCAATAGATAGCCTGGAATGTGAATTAAACGGGGTTTTTTTTCTACTAGAGCAATGGGATGGCAAGATTTCAAACCTTCCAGCTCAATTCCCAAATCCGCATGGATCATTGCTGTTGGAGAGCAACTAGTCTTCTCATGTCCTCTGCTTCCCACTCTGGTTGTTGACTAATCAGTGTCACTGCTCGCTTTTCTATTTTTCCACTTAGCCTCTCGAAACGAGGGATGGCACATTGTGGTTGTGAGTGAAATAGTATGTGAAAACCACAGCTGAAGCATGGTCATTGTCATAGATCTGTTTCTGCACTGCAGCCCCACTTCTGGTTTGAACATTCTGGTTTTCAGCTCTTTAACACATCATACACACATTTTTTTTTACATGGCAATTAAGAAAGAATTTTAATGGCATATTTTTGGTCTCCCAAACAAAGCTGTTTTCTGATTATATCCAACTGCTTAAATTTTTGGCTGAATCTTGATGTCCATCTCAAGTCAGTGAATCTCTGGTTTGCCACACAGAATTGCGTCTAATCTCCAGGTTGCGTTAAGACTTTGTAATTATTTCCAGCAGTGGTAATCCCAACCACATGTGAACTATTCCAGATAAAACCGAGTAGATTGAAACATGTTCAACTTTAAAACACTGTTGTCGTATATAAGAGTAAGAAGTCAGAAATAGGGTTGATAATCAGAGCATTTACACTTTTTCATAGTTTGTTAAACTGACAAAATAATAAATACACCATCATATATTATGTAGCATGAACTCGGGAGGATTTCTGTTTTATTTTATTTATTAATTTGAGTAACTAACTAAATTATTTATTTGTATATGTATATTTCATTTATGTATAATAATATTTATTTCATGTTTTATTAATTCTTATTGCTTTTTTAAACCACTGTGAAAAATATTTAGACTGCCTGTAGACTTCTATTTGAGGGGAGACCTGAACCTCATATAGTTGTGGACCACAATATCATGGAGACTTGGACCAATAAGCAACCACCCTGGTCACCCTGGTAACCACATAGTATAGCACTAAAAACCACTCAGAACACATTAGCAACTCCCTGTCACAACCATCCCCTAGTATTGTGGTGCAGAGTTAACATCTACTGAAGAGGCATCCTAGAGGAATACAAGAATCTTTTGAGCATTCAGAATGTATCCAATAAAAAAATTGTTAAAGAGTGCTTTTTGCTTTGCCAGAACTCTACAGTCCAGAATATTGGAGCCATATATTTGAACAATGCGTGTATAAAGGAAGATTGATTTGTTCATCCAAAATTTGACAAATTCTGCATTCTGCTTTAAATTCCGTTTTTATTAATGGATTCCATGGTGTCTTTGAATTCTACATTGCAGAAATAATTTAACCCTATATTTTATCTATCTCACATTTTTATTTGACTTTTTCAAAATGTAAAAGTTTTTGTTTACATAATATGTGTGTGCGTATTGTGTATGTTTATTATGTATATATAAATTCACACACACGTGCATATTTTTGTAATTGAAACAATTTATAAATATATATTATATATAAACATATTTTTTTTAAATATAGACATGCATGTGTATTTATATATACATAATAAATATACACAGTACACTCGCGTATATAATGTAAACACACAGCACTATTTTGTTTATATTTACATTAATTTTCAAATTGTAGTATTCATTTGTTTCTGATAGGTTGCTTATTATATCATTTCACCGAGCAGATTTTGCGCGGTGTTTTATCATTTATTTGATTTAGTTTAGAATTTTTGTTTCCTGACCTGCCAGTAATCCTCCTGAGCTTGTGCTGGGAAGTCACGCAGAGTGTGGGAGTGAGATATGGATCACTACAATAACTGCCGAGAGAGGTCACAGTTTTCCACTGACTTTTACCGTACGCGAGTCCTCCCGTAATGGAGCAGTGTTAGTGACAGGTGGCCCGGGGCTCTTTGGGATGATACCAGTGCTTTCATTCTTCTCACACATGGACCGAGAGCTGTCTGCTTCTGGCTCCCCGAGGGCTGCTTATCGTGGGCGGCAGCTGCCTTTGATTATGAAGAGGACACCTCGGTCCTGCCATCCGACAGCTGTGTGATTTCCCGCCACACTCATTCTTGATCCTGTAAACACTGTTTCTCTCTCTGTTTGCCAGACTCACATATCCAGACTTCCTCCTGGGGCGGTGGCCGGACAGTCACTGGCAATCGAAGGTGGAGTTTGTCGACTCGGGACCTTGAGTGACTGAAGCGGTGTGAAATCATCCTCTATTTCTGCAGCAATATGTCAGCACCTGGATCTTTATAGCAAAAGCTTGATGCTGTGTCATCGTAGAACTCAATCCGAAAGGGACAAAAAGGTTGCAATATGTCTTTTCTTCCTTCTTTTTTTTCTTGCACAGATATAAACACATTTAATCAATGATTCTCAATATTATTATTTATTCAGACTTTTACGAAAACCTACCATTCTAGTTTTGCGCTCCAATCATAGGCATAGCATAGACAGTGTCATCTGTTTTACTGTCACTTGAGAGGGGGTTGGGGGGGAAGGGTTGGCAGGGTAATTTGCCTAAGGCGTCTGCTAAGAAAAGGACTTGCCAAGTGCACTTCAGGACTAGTGTACTGCTCTGGTTTTAGTGGGCTTCCAAGAAACTTAGCTTCTAGTATGTGCTGGATAAGACTTGATGCTCTATTTCTATTCTTCTCTGAAACAATATGCACCGTCCTTATCATTGTAAATAAGCTAAGGGTTGTCGAAACAGGGTGGCCATTAATGTAAACGGCATTTTGTTTTTTTGCTTGACGTTTAATATTTCTTTACCCATTATGTTTTTATATATAGCCAAGATGCTTGTTTTGTGCAGAAGTTTAGTTTAGAGACTTATAAAGGTCTGAGTGGAGACTTTTTGACGCGTGTGCTTGGTGTGATTCTGGTTGAGTTGCAAATGCATGCACAACGTGGAATACAGGATAGAATACTTTTAAGAAAAATGACAAGAATTGCCTTTTCATTTGACTTTTTTAAAGCTATGTATAACAGATCAGTTGGCTGAATAGTTCACCCAAGATATTGACATTTACTCACTGTCATGTCATTCCAAACTGTATCTTGGTCAATATTTTTTTCATATAATAAGCTTTAAAATAATTCAAAAGAGCCAAAGTATAATTTAAAAAATGGTAGGTATGACTTATGTGCTATGTCTTTAGAATTTGTGTACTAGTCACATGACACTTAGGTGCATTTATGTTCATTTTATAGCTTGAAAGATTCAGTCCCCATTTGTTAACATAGCATGACAAAGCGTGATCTTTCCATTCTGTTTTTTAGTGCAAAAAGGTTGTGCAGATTGGAATGGTGTGAGGGTGAGGAAATTTTAGGTGAACTAAACATTAAAAGAGTGGGACTATTCTCAAATCTAATGATATGCACTGTTAAAAATAAGTTGATTTGTGGTTGTTACACTTTCACCACATTTGATGGCAGTAGGATCTCAGAAAGATCTTCTGATGAGACTAGATGCACACGCACTTTTGTCCAGCGTCATACTAAGTGCACTACTTTGACTAACTGCACTGCTCATGAGTGTACTTAGACTATGGCGCATGTTGCGTAATCCAAGTATGCACTTCTTTTGCGTACTGCGAGTTCACTTGACCTTGTTTGAAAGATGCATCGTGCACTTCTGTGGTTGAGCTGTATTAACAGGTGAACAGCTTTGTGTGTTTTCTAATGCCATGTGTAGTGCTCAGGAGATGAGACCCCAAAAAGCAAGCTAAAAAAATGACTGTTAGTCCATCTTTGAAAATGCAAAATATATTTTAGGTCTGTATTTTATAACGGCAGAAAAATGAGAGGATCTCTAAAGTGTATTTATAAATTACTCTGATTCAAATATGCTGAAGGTTATTACATTGATGAGGGTTTTTCTCTTTAGTTTAAACTCTTGCAGTACTATAAAAATGCAAGATATATGCTTATTTTAGTTTTAAATGATCCTGCATTTATTAATGAAATGTCTGTGAACGTTTCAAACAGCAGATTGTACTAACCTCTTGCTATTGTAATGTTCAATAAAAATGAAAAAGGGTGTGCATTTGCAGTGCCTCTTTACCTACAATTACTTAGTCATGTTCATTTCTTTGTGCATCTTTGTGCTTTATGTACTAATATTTTTGCAGTCTCGTGAATAAGGGCTCCAGTAAAGAAACTCGAGTCATATCATTGGCGTAAAAAAGACTTTTTGTATCGAAAGTAAAATAGGTCATACAATTATTGTGGCTATCGTGTGAAAATTGATGACATGCCCTGGCTTTACTTGCAATTTAGTTAATAAACACACATCATTTATGGGAGTGTGAGCTCTGTGTAAAATCATGTTAATATAATTGGCTCTGGAGACAGCAAAGAACATAGTACGGTTGTAATGTTTATGAAAACGTAATCCAAAATGCATGTTTCAAAAGGAACTACATCAACACATGTAAAAAGAACTCTTTGCATTCACACCGTCACTGTCATTAGAAGTGGACTCGGGTCTCTTTTTGTTCTACTTTCCATTAACTGTATGACTTCCTGTGTTAGAAAGCCTGTCATTTTATTTTTCTTTATTGTCTACAGTTTGTTGAGTTGATCTTTATCGGGAGGCCTACTGTTTTCACTCTTTATTTGGTCTCCACGTCCCACGAGCCCTTGTATTCCAGACAAAAACACTGCTCTATTTGTAGCATCATATTTGTTTTTGAGGCTCTAACAGACAGCAAAACTTCTATCCTTGTCTTCCCCCCTGCCCTCCCCACATATCTTATAATCTTAACTGTGGGCTGCCGAAGATTTACAGTCTAGAAATAAATTACACACTCGACAATAACCCAGAGGTGAAAATAGAAACTCTCCAGAGAATCTGGAGAAACGAAATAACTCACAAATGTTTGTTTGATGTCGAATCGCGGATTTATGTTGTTTTTCAGTCAGGGTCTGAAAGGTTTGGGTTAATGGCGCTTTCCTTTAGATCCATGAGTAACAATCCTGTGGCTGTCCCATGTTGTCCTGAAATTTGTCCTAAGGGGTGTCTGAGGATTTAATGTCATCCCATTGTGTTTGTGGTAACGGCCACATTGACGTTAGATTTCTTTTACCGCTTTTTAAAGAGTGATGTTTTTTTTTTTCTTTAATGAATGGCTGACACAGTCTTTTGTGCTGTTTCCAGTAATGCCAATACTTACATTTGTTCTGTTTAGAGAGCTTGATACAACATTGACGTTTTTGTACACTGTAGTAGGACGAGATAAGTCTGCTTTTTGCATGTCAATCAAATACGCAAAGGCAGAATCACAAGGTGGATTTTAGGCAAAGCAAGGAATGAATTAGCCACTGCTTTAAAACATATATGGACATTATAACATACAAGTTAAGTTAAACGCACAAAAGCAGGCGCACAAACACATTTAGAAATGTTAAATCTTACTGAAAATGGCCGATTAAGCATTTTTTACGTAATATATTTCTATATTTTTGTTGTAGAAAAATAAAATTCAAATAAAAACACTAAATATCCATTCATGTCCTGCATTGGGTAAGCAGTAATAGTTATTATCCGCCAGGTTCATCATGTGACAGCTCAAATGAGATTGGTAAAGCCATAAAAGCAAGTTTGATTTTATTTATTAATTTTATTACAATAAATAAAAGTAAAAAATGTTCTTTAGATTTGATCGTAAAAAACTATTTATTATACAATTACTTAATTTATTAAAAAAAATACTGAGATACAAAGATGTAGGCCCAAACTGTTTTTTTTTTTACATTTCATAAATAAGATTAAATTATACATAAACCTTTTGTTATATAGATCTTGTGCCATGGAATAAAAACAGAAATACATTTTTTATTTATTTATTTTTTTTTAGATTTTTAGAAAATTGCCTCAAAAGTCCAAATAAAGTCCTTAGCAATGCATATAACAAATTCAGATTGAACCGTTGATACATTTACAGTAGGACATTTACAAAATATCTTTATGTAACAGGACCTTTACTTAATATCTACAGATTTTTGGCATAAATGAAACAATTGGTCCATCATTTTGACCCATATATTGTTGACTATTGCAACGAATATATAGCTGTGCGACTGAAGCCCCAGACACCAAGTGCCACATGTGTTGTGTAAAATGTGTCATCTACAATTTTTTGTACATTATTTGATTTCTTTCCTTAAAAAGAAACTGAAAACAAAGCAACTGAATTTTCTTTTTTAAGGAATGTTTAATAGATAGATTGATGTTTTAGTAACTCAAGAACCTAAAGACTTGTAGAGAAAGTCATTTGCGAAGGTGTAGTCTTTATTTTTGTTCTGTTCTTGAAGATGTCCTCCACCTGTTGCTCTTTACAGAATGAGCACAGACACGTTATACAATAAAACAGTTCACTTGAACACTTAACACAATCATATTCCGTGAGTCACTTTCCATTTCAATCCTTCATTTCAGTGGCACTTTAATGCCGTGTACGCTGTAATGTTATTTGTGAGGTTGTGGCAGTAGGGTTACGGAGGGCCCCTTCGGCTTTGAAAAGAGATACTCTGTCTTTAAGAGGTGGCAGGGCACAGAAGTGAGTGCAAGGTGTATCCAATGCCTCGCGCTCAGCGAGACCAAAAACGCAAAACAGACGGCAATGCGAGTCAAGATCAAAGCGCGCGGCTGTGCCCCGCTCGGCCTGCTGTCCACACATGCTGAGCTCTGCTGTCAGACTGAATCGCTGCCATGTGGCCTGTGTCTTTCTGCACACACCGACACACACAATAGGAAGCAACCCCTCACAGCCACCAAAAACTCTTTATTATTACACACCGTATCTGAACTGTGTGTACAGAGACACAGTCACGTACACTGAGCCTCACAGGCCGTCTTCTCTTGTTCGTGTCACACAAGGACATTCTGTGCTGGAAATAGACGGCAGACGCCCCTTCAGTGCAAAGGGAACTTTAAGTATTTTGTGAGTGGTTGATGGTGAAAGAATCTTCAGAGTAAACTTCTACAAAAAAATGTGGTGAAATGTGCTGTAAATTATTAGTTAAGTAAAAGATTTTTTTTAATTATTATTATTTTATATATTTTAGATATTTTGTAATTTATATAACCTTCTTAGAGAAAAGAACATATTTAAAAGCACATTAATAAATGTTTATTTCATTACAATTTATTGTTTTGTGTGTTGAGTTTCTATTACTTTGTAGCTGCTGAGTTTTTTAAAATATAAAACGACTTGCCTAAAATCCCCAGATTATAGATGTATACAAATTATATATATACTTATTTAATTATATAATGTATCATTTGCATATTAAAAAATATTTTTGTAACTTCACAATGCCGAATAAATATAAAAAATGTTATATTGCTTACAATGATTTTATATTTTATATATATTTTTGTAAAAAGCCCAAAGTTGCAGAATATACTTTCCCCCCATATTTCTATCATGTTATCTGCAATGCTGCACGCTTACGAGGTGAAAGACTGAGTTCATGGCTAAGGTCATAAGGTCATTTGTGCGTTTTCAGCCCTTCTTATATGGACAGGCCTCTCGCAAGGGTTAATCTGAGCCCCAGAGTCTTTTGAGGTGTTTGTCAGCTACTTGACCTGTTTGTTCAGCTGCGTGCCCCTCATTCCCGAACCCCTCCCCCGTTTCTGAGCACCCTGTGCCAACAAGCCTTCTCTAGGTCAGGCATCAGGCCAGGTAATACGCCACTGACAGCAGAGCTCTCCCTATGAGCCCAGGCATTCGAGCTAGTCCTGGCAGTCCAGGTCAGCTATTCCAGGTTCCACGCAGCACGAGCTGCCTTCTAATTAAGCCCGCCAAGCAGCCGTGGCCCTTGCGGCATTGCGGGCCAGACACTTCCTGAAATGTGCTACACCACCCATAAAGTGCCAGCGCTGAGAGAAAGAGTGCAGAAGCGAATTGGATTTGCTCTAAAAACAACCTCGCTTGAAACCACTGATCTACACCTCTCACCAGAGCAGGGAGAATAACACCAGAAGAGGTGGTCAGCTGCACTGTGGGATTTCTTATATAAAAGCCAAAGAGTGGTTTTGCATCATTGCTAAATATTTTGGACCTGTGTGCTGGTGTTTTTTTTTCTTCTGTGCAATGATCTAACCATTACTTTAAGAGAGACACCGATGTGTAAAAAATCTATGTACAATTTTTTAATAACCTTTCATGTAGTGTGGAACAGTGAATGAAAACATCCTGAAAGTTTTAAATCTGCATAAATATTGTCTCTCAGAAGCGACTCTGAATCATTGAAGCGAGTGGATTTTAAAACAAATCCCAAGTCATTTCATGTTGACGTCAAAATTAAGCATGAACGTATTTTTTGGGCTTTGTTGGGCTTTTCACATTGGTTTAAATGAAAATGCAAAATTTATTCATATATATAGATATATATATATAGTTGCAATTAATTTCTGTAATTACATTTATAAAACCTACCCATACCTTACCATACCCATATCCCACCTCAATAGCAGCAAAAGAACACAATAAGTACATTGTAATTATTTTTTGATGCAAGTACATAATAGTTAAGGCCACCTAATATAAAGTGTGAGCATTGATTTTTATTTTGCGTGCATTTCTTGTAGAACTTTCTTGAAGAATGTAGGCCTTGCTGTTCAATGCAATTGAAAAATAATAATCTAAGCACTACTGTTGGACGTATACAGCAGTATTAACATTGTTTGTTGTCATTAAGGGTTTAAGATAACACCCCAATCCAGTGTACAGCACCTGTGAAGCCAGAAGCAAGAGTGGAGCTGTAAATAGAAGTGGTGCAACTTCTGGAAGGACGTGTGGATGGTGTGCGAGAGTGAGAGATAGAGTTGGTATGGGGCAGGATCTGCCACCGCTCTAACACAGGCCTGATGTTTTAAAATAAAGCAGGCTGTTGGCTTTGATGTTGAGGGGCCTCTAAAGTAGACGGTCTGATTCAATAAAGATCACTGCTGCTTATCCCGCTCCATGCTGTAAGCTTAGCCTTCACTCCGAAATGCTTTTATGAAGGTGAGATGCGAGAAGACCATGAGAATTCACTTGATACTAATAGCAGATGTACGTGAAACCCGCTCGATCGTTGTCCTGCTGAACGTGTCTTCTAGAGCTGGAGATGCGGTTGTGCTCAGTGTCACCCGCTGTGGGGTCTGTGATCAAGTTTGACGTGTTAGGGCTTTTATGTACAATCATTTGACTTACTCTGAACATGCATCAAAAATCAACCACACCTGCCAGGCACCAAATGCAGCAAGATGGTAGTCACTAGTGATCTAGATAATATTAACATAACTGAGCTGTTGTTGGATTTGCAAATATGACTTAATTTTGAAAGCAGCAGTAAGAATGTTGAGAACTACAAGTTAGTGATGTTTTGCATCGGATGCATTGCTTATTTATTCATAAATGTGTTTATGAATTATATTATATCCATACAATTTAATATATTTTGTCACGTTTAGTATTTTTTGCATATATTATTTTTTTAAAATGTAATAAATAATTTTATATAAAGATTTTATACGTTTTTATTTAAAATATAATTTTTTAAAGCAATTAAATACTTTAAATTAATTAAAATGCTTAATGAAGCATTAAACAGTAAAGACTTTGTTGAATTATATTTTTTTATGCTGTTCTTTTTGAGCTTTATTATTAATTATAGAAAAAATTTATCAAAGAATCCACAAATATATAGCTTGATGTTATTGTTTCCAACACTGATAATAATTTGAAATGTTTCTTCAGCATCAAATCAGTATATTAGAATGATTTCTGATCGTGTGACACTGAAGATTGGAGTATTGACTGCTGAAAATCCAGTTTTGCATTACAAGAATAAATCAGGTATTTTAAATTGTAATAACAATTCATAATAATACTGGTTTTACTGTTGATTTAAAAAAAAGACAATTTTCAAATGTTTTACCGACCTCAGATGACAGTTTAACATTCAATGAAAAGTAAAAATATGCATTGTTAAATAATCTTTTTGCTTTACTTTCTGGATATAGGTTACAAATACAAACAATATCTATTTATGTCACCTAGGATTGGTCCAACACGAAACACTGAAAACATCAATACAAACATCTGAAGAAATGCTCGGAGGTTTCAACGTTGGCCCTAGGAATCTGTTCATGTGATTACGAGATCATAGTCAGAGAAATTACTGAGGAATTTAAGAATATGAGCAAGCTTGCACATTTTTTAAGCCCCATTTAAAGAGGAGGGAAGAGTATTTTGCATCAGACATCAAAAGCTGAGCTTAGGCCTGTTCCTGAATAGAGTTAATAGGAGTCTTGTGGAATGGCTTAAAGTGTTTAATATCTAAGGACTGTGATACAATGTGAAAGACTTTGACCTCTACAGTTCATCTCCAGTGAATTTAACACATTGAAAGTCAGCGACAATTGACGTTTAATGTGACACAGACTATTTATTTAGCACTCAAAATGTGTCCATACATCTATATGCACAACCCCTACCATCGACACATAACTAGGACTCAATAAATACTTGGCAAAGATTATGCAGGACTGTTTTGTTTTTAGCAAAAACAGGAGAAGTGATACAACAGGACGTAATATAAGAACTCTGTTCAACCAACTAGACAAATATACGCTTGTTTACACAGGAACCTGAATATTGTATCCGATATCCTTATATCTGTCCAAGAATCCTGAGGTGAGGGTTTTTCAACTGCATGTTGGCCGTAATATAAGCATGCAAAAAGACATGAATCTCTCTCTGTCAGCTGATCATTGGTGGGGTGATTCCTGATATGACTTCCCTTTAGTTTTCCCTTTTACTCCTTATAAAAAAATCTGATAGCCCAACTAATACAGATAAACAATACAAATTCTTTCCATGAAAACAGTCCAACCAGAGATTCTGAGGGAAACCGTATGAAGGTCTTCTGTGCTTGTCGTTGGCTGTGCCGTCTGTTTCTCAGTTCAAACACACAGCCGGGTTTCAAAATGTGTTCTGCTTCTGTTTTAGAAGGTTCATAGCATCATCTCAGCTCAGAACTCTCTGGCCTCCTCGAACTGTTTGTAGTAGTCTTCATCCTGAGGGTTCTCTGCACATTTCTGTCCGTTATTGGGAGGTCGAGCCTGGTTGTAGCGGCTCCAGTCGCCCTTGCAGATGATCCATGGTAGGATGTCTACTTTGTAGTGCAGGTCGGCGGAGAACTCCGTGCTGATGAGGTTGGGCGTCCCGGCCCCTTTGCCTCGGGTGATGAGCTTCATGCTGTCATCGTAGCAGCAGTGCTGGGCCGCCAGCGTGGTGGATTCCAACGTGAGCATTGAGCGGATGCAATAGCGAGCGGTGGGTTTGTAGATCTCCAGCTTCTCCTTTGGTCCACTGGCGTCCTTCCAGCGGAAATTGCGCCTTGTGATGGGGTCGTGGACATCTGCGGTGCTGTAAGCCACCTCGGTTGGGTATAAGCAGGGGCAGCTGGGTAGGTCACTGGCCACTTTGCTCATGTATTTCTTGAGGAATTCGCTCTTGCAGTTCATCCAACGCTCACAGCTGTCTGTATCTGGGGAGGAGTAGTAACCAACATGTTGTTGTAGTATTTGATTCATTTTCATTCTTGAACTCAACATAAAACAGTAAAGAACCTTTTGTATGGATTGTTTTGCTTGCTTTTTAGTGACCAGTTAACCAGGTGGTCTTAAATTATAACTAATATAACTTACCAACTCCAAAGAGTTCTGTTGCATTAAACTCTTCAGTGCCGGCGAGAAGACTGACTTCTGTCGCTGCCGTCTTAAAAGCATCTTCAATCCCTGCAAATAAGAAAGTGGTTTACTTAGTGCCATTCATTTTAAAGATGGTAATTTTTTTGGAGGCATGTGCCACTTAGTAATCTAGGAACAGGCAGTTGCTTGCATGGCTTCCAAAGGATGGTCCAAGGAAAGGTTTTCTTACCTGGACAGCTGGGCATGTCACATGTCCTTGACTCTGTGGCTGTGCAGGCGTAGCCGCATGACCTGGTCCGCTTCTGGTTGCCATTTCCACAGGATACGCTGCATGGCGACCAACCACTCCAGTCCCCGTCACCATCAATGTAGTCTATAATAGAGTGACAAATACATAAAAATGTTACACATTCACTGGCACTTGACTGCTATGACATGATCTGAAGTACAGGTTGTGTTGTGCTCCTGTCCCACTGAGCAGATTCTGATTCAGACCGTATGTTTCAAATACCTGAGGCACTCAAACTCGGCCTGCTGGTCTATACCATTAGCATACCTCTCTAATTGGCTCATACACATGGGAGTGGGTGAATGAATGAGCCAAGTCTGCATACTTAAGCCAACTTCCAACAAGCCAACTGTTTTTTAAACAACAAAAAAGTACTACTACTTTTACATTTTTGATTCACTGATGAGGGGCAACCAAAACAGTAGCTGAAGTACTGAGGTGGAGTATTCTAGAATGCCGTTCTCTGACATTCCCATAATTGTATGGGCTTTAATACAGTTTTATATCCTTACAATGGGCGTTTACAGTCTGCTGGACACAAAAAACATCTGCTCTTGCTGGATTAACATGAAGCCCAACCTAAGACTAACTGTTTAGAAGAATAATCTAAATTAAAACTAAGTAAAGCAACGCTGAAATTTTAATAATAATGTATCTGTTTAACATTATTTATTGTTATAATTATTATTAATTTAATAAAATATATAAAATCGAGCTTCTAAAATTCTTTATAAAAATATTATTTTATAAATTAATTATTAATATTATTAATAATAATAATAATAATCTGATACTAAAAAAGTTTATGCTCTAGAATATATAAATTGTGCACTTGTTTACATTATTATTATTATTATTAATCTAATAATACAAATGTTTATGCTTTGAAATATATAAATATTTTGCTAAGTTCTTTACAAAATTATTATTATTATAATCATCAGTATAATACGTATAGGCTCTGAAATATATAAACTATTTTTTTTGTAAAAAAATTTACAAAAACATTTAAATAAATTATGTATTAAAAAATTTTTAATTATAATATTATATAAATTATGTATTAACATTTTTTTAATTATAATATTATATAATTTAATTATTATATAATATTTATTGTTATTAATATTATTATTTATAGATTATATTATATATTATGTTAATGACAGTTTTGTAAAGAAAATGTTTTATGTATTATATTTTTTATAATTTATATATATATATATATATATATATTTTTTTTTTTTTTTCATTCTTTCTTTCTTTCTCAGCTCAATCAGATAATGAAAGGCAGCCAAACCAAGGGTGGATCCTTTGAAAAAGCTAAATTATAAGGAAGTTTTGATTTGTGTAACATTTCTTTTGGTTATTACATATTTTCAACTTTTCTGGTAGTGTACAAACACAAACACACACACACAAACACTAACCAAGCAAGCAACCACAATCTATATCCTTTGCCCCTGATGAGAGAAAAACAAAGACCTTTGGTCTTAAAAAGACAACATTACTTTCAGCGCCGTCAAGCTGCATGGTCACAGTCGAGTGCGGGCCAACTCACAGGCAACAACATGTCTGAAACCCACACTAGCCACAGTCCCCACACGCCGCTAATGGAAACGAATAAGCCAATCAAAAGCAGATACGGCAAACCCTCAGGAATGAGTCATGGCCACAACAGACCGTGTGTTAGTCATGAGTAGAATTTCTTAGTAGAATTTTTAACTTGGATTTGGTATTACCTTAACACATAAAAGATAGTTCCTCTAGAGCGAAAGGGTTTAGGCAAGTGGTGACAGGGTAAGAATGCGTTTGACAGGAAGTGCAGTCTCTGACAGCAGCACACATTCACTCATTTAACTCACTTTACCAAAAGAGACAGAGAGAGAGCTATTAGAGCAGACGAACAGATGCTCTGGATTCTCTCTCTCCTGCTTTGATGTTCAGGAGTGTTTTCTGTCACGGAGGCAGACTCTGCCACACAGGAATCTCTCCTACAGGAAGCGATCTACGTAAGAAGCACTGTCCTTGTTATAGTGACAGCATAAATCATCTGACGAGCAAATGACAGATTCCATCTCCTCACGGCAGAGCCATATTTGTGTTTTGCAGAGCCCTTCATTAACACAATAACTCCATAACACACACTTATCTGCTACGTACCGTATTCGGTCTGGGATCTGCTTCCTGTGCCAGCAGTCCCTCTTCGCTCCCAGTCTCCAAGCGGTTTGAGGAAGTTGCTGTCCTCCGTGTTGCTCTCGTAGGGGTAATCCTGTTCGTCAGGACCCTTCGGGGTGGACACGGAGGACGAGGAAGACGAACGCTGCCACCAGTTCCTCCAGTTAGGAGCTGCCCAGCCAGGCTTGTTTTCTTTGCGTATTCCCTTCTCTGGCTCCGAACCTTCCAGGCTGTCCACAACTTCTATGGTAACCTAAAAATGTTTAAGGGATATTATTGTTTAATGAGGCAAACATCACTGATAATTAGTTAGGAATTTAATACCTTTCACGCATACACACACACACACACACATATATATATATTTGTATATACATATATGTATATATATATATATTCATAGTTACTAAAATCTTATTTTTTTATATTATTTTATTCAGCAAGAAAGCAAAGAGTTTAAAAGTAACAGTAAAGACTCATAATGACACACAAAACATTTATTATATTTTCCACAAAAAATATTAAGCAGTCTAAACGTTTTCAACATTAATCATTACTCATACATCTTGAGCACACAAAGAATAATTTCTAAAGGATCACATGACATTGAAAACTAGTAACAGCTTGTGAAAAATTTGCTTTAATAAAATAAAATAAAATAAAGATATTTTGAATTGCAAAAGTATTTCAAAATATGAACACTTTTTTTACTGTATGTTTGATATTTCCATTAATTATATTACAAATATAGTAAATATCTCATTTCTATATGCTTTTTATTCAAGCGCACACTTACTGTTTTATAAATATGAATTAAAATTATTTACAAATAAATGTATTTCAGATTATATCAATTATATATAATAAGCAAGTTACATATTCTTTTTTATTAACATGATATATGATCGTTGTAACATTTGATATCATCATGCTTCCAACAATTTCCTTTTGTAAGAAACATTTCAAAACAGTAATTTCATGCTGTGCTATAAAACTAAATCAAACACTGAAGTCTGCATCAGTCCCTTTTATTGCTAATCTAATTTGTTTACTTGCACATGTTGAGAATAATCATACAGATCAAGGGTGTTTGTTGTACTGAGAGAGGGTTTTTTTGTGGAACATCAAACAGTGAGGGGTAGTGTGATCTTGCGGAGGTCCAGATGGACTTTGGCTTAGGTCATGGTCATGCTCTGTGACTCGTTCTGAGACGCTGCCATTCTGCAGTGACACCCCCACCCCACTCAAACACCCCACCAGTAACACATGTGCCTCCCAGATTGGGCAAAGGGGTGGGCTTCCCCTCTCTAGCCTCTCTTTCTCTAGCTCTCTCCACCTAAACATCAAGTTCAAAGGGCCTCTCAGCCTCCTTAAGACCATGAAAGCCAGATGATGCTTTGGATCAAAGATACCCCCCCCTCTCACACACACACACTCATTCACTGCCATCTTAAGACATTGATACACTTTATCTTTTCTGCAATTCTTGGTCAAAATTCAGGTTTTTCCTTCTGATGTGGATGGAGCCTGTGGTGGATTAGTTGGTGGTCTGTGCTGTACAGGTGTGTGTGCTTACTAAGACTAAGCTAGGTGAATGTTAGTGGTTGTGTGTGTGTGTAAAGATAGAAAGCGGGGGGAACCAAAAGGCTCCCTTACTGAAAAGAAGTGCTGATGTGCACCAAGGCTTTCTGCCACTTTCCGTTTGCCAAGATGTGCTTGGTCAGCCATATCTCCTTAAAAAGTCTGTGTTTGTGCACAGTAAAGAATTATTCATAATCATTGTTTAATACAAAAAAAATAAGAAATAAGAAATCTTACTTGATCTATTGATTTCTAAATGATCATGTGACAAAGAAGACTGGAGCAATGGCTTCTACTTTGCCATCACATTAATAAATTACATAGTAAAATATAGGAAAATAGAATAACGCTATTTAAAATTTCACAACACTGTTTTTACTGTTTTGTTTTTTTTTTAGACCAAGTACAATGACTACACATTATTTGTGACATTAATGAGCATTTGAAAAAGAAAAACATGTTGATTCTGAGCGTCTTCCTACCTGAATGTTGGGGTTCTGCCCGTTTATATCAGCTTTGGAAAGATCAGGGAAGTTCTGCAGGTCCAGCAGAAAAGCTCCAGGTCCGTCTTTCTGCAGGCTGCCCCCTGTCCCGTGACTCTTAACCCACGGCTGAGACGCTGAAATATGAGGCACTCTGGGCTTTCTGTCACCCGGCCCCAACTGAACAGAGGAGCTGCTTTCGGCATTGACATTATTCTGCATAAAACAATAAAAGAAACCATGGAAAGTATTAGATTAGTGGTTGTCGGTATTTATTAAAAGTCTGTTTTCAAGAGTAAGAGTAAGAGAAGTCTTTATTAAACCCAAAGGAAATTGTTTCTCCAGTGGCTGCATATTTCTACAGATTGCATATTTATAAGTTGCATTTTATTGTTTGCATGTAGCATAGTTTAGCAGTCACAAAACTGTGACCCACCAGTGTCCTCAAAGATATTCAAGGACTTGAATCATTCTGAGCAACGATAAATGCTAAACTGCTCAGAGTGAATCATCCTTTTGTATACAATTCTTGATTTTTTTGTTGTCACAAATTCAAAAATTTATCTCAATTATCAGCTTGTTTCCACCCAGACCTTGGGAGACATGCTACAACTGATGTTAGACAAGTATATTTACACTGTGTAACTTCCCACCAAGAAAACAACAGTGTACAGATGATAGTGGTTAAAAGTGGCTTAGGGTCTATTTACACAATTTAAGTCTCAAGCAGGAGTGCCCACTGAGTGATAGAATGGAATGGTGTTCCCTAGTCAGTCATCAATGATCATTAGTTGCTCTGGATGTTTGATAAAATTGCCTGGTCAGATGGGTTTTGACCTTGTAGACCATTGTGGCCAACCTGGTTGGTGCTGGTAGACAACCTCACAAACCATCCACAATGTTCTAATCTGGTTTCTCCAGAAGAGATTGATCATCAGATCTGTTCATTAAGTCAGTGACTTCATGATATAAACTTAACAATCGACAAGCTGACCCCAAGCATCATCATCTTTTTCTTTCCATCTGAAAGGTGCGATTGCAACCTAGACGTCTTTAACACCCCTTTAACCAGCCATATGTTCACGAAAAAGACCTTAAAGTCGAAGATCAAGGGAAACCAATACTGGTTTCATCCAGCTCAGCCCAGAACTGTTTGTTTACACTGAGAGAGATTAGAGACATTAGCAGCTCCACTCACTCAATCTCACCTCAAATGGCCTAATTACCCACAGGTGCTACATTGCTCCTTATCACCCCATAATATAAACACACACCCCACAGACTTTCAGTGTATCCTGAGAGAGCACCCACCATTTAAAGCCTGCTGAGGGACAGTTTACTGAGTTAAGAAGCCTCATGAATAAGATTACTGAACCAAATCTGACCAGGTCACTGGGATTGAATAAATGTTAAATGCATAGTTTTATTATAATCATTATTTTCTGTCTTTCTGAATGCAATATTGAAATGAGAATAAATGCAGTAAAAACAGATAATATCGATATAATATCGAGAGCAGCCACCAGTCTCAACAGAGCCTGAAAGCAAAACTACTGTTTGTTTTATGATTTAAAAAAATGTTCTTTAGGTATTTTGAAGGGATGTTAAAGCCTGGCTCCTGTCTTCCCTCAAGAGAGGAGTTCTGGCTGCAGCCCTGCACTCTTCTATTATAGAAATAGATATAAAACGGAGCCCATATTGCAGAGTTTCGCTGGCTGACAAAAAAAAAACGCTTTTCCCTGTCAAAGAGGGTTGTAATTGTTTTCCCTTAAGACTGCCAAGGCATGTGTTCGCTGTCACATACACACAGAGGGGGCAATTACTCCACAATTGGACAGCTATAAGTAGCTTGTAGTCATGCATACTGAGCTAGACAATAAGATCAAAGGGCACCATCAATCTTTTGTCTCTCTCTCCTCCCTCTTTTTCACTCAAGGCATTTTGTTTGACTGAGTGCTGTGTAAAGCTGTAGTGTAGAATGCATTTTGCTTCAGGTAAAGGGAACAAACATTGTCCAAGAGGTTTTGGCAAAGCTACTTTGAAACAGTCGTTTAAGTGGTTGCACTATAGTAAAGCTACATGAGTGTTCAGTAATGAACAGTACACTATTAAGTGCTCAATAACATGATAGTAATGCATTAAGGGTAAGGGCTTGTTCAAGATATAGTCTGCATCACTGATTCAATATTGTCATGTTTTGACAGCAAATAATGTAAAGATGTCATGAACATTACAGCGAAGTACCAATCAATCAATCTTCCTGCTATAACGAGGCTTTTTCATTTTAAATAAGACCGTCCAACTTAAAAAAATATGAAATATATCTGATATGTCCAGTTACTCAAGATTAATTTGGTGTAAATGAAGCCGTGAACAACGGTTAGATACCCATTGTAGTGTATTTCACAGTTCCTACAAAAGCCTTTACACACTATTCTTCAAACCGTATGGGTTTCTAAATAGGAAAACAGGCACAGGGGTGACATACAAACGCCCCTGTCACATTTCTGACTACTTCCACCTCCTGCTTCCTCTTCATTCCCTTTGCTTAAGGAGCATGACAGCAATTCAATTAGAATCCACTCAGGGGGTCTTCCCAGGAGACTGGACAGGAAACGAATGCTAAACACAAAGTGCAAAAGGCTTTTCAGTGCAGCTCCTATATCATGTAAGGAAATATTTGTTTTCACAACTTCTGGTAGTCTGGACAATTACCTAAGCCTATTTTCATGACATTGTGAATCCTAGATTAAATGGGAAAAAGAGAGAAAAACATGGTGATAATCGATGATGTTTATGATTACAGGTTTGCAGGTGCTGGTGGTTTTCTTAAAGCATCTTCAAGATCAGTGTGGCTTAACCAGACTCTTCTGCTTCTGACCCTCACTGCTGTCTCCAACTCTCCTCAAACCTGGATATGTTTGACACATTCAACGTACATTCCAGACATATTTCCAACAGCCGCGTATGTCATAAACCTGTTCCCAGAAAAGTGAGTTCTGTCCCATAACTCTTTGTACGAAAACCCACAGACTTGACCTCCAGGGCTAAACTGTAAAGACTCACTCGGGATTCACTCGCTTCCTTTAGCAGCCACTGACTGTAGTAAAATCACTAACAGACTGTTGAAATACAAACTTTTAGCTCTCAGCCTCTGAAAAGTAAAACAGCTGTTGGAGAACTACATAATAAAGTAGATATCATTTAACTGTTCACCTGAATCACATTGCTGCAAAGTGTTCTTCCTCAACAGACCCACCACACTGGATGAACACACATTCATCACAGTGTTATGCCAGCGTTTGCAGACTGACAAAGGCATCTCGTTGTCAAGCTAAAAATACATCAAAAAGCCAGCCGCAGGGTTTTCAATGCTCCCAACAAAGCCCTGTTGATCTCAAACCCTTCTTGACCCCTTGGTCTGGTCTCTGGGAGCATTGCACTTGCTTCATAAACAGATGGCAGAACACTTTTAGCTGAAATCTGCACAGACTCATTAAAGCCAGGTCTAATCTCGGCTAACGGCACTAAACTGAGAATGTGTTCTGTAGCCCTGAAAGTCACCCTGCTTTATTTTAATGTTGTGCAATGTATTGAACACATAGAGTCTATATTTGGCTTTCCTTTTTTAAAGCTTGGCAAATGCATGTTTGAAGTAAGAACATATTAAGAGGATGCTTGAGTGACACTGATGAGCCAGTGGTGATAAACGATAGCCTGCAGCTAGTCAACTATAGAGAAAGAGAACATCTCTGACCCTGGCTAAACCCCAGCTCAGTTTGAATGCTATGTCAAAACTACCTGACTAGATACAAAAATCTGTGCAACAGTACAAATAATGATGTTATGGTTGTTTTACCATCTCAATGTACATATTATATTTATGTCTGTCTATATATCTATTACTGTTGCCTTTTGGCATGACTTTACTTGAAATTTCCCCCACACATTTTCATTACGGTAAGGGGAAGAAAATACAAATAAATAAATAATAATACAAATAAAATGAATACAAATTAAATAAATCTGATAAAAATAAATAAATGTGATGATTAAAAAAATCTTGTGTTACAATGCAAAACATTTTCTTTTAAGCAAAAATATATATTTTTTTATTTTGGAGAAAAAAAAATTGATCCGCACGTGTTTTAAGAAAACTCACCTCCGCGACCTGCTCCGAGCTCACGGTGTCATTTCCGTGCTGCAGCGGGCTGCTCCGCAACACCGTGATGTGTAACGTCAGAAGAAGGAGTCCCAACAGCAACAGCAGCTCCGCCGCAAGCCGCACCATCCTCTTCACTCGAGCACTCTTAGGACCCTGCGCCGCCGCCGCTGCTGCTGCCGGGCTTCCGCTGCTGCCTCCTGCCGCTGCAGACACTCCGATCTCCGGATCCGCCGCGGACGAGGAGCCGCCACACCACTGCGGAGCCACCTCGGGGTCCAGAAGAGCAATTCTCACGGGAAAAAGAGTAACTGTCTATAAATGATCTCAAACAAACACTCCACGTTTGAAAACGGATCAGCTCAATGAGGGATCAATAACTCCTGATCTTAAAAACTGTATAATCCCGATGTCCAAAAAGAACATGAACTACCTTTAAAAAGCAAAAATGTAAGTCCCACAAACTCCAAAGCTGTGTACCATTCCATTGAGCATCAATATGAAATGCAAAAGTAGATTGTATGCTGAGATAAGAAGTTTTACTTCTTCACTGAGGAAATACTGGAGTTGTACTTGCGCGCAGGTAAGTCAGGTACATTGGCACAAGTAGCCTACACAATAATGAGAACCTGCAGCATTCTTCTTATATTTGAAAATGAAAATAAAACAAAACGGCAATGTCTCCAGTTCAAACCACTTCAAATCCTCGTGGTCTGTCCTTCACGTCTAAAATAAAACTTTGGGTACATTGTTGCGCTCCGGTGCACTGCGCAAAGTGCTGTCATCCTCTAGAAATGCCACTGTGTCTTCAAGGATGAAGTGCAGTTCACTATAAGCCCATCTTCAGTGTGATAAAGATCCAAAGTTCCTCCTCTGACTAACTCATCTGAGCTCTGTCTTCAGGAGGTTGTACGAGCCGCTCTTGCGCAAGAGTATCCACACACACCTTCTGCGTAAAAGCGCGCTGTCAAATAACACACGAAACTTCAGCTCAGGACTAGTGTGTGTCCGTGAGAGTTCCCTTCGGTCGTTGTGTGTCTTTAGTCCAGCACAAACACAGTCAGACTCGTGCCCACGAAGCCTTTGGTGTTTTTATATCCCCCTTCTTTTGGTTTGCTGTCACCTCCCCTCCCCACCGAATTAACCCTTCATGTCCCGTTGCACTAGTGCACTCATCTGCAGAACACGTACCAAATATCTGTCCTGTGTTGCTTTTCTGTGAATACAGTGGATAAGAAAAGATGAAGAGATTACACTTTTTGCAGGTCAGCATTTTAGTTAAATAACTATTTTTACTAGCCTATCGAAATTCAAATAAACCAATCTGTATCTTGACCACCTCTATTAAAATCATGCAACAATTTTGAAACTGTATTCAACTGATACACAAATATAGCTTGGAATCTACGGATAGCCTACACACACAAAATAAAAAATGTAAAGGCAATTTTAATTTAAGCAAACTTAATATTAATTATTATAATATTAACATTGATACATGCTGCAAGATAAAACATGCATTTTATAATTCGAAAATCTGCTCAACTCTGTATAATTTTTGTGAATACTTGAGTGATTTAAGAGTGATTAATTCAATTTAAAACACTAATTAAAAGTGATTAATGGGTCAGAGTTTGTAAAGCCCTATAAGCTTTGCCTTTGTTTGATTGATTATAGTGCTAATGAACTTATTGTATTTTCTAATTTGAAAGGTGATGTAACAATATGAAGCTTTCTATACCTCCTCCAAATTTCACACTTTCAGGAATGTGAGGAGGGGGGGTGAGTTGTGTCATGATTTGCATTTGTTTGTTCTTCATGGGTCGTCTGAAAGCCCACATCAAAAAAAGTGTGACAAACGCTGTAGCTCTTGTCCTGAACTTGTGTATTGCGTGGCTCAAAGGATTTCGCATGTTTTCAAGAATACTTGAACTTTGAATGATGTTTATTTGGACGGTCTATCTTCTGATTAAGCATACCAATCTGCATCGATGAAAAGGTGGTATGCAGAGCTAAATAAGTGTTGTGCACTTCACATCTCTGTAGCATTTCTAAATGATCTCATTTAGTGCTATTCAGCAAGACGTAGAGAAGAAGGGAGAGGGAGAGGAATCTGGCAGGGCTCAGAATACCTTTGCAGTTAGAGTGGCACACAGTCTTGTGAGTTTCAAAGGGCGGATGAGCCAATTCGTGGGGCCCCTTTGCTGATGGTCAGTGCTTAGACAGATGTTTTCTTGGAGCAGCACATTGCTGTGTTGGTAGCAAAGGAGTTGGAAGGAGACTTGACATCTGTTCTCCAGACCGACTAGACCCTCTGACACACGGGGTGGGGGTAAACTGATGGAGAGAGGCCCATCCTGTTGCGTGTACATGTGTATTTGTGCTCTTCTGCTGAAATGTGTGTCCATCCTTAATTTTCCTATAAACAACAAGGATTTTTTCCCAAGCTGGGCTGTTAGAATTCCAAAATGTCAATAATGAAAGAATGAGTCTGAGTTAAGTACCTTGCAGAAGTGATAGCTCATGAGTCATCCTTCACATTTTTCAGTAGCTGGCCTTTTACGACTATGCCACACCAACATTAAGACAATAGTGAAGGCAGGATGCTGTAGTTCTCAATGAGCATTTCTTCAAACCAGCGTCTGATATCCTGGACTTGGGGAAAATGTCACTGAAAAATACCACATGCATTAAAATGCCTTCACGGTTTTAACCTGCTGTGTAATGTTTGAGGGAAAAAACCAAACAAAAAAAGGATATATATGTACACACACAAACATATAAATATTAGGACCAGTCAGGATTTTTCTTTTTTTTAGCAAAGATGCATAAAATTGATCAAAGGGGCAGTAAAGGTGCCCACAACAATATTAAGCAGCAGCAGCACAATTGTTTTTAACGGTAATAATAATAAAAAAATGTTTGCATTGCAATGATTTGCCAGGAATCATGTGACATGAATACTGGCAAACTGACTGCATAAAATTCTGCTTTGCCATCAAAATAAATTACATTTTAAAATATATTAAAATAGAAACTTGGAAGAAAAATCACAATAATATTTTAATATCTTTAATTATATTTCACTAATTTTAATTGGTATGGTGTGTATACAAAAACAATTTTGAAAAAAAAAAAACTAAAGGGGTTAAAATTGTAGTAGTAAGTAACAAAACCTTGCTTGATGAATGTTACTTCCTGTCTGTTTACAAACGTTTTAAGTGCAACAACAGTAACTCCCACTGTGTCCCTGAAATAGAACAAAAACGTGCATTGTCCGATGAGTCTAGTCCCAAAGACATCTCCCCAGTTTCTCACCCCAGTCTTGAGAAATCTTCATCACTATGGTGTTGGTATTCTTGAAATAACAAACATTGTTTCAAACATGAGTGAAACAAGTGCAGACTAGACCCCATCTGTCTGTAGCATTTACTATCCGTCTTGATTCCTCCCAGCATTAATCAAGTGGTTACCCCACACCTGCGGAATGTGCATCTCTCTACTAATTGCTAGTTTAAGGTAAATATTGGCTTGTGTGCAACATATTTGGCATGTTGAGTTCCAGTGTTCAGACAGAGATTTTGCGTCTCTTTCAAATGTAACAATTAGGTTCTCATTCAAAGCAGCGAGTTTGGTAAAACATGTGCAGACACTACTTTTTGTTAGAACAAATAATTTTGCAGCAAATGAAAGTCAAAGAGGTAATTACTACAGTATATGCTTTGGTGTTTACTGTGGTAAATACAGTTACTATAGAGACATTGTGAATGTGGAGGTGGCATATCATACGATTCTGAGCCTGAATCTTCTTAATGATTCTGATTCCTCAATGGTTCAATTAACAAGGTACTTTTGAACTTTGGAAGAGCATAACATAACATAGGACAGTAAGCTTTATGTGTTTGATTCACTAAAAAGTCCGGCTCAAAAGAATCATTTGTTTGGGAATCGGTTGGCCTGCATTGGTTGTATTGTATGGTATTGATTCACTTAGATTAAAAACAAATCTGAGAATCAGAGTACACTGAACTGAACTGGTGTTTTTCAAAAAAGTGTAACTGTAAGTTTTCTTGGTTCCCAGACTTAGATTTCTAAAGAAAACATGAGTGAAATAAAATCTAAAATCCTGCAAATGACCAGAAGAAATATGCAAACAAATGACAAAAAACCCTTTCAAACTTTCCAAGCAAACATTTGATTTTCAAGTACAGTCAGCCCATAAAAGTATTTATTATTATTATTTTATAATCAAAAGTAGTTCCCTGCACGTGAAATACAAATAATTGCATATCAGTGTTAAACTGAAGGACTTGGATCCAATGTGTGAATGTTCAATGACCATGGATGAGTTGCGCTCGGTCTGAAACGCCCAGCCTTGTTCAATCTCTTCCAATCAATATAGTTGTGGATCACACAAACACACAATCCAGCACAGAACTGAGGTATTTCATCACTCCATCTTAGCAGCAGGATAAAAAAATAGGGCCACTTCAAGGGATTTCTTATCCGCAGCTAGTTTTGATGTAGGTCAGTGTTAAGGGAGGTAATTGTCTGATATATTTAGAGCAGCTTTTGATACATGTTCTATAAACATGACCCCTCCCTTTTTCCCCACAATGCCCTGAGGACAAAATAATTTCAAAACATCTCAAAACTATGAAACAGCAGTTAAAAAACCCAATTAAATATAATTTTACAAAATATACATGTAATAGTTAATGTCTCGTATTAAAACACTTGAAAAAGCAATAACAAACACTGCAAAAATTTGTTCTTTTTTTTTTCTTGAAAAAGCAGAACTGTCCTGTGTGGAATTGCAGGACGCTTTTTCTTCTAAAAACGACCAAGACATTCACACCTTGGCAGTCTCTGGACAAGCCTTTACATTCACAGTGATGACGATGAGTGATTAGCTGTCCCCCTCAAAGTCTGTTTCTTCGTACAGCTCTTGCCGATAGGAAAATCTGTGACGGGAGAACTTCACCTTTATGTCGTCTCCAAGTTCATCAAGGCTCTGAAGAACCTGGAAGAACATGGAGTGAATGGGAAGCTAAGAAAATCAAAGATTGCTATATAGAATTCTTTTTTGGGAATATGTCTGAGATGTGCATGCACATGTGCTTTGGGATTGTAAAAGGCAGGACAAAAAGTTCAAGACAATTCTTCAGTCAAAAAAAGCATTTCTTCATCAATCATACTGGTCAGTTTGGGATATTTACGTGTGCATGTGTTTCCCAAATTAACATTAAAAGTTCAAAAAAAGCTTTTCTAGCTTAGATATTTTGTCTTGTTTCCAAAAAAAAAATCTATCTAAAAAGTCTTAAATCAAGAAGGATTTTCACGAAAAATCTAGTCAAAATTATTTTAAAACAGGAAAAGAAATATTTAGCTTACCCCATTGGCAGAGTATTTTGTTTGTTTTAAGCTAATTTTTAAGCTTATTTTTGACTTGTAATCTGGGGGCTGACTTCTAATTTTGGCTTGTCTAGAATTCTACTTGTAATAAGAATATTAGATATTTTGGCTGAAAACAAGACAGAAAAAAACAGCTAACCCATTTTTTTTCTTTTTGCAGTGTGCTCACTTTAAGTTGATCTTAAAAAAAAACCCACTAACAACCGAGTAACTGTTAAATGTAATCTCATGTAGTCTCAAAATTTTCAAAAAAACCTACATTCATGTTTCATTTTTCCATTATTTAGACAAAAAGGCTATATCATTTTAATACTGCCCATATATCATAACATCATTCTGTAAATATGTATCACACAGAATTTGTACGTTAGTTCTTTGGAAATAAACGCCTAAACACTCATTAGATTTCATTAGACAAGTCTAACACTAATAGTGTACGAAAAAACAACAGAATAAATAACAGAGATAGATATGTCTGTGAGATGTTGGAATTTTTTGTTTATTACCTTATCGAGCATTTCTTTGGTGTGGGCAGCAGACACACAGAAGCGAGCCCTGGCCTCTGTAATGGGTGTAGCTGGGAAACCTACAACTACAACACCGATCTTCCTCTTCAACATGGCCCGTGAGAATGCCCTGTCAGCAGATGATTAACAACTTTTTGTCACTACAAATTTTAGTGAAGATTATACACACACACACACATACATTAGCAAATGTACTACTGCCAAGCAATCAAATGTTCTAGAATGATCTTTTTTGCATCTTGGAAGGGCTCTTTAGTATTGATGTCATGATTGATGGTTTAAAACAGGCAGAGGTTTTTGCGCTAATCCTGAAAGCAGTACGTGCCTTTTCCAATTAAGTTTCCAGACATCATTAGTACTCTTAGTGCGACAATCTTCATTACAAACTGAGCCTGTGATTAGATATCGTCTTCTAGTGTATCTAGAATTTCAGGTAGAAACATTATGCAGGGTAAAGCTGTCGAGAATCCCATTCAGAGTTTGCACTGTCTGCCACCTTTCCTCACCCTTTGAGTGAAGGGAAATCCATTGTAAACCGCACAGCTGGACTGTCATTTGCATTAGCCAAGAGGGAGAAAAGAAATGGACTGACAGGGAGAGAAAGGCAAAGGGAAAAGTATAATGGAGGAGGAAAAGATTGAGAGTGAGAGGAGGAGAGTAGGCCTCCACTTAGTCAGCAGAGACGACAGCGGCGAGAGAACAGAGCGCCGATGGAGAGTGAAAGCTGGATTTAAAAGGCCTCACAGCTACCGTCGCCTTTGTTGGCGTGCCAGGAAGCTGTTATCTTTGGAGGAGTCTGAAACGCCTGTGCAGTGATGAGCCTCTCGCATGTCATGTTTTCTTTCTGCCTCTCTTGTTTTTTTCTTCACCACTGATTCATGGATCAACCAGACCATCCAAAATGGCTACGGTCCAACGTCTTCTTGAAAAGGCCACATCGCCTTTGGAATGACCAGTGGAGATGACTGCAGCTTTTGTTGGGGTGTCCTCAAGCAGTCAGTACATTTTCCACACGGCATTCAAAGCTATCACCTTTGTAACCCGATGTAAGCCTGGCATTGTTGTTTTATTGCCCGATATGTGGGCACATTCAAAGAAGGATTACTATAGTGTCCAGACAGAGGAGACATGAAAAAAGCTCACAGAGAAACACCATGTTTCGCTGGCCCAGCAATCTAAGCTGAGGGTTTTCAATTGGACTAAATAGTGTTTGTGTAAATGCGAGTTTAGAGTTGCTGTAGTGTCAAACAACGCTCTTTTACATACATGTTGTGCGAGTTGGACGTGACCAGAATTGGTAGAATTGGCTTTAGGAGCTGCTTACCCAACTTTCCCAGGTAGATATAGCAGAAGCGGTACCACTGGAGAGTTCTGGTTGCCGTAAATGATGAAGCCCATCCCCCTCAGACGAGATCTTAAGTAGCGCGTGTTTTCAGCCAGCTGCCGAACTCTTCGCTGGCCTGTGGGGGAGAGGCAGACAGAGGCGTCATCGAGGAGAATTTGTTAGCTTTCATTGGAAAAGGAGCGACATAAATGGGAGTCTACAATAAAGTAAAGGTCATGATTTACAACAGAGCAACCACAGGTCAAAAGGAAAAGTGCAAATAATCTCAAAGGGCTTCCTCCACTGGGACTGCATCTGAAGGATTTGACTTTCCTCAGGATGAGAGGGATGCAGACTATGAAAGTCTCAGTTACAGTAGATGTCCTGCCATTATTTATAGGCTGATTACTAAGATGACAGTGAAACTTTATAGGCATATAAAAAATATGTAAAAATTAAAAAATAACAAGTGTCAGAAAAAAATAGTCAGCAAAACTAAAATCAAGTGGATGGCAAAACATTGGCAGGAGTGCACATAAGAGGTGCACAGGTGCAAATGCACCTCCAAAATAAAAATGTGCTGGGTAAATAAGATCAGATAAGACAAATATGCAGTACTCTCATGAGAACCAGATTGAAAAAATTATGTGAACCCATAGTGCCATAGTCAATAACTGAAATGTACAATGTTAAATTATTTAGATGCTACTAAATGTAATGTTATTGTTAACATGTCATTTCTGACTTGTTTTAGACCTAGTGACAATTGCATAACCGTCATGTTAAGGCTGTCTTGGGAACTAGTCTGACTAGCAGTTAATCAAGGTATGATCAAGTCTTACTTTTCAGATTCGAATTAGTACATTTGACCTTTTCTTGTCACTGAAATGTATGATCATAATCAAAAAAGTAAGACTAGTTCAAACAGTAGCACAACATTTACCAAAGCATATCATGTTAGATTTATTTGTGCATGACCTAATGAATATTTATAAACTTCCCATCATCACAAGCAGCACATTGTCCACACAACCTCAAGGCGGTGACTGTAATGATTTGATCATTTATTTATGATATTTCATATAAACATAAACTGTTTGAATCTGATGGTAATTTAAAAATACACTGGTAATTCTACAGTAATTTGTAGCACTCAGAGAGTCTGCGCCCACTCTGCGGTAGCATGAACGCCAAACAGACCATGTCAGGCAAACCATAGAACAAATATGTCTACAAACTAGTCCTAAAAACAGCTGGCACACTGTTTGCCTGCACGTTTCATAGTGTTCTGCTTAAATATAGTTGAAAACACTGGGATAATGGCCAAGGAATTGCAACATAATGTTGTGGCATACAGCCATATCATCAGCATTTATTGCCCTTACAAAACAGTCTTAGCAATACCTTAACATTCCTTTTTCTAGACAAACTAGAATGTATACAATTCACTGTAATTTTTCTGTAGGTACAATCAAAAAGAGTTTATAAACAGCTATTAGTTCCCTTTAGAATATAGGCTGATTTTATGTGAAAGGCTAGGAAAGGGGCCCAAAAGAGGAGACGGGAAATGACATCATCTGCTCGGCCGTTCAAATCTCAGGACTGGTCTTTTAATAGCCCCTCATTAAGACCATTAAGTAGTTAAGTGAGGCAGAGCAGACCCATTCATAAAATAATACAAAAACATAGTAACAAACAAAAACAGGAAGAAAACAGAAACATATTACGAACGTTTTCATGACATTTTGAGGCTCATTTCTGTACTCTCTTCCAAACGCCTCATAATGTGTCTGTGTGGAGTCATTCGATGTGAAAAACAGTACCAGCTGGTTTTGTTTTGTCAGGCTGAATGGTAGACAAATTTCCTCCTTTGCCAAGACACTCTTGGCTTGTACGTAGGATACAATGGATTTGGCACACAATTGGAGACTGGGGTAAACTGAGAAGCATGGACTGATGTACCATGCGGTTAGCGGTAGCTTAGCGGTTACCGCTCTGGACTAGTAATCTGAACTTCGGTGGTTCGAACCACAAAAAGATAATTCTATTAACTTTGAGCGATTGGAAACAATCAGTAGCTCAATGAACATCAATGCCTTTCACTGTCTGTCTTGTTTAGTTTATGTCTGCCTCTCATTCCCTCCTCCATATTTAATTGTGTGAATCATGCAGCTCTGGGGGCTGGCCAGGTCCGCCTCCAGCACTCTTTGGCACCATGGCCAGTTTTTGGAGAACAGCATGTTTGCATACAATTACCTGTGAACCGGTTGGCAGGTATTTCTAAAGGAAGTGGGCTGGAAAGCTAAGCTCAGAAGACCTTATGTCAGCAGAACGAATACGACTGCTGTTAACTTTCATTACATTAGAAACTCTTCAACAAAAAAAAACTGTACACTGGCAAATGCTAGAAACAGCAGGTGAGGCTCAGACTAAACAATTAGTTATGGACGTGATACAAGGTCAGATGTGGCAGGTCTTCTGCAGCCTATCGTGTTGTACTCCGAGTGAGCCAGAGCATTGTAAAGCGAACTCTCAGATCAGTGTGACTCATCCTCCACAGAGCTGCACATCATGACAGTAATCACACTTTACTGCTTTGCGGCTTGTCCAAGTCTGATATAGACATCATAGCGTTCAACAACTCAAAACAGGCAAGAGAGATTCTCTTCGGACAAGTTTGGGCTAGAATCACTCATCCAACTGAAGCAGAGGAGTTTAGCTAAATAATTAACTCTATATTCACTATATTCATGTCACAATCCGAATTAAAAGGTTTGATTTTGATGATTCCACAACATTGACCTGTTTATTTTGTATTCATTTATTTTTTATGGATATAGTTTAATGCACATTTAATTTTTAATTAAATCTGAGAATCATTCTTAAATCATTCTTTCCCCCCCCCCTTAATTTTAAGAAATGAATACTTTTCTTCAACAAAGATGTATTGAATTAATTGACAGTAAGTAATTTTATAATGTAATGTTACAAAATATTTCTATTTTAAATAAATGTTGTTCTTTTGAACTTTCTGTTAAAAAATGTTTCAAAGTATCCACAAAAAACACTGGTAATAAAATGTGAATATGTAACTATATTTCACATTATTACTGATTTTTTTCTGTATTCTTTATCAAATTTTGCTTTGTTGCACATAAGCTTTAAATAGTAGAAAAAAAAGTACCCTTTTGTGTGTGCTGAACTGTCTGTACAATTCCTTCCTATCAAGGTGTGAGCTGCAGTAAAATTAAAATGAAACATGATGTATTCTCTAAAAACATAAACATATAGATTAACGCTTATCAAAAACAGAAGACAGCTTGGGAAAACCCTTTTAACATCTGGTGCCATTCTGCTGACTCTTAATCGCTGGAAATATTTGACTTTTCCTTGACTTAAAGTCTGTAGGACCTTTAAGCCAGTCCAGTATTTTATTGAAATCAGTTTTCCATGAGTTATACCCTGTATCAAAATACATTTATACTGTTATTAAATCATGCAATTACCCACATTTAAGAAGTGTTGGGAGGAGAATTTCAGTGAATTCCGATATGAAAATGACTAGTTTGAAAGCAAACTAGTCATCCTCTGACTGTTGACTTCAGTCATGTGACTTTCACGATTTTATGTCTTATTATTGCTTAAGTGTCTATCCTTTGCTCTTTTTTTTTTTTCACCAACCTTCTTTTGTTCCATCGACACCCATGATGCATTTAATTGCCCTGATGATCTGCTCCACAATAGGGGGGGACATGGCTGTAGCGTACACCGCACTGTGTGAGTGACTCCTCAAATAATCCACTAATTCCTGCAGAAAAACACAACATGTCCACCATTAAAGAAATACTTTCAGAATTTTTTCATATTTATGTCACTGAAATTTTGAGACATTCTGCCCAAAATCATGTGTCAATGTTTCACAAGCTGTGGTTATGTCTTATGGTTTGTAAGTTTGAACTTTTGAACACTGGGCAGGTGATCCATGAGAAGTTTATTGCACCCTAGAGCAAGATATTTAACCCCAGGTTTGTTCAGAAGAGGAAAACCTGTAAAAAGTGATTTAAAATCTCACTTAAAATGATGAGTAGTTGAACTGAAACACTGTGCTGTCCACATTACACCACTAGAGGGAGATGAAACCACACAGCGCACATCTAGTAATAATGGCAGCTTCTCTTATTTATAATCATTGTGTAAAATCTGTTTGTTTGTTTGTTTGTTTGCGACAGCTAATTTTCAAACTATTTATATTGAAGTCCCAAAATAATATACTAACAGCAAATCAGACAATGAGGCAAACCAACACATATGGACACTAATACAGGCTTTTCTGTACAAACTATTACAGCTGTCATTCGATAAAATGACACTTTGTGTATTACAAACAAGCAGTTTTGGAAATTGTGTCTGTCCTGCATCCATTATAAGGCTTCTGAGCAGGAGGCGAGGCCAATATTCAGCTCTTAATCTCTGTCCTCAGACATCTGCATCCACTGTGGAGGGGCGAGGGGAGGGGACGCACCTCGTAGTGCACACGGGCCTCTGCATCCAGATGTGTCCTCTACTTTGAGGATGGGGGCGAGGGGGGGTTTATCTGCAATGCAAACATCTGCTTCCACTTAGAGTGCAAGATTTGCAGTGTTTTAGGTTCTGGGAGCTTTGTGGAAACAGCATAAGATAAGTCATTTAAGAGAACGTGTCCGAAAATCCACCCACATCTGTGGAGCGAGGGACTGGCTGGAGCCGTTTGGCAAACCTCCCACTGCGCCTATGTACAGTGTTCATAATGCTGCAGAGAGCATGTGTTTTACTCCTGCTGCCGTTGATATACTTTTATAAAAAACAACAACAAAAAAACAACAACAACTGTAAACCTACAGGAGAGGAACAGAAGTTTCTTTGACAAGCTGACAAGTATGACTAACAAGGTCTGCTGACTAGCTGCCATGTTTGGAAGCATCCTGTGAAAACAGGCAATTCTGATCTGCCTCATAAAATAGAGTTGGCAATCAGCCAACAGTCTCACCTTATTAAATTCTCAATATTACATAACACATGTATGGGTTCTCTCTCTCTCTCTGTTCTCCAAAGAATGTCTAATTCAAAAAACCTGCAGAAAAACCTTTTTCATTTTTAGTCTTTTATAATCAACTGCCATGTCCGTGATGTGGTTATGAAGTGAAGTGGTCTTTTTAATGGAGTAATGAGATGAGAGAGGCGGTGTGACAGGAGCGCGAGTGACATTTGGGGAACATATGTAGTTTCACATCATGAAACAAGACCATGTGTGCGAGTTTAAAGAGATAGGAAAAAAGAATAGTGTGCACGCTGAGCAAATGTGACGCAAGTCGTTTCTGTACCACAAGCATCACCAAATGACAAACAGCAGCTCAGTGATCTGAATTTCTGTAAAACCTTGGGCTTTTTGCCTCAGGAACACCTGACAGTATGGTATTACATAATGCCTACCTTCTTCCCAGCTATGTACCCGCCAGCAGCCCCGAAGCTCTTAGTGAAGGTGCCCATTAGAATGTCCACTTCTTTGGGATCCACCCCAAAATGTTCTGTAACCCCCCGACCTGTGGGTCCCACGGCACCGATGCTGTGGGCCTCGTCGAGATACAGATAAGCCTTGTACTTCTTCTTTAGTGCTAAGATCTCTGGCAACCGGACTAGAGAGCCTTCCATACTGAAATAAATAAACAAAGACATTTCAGTTAGGACGTGCTAGAAATCAGATTATGGACATAGAACGGTAACTTGTAAACACAAGGCAAATATGGGTCTATAAATATTTTTATAAATATTTTATATTATATATATATATATATATATAGATATATATATATATATATATATATGTGTGTGTGTGTGTGTGTGTGTGTGTATGTATAAAATATGCTTATACATACAGTGATAATGTATATAGACAGATATGCATATATCTGTCTATAAGTCTATATATATATATATATATATATATATATATATAATTTTAACCTTAATGTATCTTAAAAATGAAAAAATATTTTCCACCTTAATCCATACCTTTAAATGTTTTCAATTGAAACTATCTACCAACAACTTTTCATGTCTTGCTGTATTTACACTGCAAAAAATGCTTTTTTTGTCTTGTTTTCAGCCAAAATATCTAAAAATTCTGAAATCAAGAAGAATTTCAAAAAGAACAAGAAGAGTCTTGTTTTTAGAAAAAAATAGCTAAAATTAAGTAACTGTTTGCTTAGAACAAGCAAAATAATCTGCCAATGGGGTAAGCAAAATATTCTTATTTCAAATAGAAAACAAGATTATTTTGCTTGTTTTAAGTAAAAACTCACTTAATTTTAGCTTGTTTTTCTGAAAACAAGACAGTAATTGTTTCTTGTCTAGAAAATCGTTCTTGATTTGATCATTTTTAGATATTTTGGCTGGAAATCAGACAAAAAAATCTAGTCTTAGAAAGCACTTTTTGCAGTGTATGATGCTGTAAGGAATTCATTAAACATAAAATGTCTCTAATTACTTTACCGAAATATGTGCCCTGAGAAATCATCTGTCGTAATGATGGCAATAGGCACTATAAAGAGTACTATGTAGCTACCGGTACAGTGGTATAAGTTAATGAATCATTCATAATCTTCTATAATCATGCACAAATTTCCTATAAAGTTCATGAACCTTCAGTGTTCACTTCAAAGCACACAGAGCACAGATTTATGCAAAAAATGATCTGAGACGAAAGGTTATCGATGCTCACGAGGCTGGAAAGGGTCACACAACCATGACTGCAGACTTTGGCCTCAATAAACTTACAATCAGACAGGCAGTGTTCCAATAGGTGACATCACCCATCAGAAAACCTCAAACAAACAGGAGTGATATTGTGCTAATCACGTGAATTTTGCTTGTGCCACCAGTTATTAAATCCTACTGCTTTAGCTGTTCTCCAACACTGATAGTAAATGTATTTTGTATTGTTTAATTCACATTCTGTTGCTCTGTAAAGCACCTTGAGCTATACATGTGTAAGAAACTTCTTTATAGATGTAGTTTTTATTCATGTTTATTTGATGCAGCTTCTTACCATAAGGCTATAGTGAAAGGAACTGACCTGTAAATGCCCTCTACCATTATGAGGATCTTCTTCCAAGCACGATGGGTACGAGGTTGACCTGAGCATATCGCCTCCTTGAGCAATTTTTCTAGACTCTGCATGTCTGAAACCAAACAAAAAAACAGGAACATTATAAGATAATGCAATAAATACACTGTCAATTGATACTTTATCCTAACCAAACAAAACATATGGCTGTAAAATTACATCACAAAGCTCCGTTACAAATTACAAACAACCCAGCATGTTTATAGAAGCTATATTCTTCAATGTATAGAACATCGTTTCTAAATCCTCCTTCTTTAGAAACACCCAAAAAACACATCTCAACAGCTCAGTAGACGAATTGAAAGACCTAAATAGAATGTCTTAGATTACTAAGATACAATCTGACAGGACTGCCAGACCAGAAAAAGAAGGAATAGGGTCTGGTAAAAACATACTCCATATAAGTGACCCATCTCACCAAAATAAGCCTTAATAGTTTTTGTTCTTTTAGGTGTGTGCAGACTTTAATAGATCAAGGAGAACTGCAGGAATGATCTTAGAGCATAAACTTGCACGAAACAAACATTAATTGTTCGCAGACTACATTACATCTTACATTTCCAATAATTGAATCCTAGAGGAAAAGCTGAAAAAAGACAGAAAAAAAAACTAAATTACAATGATTTATAATAATGTTAAGTAAAACTGAGCTCTCACTGCACACTGGGATATTCAATAATGCTATTATTCATAGGCTGCATTAAGCCCAAATGTGTATTTATAACCAGACCTGGCAACAACACAAACTGCCCAACAGATGGCAGAGTTTACCTGCAAATTTACAGACTTTGAAATCCAATGCCGGATAAATTCTGGTCTGTGTTGCATCTGATCCCATTCTTCCCCTTTTACCCTGTTAACTCACTGCCTTCTGTACTGTCTCTATGAATAAAAAGTGATAAAAAGCCCAAAGAAAAGAATGCTCCATATAGTCTCTCATTAAAGTGGCCTCATTTCAAACAGGTGGACGTATTCAGGCCAGTGAAGGCCAATGTGGACGCGGCCTGCTTTCACTATCAATGCAGTCCTGAAATACTACCCTCACCTAAACAGATCCGCCAAAGGTTTCAGGCCGAGAACAACTATACAATGGAGAACGACAAGTAGACTGTACGAGGACATAAATGCCAAACTATGTTATGTAGTCTCTAGTTAATACAAGATGAAAATGACAGGAAAATCCACCCACTCGCTTCAAAATATGTCTTACTGACATATACAAAACAGTAATGATCATTATTCAAAACAACGATGTGCAAATGAAACTACATTCCATTCTTCCAAATTCCATTTTTTATGTTGTGTACTATTTTTACAGCTTCAGTCTTTCCCCTGAGTCTTCCACCTTGTATTTATGTAACAAATCAACCAAAAAAGCTAAATCAAAAGCTTAAATATTCCCGGTGTCAACAACACATTTAGGGCATTTGAACAAATCATTTTGCATTCAAATGTGCTTTTGTTTTTTTTCATGTGCAATAATTCAGAAAAACAGAGACAAATGATCCTCTTCTGCTTTTGGACATCTTTTTTTAAGCTCTTTTCCATTTCAAGTTGTGGGATTCGCAATCCTCCGAAGACAGATAAAGAATTAAAATGGCAATGTTATCGTAGCGAGGTAGGTATTTGTCAACAAACATGTTCTAACAACCAAAATGCAGATGATGACTTTGTTATTCAATGCTACCATTTATTCTGTAGGTGTGCATGTATCAACAGAGGAGAATGTTATCCGTTTTTACCACCAGTCTCTGCAAATGCTGGCTAAACAGGTTGGCTTATCATATAATTATGAACTTTGACTCACTGATGCGTTTAGGTAAATGGTTATCATCATCATATCCGCTTATGCTACATCATACACCAGCATACTGACAAAACCAGAAATGAGGACCTTTGCACGAGGTCCCAAATTGAAAGTACAACTTCACATTGCATTTTTTTTTTTCATTTCCTGAGGAAGCTGAACACGGCTTTAAGTTTGTACCATAATTAGCTAATCAATGATGAACTAGTGTTTCTAAACTCCTCCGTCACTTTTTATAAGACCATTTTCAGGTTAGACAGTGGTATGTGAAGGCTTTCAGGTTTCCTGCAAGGACCCACAATCAAGTACTACACTGCGTTGTCAGACTACAGTCAAGCTTTTGTTGTTCATGCATCATGTATTCTTATCCATCCTCTGGAGAAAGATGCACACTAGTTTTCCAGTAGCTACACAAGAATACCATTAACCACTATGGATTCCCTAAAGCACAGCTTTTATAAAACCCAAATATTCCTCGGTGCAGTCTAATGCTTAAGTTTAGTTTGCTAACCATCACAAACTGTGAAGAAGATTGACCTCAGCATTTACAAAGGCTGGACCTTGAGTAGTTGCATGGATAACAGAACACCTGTGTCCTGGTGTAAATAAATTTGAGAAGATTTTGAATATGTACTCACTGTTGTGTTTGAAGACCTGAATGGTTGCCCCAGACAACCTGGCTCCCAGGATGAGGGATGTGTGATTTAGCTCATCGCTCAGAATCAGGCAGCCCTGGAAACAGACATGGTTACTGCACGGCTCTGAACATATTATGAAGCAGGAATCCATGTGTGGAATGTGTGGAATAATGTAAATTATTAAAAAGCACCATTTAAAAAAAAAACGTTTACAGAAAAAATGTCATAATATAGTAGAAAGAGTATATACAAATGCATAAAATAGAACTACAAACTATCCACCGTATTCTTAAACATGAAAGTAATCATATGGGTGAGACTTCCGGTTCATTACCTAAAATAGAAATATAACGAGAAGAATAACAATGTGCAGTAAACAGTAAAACTGTTTGCACTACAAACCAGTGTGCTCATAATTCAGATAATACCCTAAAATATTGTAAGACACACCTATTTGCACCATCACGCAACAAAACAGCTAAAAATAGCTGGATTCAAATTAGACCAGTAGCAAGACTCATAAAATGGCCAAATGGCCATGTCCTTTTTTACATGAAAAATCATTATCTTTATCTTATTCTAATTTGCACTTATTTTACGGCACTTTTTTAATGTATCTATTTCTCTTCTCTCCCTTATTTCATTCTCATTTAATTATCTGAACCCCAAGTTCAATCCTATCCCTGATAGAAAGTGATCTACTGTATCTGCAACCCAGATCCACGTCATTGTCTCTTGCAGTTATCATCAGTGAGGTGGTCCTACGTAAGTTAACCGCTTACACAAAGAATAGTAACAAAAACCATTAGAGGAGAAAAGATAATTAAGTCCATCCTTATATTTATATAGTCTACAAAAAAGACAAGCATGCTTTACGAAGACTACTGGGAACACTACTGAGTAATGAAATTAATCAGTTGAGTTACATTTATGCATTTGAAAGATTTTATATAAGCATTTTACAGTGCGTTGTATGACTAAATGTGTTCTCTGGGAATACAGAACCCACACACATGGTGTTACTAGGTGTCGCCATGTTTTTTTGTTAAAAACTGGACCTTCTTAATGTTTGGATCATCTGATGTGAACTGGATAACAAAGTCTCAATAGCTGCAGAGTAATGTCTGATTAAACAATGGTTGCTGTCACCTCCTCTTCACCTTGAGACGCCCTGAACTGACACCTTCTCTAGAAGGCACAAGTTGTTGGACCCACTGCTTAACCAATTATCTTGAGGCAGACATCATGAAGACTTTGCTTGAGATAAAACTCCCCCCGAATGCAATCCAACCAGTTACAATGTTTTAGCACCTCAAGACAGTCCTCTAGCCTTCTGGATCTCAACCAGATCCTGAGGTCTTCTCATCAGACCTGATTATGACTGACCACATGATTTGACCCTGCATAAACAAACCCTAATGAGACACCCTAAACAAGCACTGTCAGTTCTAACTGTGCTTTCCTATCTGATTGAGCATTATTTTAACCAAGCGTTTGTTTAGTGTGCTGGTTCATTGGGTTATTCTGTGGTGCATGAAGAACTGTTTATAGCAGCAATTAAAAGCAGACGCCCAAAGATAATAAATGAATATCACACTTGTGAGCCCACTACTACAGATAAAACTGAGTGATTTAAGACACGTCTACAATAAAAAAAGGCACCACTGAAGATTAATTTTTAAGCACTCACCTTTCCGACTAGTGCCGGAATGTTCATGGAATTGGTGGCGAAACCCATTCCATACGCCATGGCAGACTCCACCCCCAGGAACTCTGCCACAAGCTGCTCCAGTTTCTCATGGATACCTAAGTTGCCTATAAAAAGATAAAGAAACGCATTATTAACCTTTATCATAATGACTTTACAAGAGTTTAAGAGACTTTACACGTCTCAAAATATTTTAGGAACACATACTCAACTGCTTTCTTTAATCACAAAACCACAATTTTCAAGAAGAAAATTATTTGCGAGAAAAAGTGAGAATCTGAATTTGTTCTTGAGGAAGCTTGAGGAGGAACAAATAAAATCCACATCCACAGAGAGCTGAAGCATTCTGACAAGGGATCAACAGCAGCCCTCTTTTTTTTTTTTTTTTACATAAATACTAAGAAATAACTTTCTGTAAAAAAAAAACATCTTTGGCTTAACACAATGCTATGAGGGCCACAGTAGGAAAGTAAAATTGCCTCACACAACCACTGACAGAAAGCACAGATATACATTTTAAGAATGCATTAGCCCACAGCCTTTCCCAGTCAGATTAGGTGTTCTAACAGCTTTGGAAAATATTTTATTTTTCTACATGCCTCCTTCAGCTTTCAAAAAGCTCAGAGAGGGTCAGCATGGAGGAAACAAATACGATCTGTCAGAACATGTGAGGTGAAAGGTCATTAATCACTCAGCAGGTGCCTTCAAAGACTAAAGACATAACTGTACAGATGAAATACCACCATATTTTTGGTACATAATGTCAAGAAGACAAAAACAAACAGAACATCTGATACTGTCAGATTAATTGTTTCCCAAAAGTTATCACATCTAAACTAAAATATATATAAAAATAAATTGTCATCGTTTTTATCATTGCATATTTATGACTGTTTTAATGGCCACCGACTGGACAAAAACACGTTACTCAAAATATCTTCTTTTAAGCTCCACAGGAAAATGTAAGCCATACAATTTTGGAGCAACACGATGGTGAGTGAATGGTGACTTTTTGAATTAGGCTAGTTCTGCATCCTCTTTACCGAATAATCTCATTTTAATTCAAAACATTCTGGAATTGTAATGATATTATTACTTCTATCTAAATCATGACCAATTCCTAAATACGAATACATGCAAATATAAATGATCAATAAATATAAATGATCATGTATTTATAGTCATGTTAACGTGCATGCTCAGCCAAAGTGCTTATGTAGGCATCATTGTCTGATTCCATGAACCCCTTTAAAGTAGCAAAAACACAATAATGGCCAGAAATTCTGGCTAAAGACATTTCCCACTGAATAAAACAGCAGTCCAGAGTGGTTGTACAACACCTAGTGTTAGTCCGTGAGAAAACGCCACTCCTTTTACATGATTCCTATAGAGAGCTTTGTACTCTAAAACACCATTGATTATTTCAGACCTCCGATCATTCCCTCTCACAGCGGCAGCTGAAGCGTGATGTGTTTGATTAAACCTGAATCAGGGCTGGGCGGCTACACTGCACTTCAATGTGATAACTGAGAAGCTCTTTCTACAGAGAAAACTCATAAGGGTCTTGACTTCTAACCAGGATATTGTAGTAGTCTAATGAAGTGAGAAATGAGAGTGAGCCCCATGAAGAGCTCATTCACCTGGTGGGAGTACGTACATAAGCAGAAACTTACCATAAAACAGCAAGTTCTCAAAGCATCTTAAGCTAATTTAATTTAAATGAATGGAAACGGCTCTGAAAACTGTAATGCAGTTCAGGGTTAAATACAAATTTAGCCTTAACTACATCATCTGAAGCCAAGCGATAAGTTCGAATAAACATCAAAGTACATACACATAAATATGCATACTTTAAAATACTAACATACTATTTTTAACCTATTGCACTACAACACAGACCTTTTAACATTGACATGAGACTGATATAATAAAATAGCTTATTAATATACAATTAATGCAAATTTTACTTTTTATACCAGTAAACAGGTTTATCCACCTACACCAGTAGTCCCAACTTTAAAAAGATGATTTACACAACTTTGCAGCTTAAACAAAAGAAAGTTTCATATGAAACCATTAACATCGCATTTCCAAGCTTCACATGTTTGTTTTAAGCCCTCTAGAAACTGAAAATGCAAATGCATGTTTTTTTTTATTTGACATTTTTACATTTCTCCAATAAGACAAAAACAAATCTCAGACAAATTTAAATGCAGCTAAGATTCTGGATTACAAGTCTCTTAAGAACCCTCAAGAGGAAGACAACTCTTGTCTAATAGGAAACTATTGTAGTAAACAGCATTTGCAACTCTTTGGTTGTAGAGTCATCATAGTGAAACATTCAGCTCTTGTTATAATAATTGTGACACTTGAATGGGCCATTACTGCTCCGAACCTGAGTGCCACGTGCTTCAGCGATATTAGTGTTTGACAACCGTAACAGTGTTAAACCTATAAACACTTTGTACATTTAAATAGTCCATGGTGACTGAAAATACACAGACACACATTATGAAAAAATCTGAAAACACACAGACACTCATAAAGCAGAATATCTGTAAATGATTGATGCATCCGTCTTAAAGCCTGTCACCAAAAACAAACACAGACATTATTGATCTTGCGGTCGTAACAAAAAAAAAGTGTTGTCAACTGTGACCGTAATGTTATAGTTAAAAACCTATTACCCAACATCACATGGGTTTTCTGTAAAATAGTAACCTAATGTAACTTGGGAACAGAATAACATCTTCACAAATCTCCAATTAGTAAAACATTTTAAAGCTAGAATTACTTATATTTTTTCATTTGATTAAATAGTGTAGTTATTCATACTTTTTTAATAAGTATAATTTTTATGTAATATAATATTTTACATGTTTCATATATTTAGTTTTTAAGAAACTATAATTATTTTACTCATTTTTATGTTTTGGAATTCTACAAAATGATTAAAAATGCCCATCCTTAATATGCACATACATACACAGGCATCTAATTGGGAACTGCATTTTAATAAGGAGTCGTGGGGTTAGTTGTTATTGCTCATTTTAAAGAAGGCCTGCAGAAATATATCTGAAAGAGAAGACAACCTCTGAGAGAGGCAAAGAAAAAAAAAAAAGAATCCCTCATATGAATAATGAATGATACGAAAATGACTTTACACACAAATACGTCCATGTTTCTGATGTTGTATTTGATTTCGATTCGCCAAAGTCACTTCAGATAAAAGATCTCAGATGACCTACTTTACCATAAAAAACGATCTGATATCTGGTGAAACAATTATATCACTAAGAAGGGTGTGTATGCATATTGTGCAAGTGTATTTGGCCCTACTGTGCTCACGTGATGTTTTACGGCCTTGCTAATGTCAGAACAGGTAGCGACAGTCATCAAAGCAGATAAAAAATGTCACATATGCAACAAACCAGAATAACCAGACCTTAGAGCATTCCAAAAGGTACATACAAATGTGCTTGAACAAGTCAAACCCCCATCAAGGATTTCCACGTCATTTTACCAATGAATTTCCCTGGAAGTTGTTTGTGATTACTCCGTATGCATTTTCAAAGTTATTTTAAAAGGTCTGCACTCAGTAATTTTATAATCAATGCAAGGTTTTAGAGATTAGCATTAATAAAGAATAGATATTAACTACAGCCTTCGCAAGCCTGGTTCTCTATCACTGTGGGAACCTTTAAAAAAAACAGACACACACCCAGATAACCATTTCACCTCCTAGCATATTTCGGCATGAAAATATGAAGAATATCATTGTGGGTCATTTGACTAATCATGACAAATATAAAAAAGATATGTAACAGTTCAGTCAATCATCAACTTATGCTGCAAATTCAAAAACAGGTTGGGCCTTTAATAAATCACCGGGAAAAAAAAGCTTGTCATGTCTATTTGTAAAGAAGGAATTCTATGAATGCTGCTCAAAGAAAAAAATGCATGTGACTGGTTAATGATGGCATTAACCAAACCAAAATAGTTACTCTAAAACTTACTTTGCTTGTTCTTAAACAAACAATGTTGGTTGCTGATGATTGCTTCTATGACTGTAGGCATGTTTCGTTTGTGGTGTAACCACCCATACCTAGTTCCTGTCTTGTGCTGCAGACTCCCACCCCATACTGGCTGGTCTTCTCTGCCACAGTTTTCAGGAAGTCAACATTGTTTTCAGCGAAACCCAGGTAGTTGTAGGAGCCCATGTTTATGACGTTCTCAATGGTTCTCCCTGTTAACCTGTAGAAGTAACATATTAGCCAAGTTGTTGAAATAGATTTTTAATATGGCACATGCATAGATCTTTCTTGTTGAAGGTTGCAACTGAAATCAATGTGTTTAATACATGGAACAAAAACCCTGCCTAAAGTATTTGAAATAAAAAGCTGGTTGAATTCCACTAATTAAAAAAAAGCATTGCAATTAACAGCGCTTGCATTTTAATGCATTGTATTTTCATGGCTTGCATTTTAATGCACTGCATTTTAACATGGTTGTATATTTAGGTAGTGAATAACATTTCATAAACATTTTGTTAAAATTCAGTAATCAATATTCACCTCACAAAGGTCATTTTTAAAATATTCACAGTTTGTTTAATAATTCCAGCAATAATATTTGTCAGGAAACTTTCGGTTAGACATTTCATTCATTTAAAGTTTTGTACAGTGGCCGAGAGCGCTGGAACTTCAGAAAACCTGATGTGTCACCAACAGCCAATGATATTCCCAGTCGCATTTCCATCAGGCAGGCATTGATCTATTTGGTTCATAACTTTTTACAAAGTTTAATACCAGATTAAAGAGAAAAAAATTCTATTTTAAAAGCGACTATACTCAGTCTGAGCTAGTGCATCTTCTATCTATGATAATTTATTTAACATCAATTGTAATTAAAGCACACATTGCGTAAAACTAACAGTCACTTATAAAAAAAGTTAAAATAAATAACAAAAATTATTTTTAATGTTTTTCTTATTAAAAGTAGAAAATAAGCAGTATCTCTTCTAAATAAAATTGTAAAATTCTTGTATATCCTGTAAATAATATTTTAAACAGCGCATTTCTTGCATCTTCTGTAAACAGATATTTTAATGTGCAGTGTATCAATGTAAACAACAGATCTTGTCATGTCACCATATGAAAATGAATTTTACTCCAAGTTCTTACTAAGAAACATGAGCATGTTTACTTTTTCAGGTTATGTCTTGTACATGTCTGGCAGCGCAGGAAAAATGTGATCACGACACCACAGTGTACATTCGGTTGAGAGGAGAGTTTTAATGAGGTGTTTAAACCGGCTTCGCTCCACTGTAGCCAAGGGAGTACAGAGACTGGAAGTGCCTGGAGGAAGCCCCTCCCATGACGTGAATTCGCGTTTGCTGCGAAGCAAATTTATTCGTCGCGTCTGTTGTGCACGTAGGGTAACGTAACGGAGCGGGTCACGTGACTCCACACGCGGTATTGTTTTTAAAGTGAAAGTAATCTAAATAATCGTCCTGGAAAAACTTGATAGATTATAGGTTCTGAATGTCGATTACGATTACTTTTCGATTAATTGCCCAGCCCTAGTCTGAGCGCACAAGAGCAATACAGGAGTGAGAGGACAGTTCATTTGTGTGTGTTAGGCCTATTTGAGACGTTGCTGCCAGTTTCCTGCCATTACAATACTGTATTCTCATGCTACAATAAACAGCTAGCCACATTTGCAAGGGAGTGAGTAAATGTATGCGGAATACCTGCAATCCTGTGTGGACATTCAGACTGGCTAATTGACAGGAGGCGGATGCGAGGAGAGATCAAGACGCAGCATGTATCAGTATACAAGTCCTTCTCAAAAAATTAGCATATTGTGATAAAGTTCATTATTTTCTGTAATGTACTGATAAACATTGGACTTTCATATATTGCAGCGTGGCATGGAGGCAATCAGCCTGTGGCACTGCTGAGGTGTTATGGAGGTCCAGGATGCTTCAATAGTGGGCTTAAGCTCATCCAGAGTGTTGGGTCTTGTGTCTCTCAACTTTCTCTTCGCAACATCCCACAGATTCTCTATGGGGTTCAGGTCAGGACAGTTGGCAGGCCAATTGAGCACAGTAATACCATGGTCAGTTTTTACCAGTGGTGCCAGGTCGTGCTGAAAAATGAAATCTTCATCTCCATAAACCTTTTCAGCAGATGGAAGCATGAAGTGCTCCAAAATCTCTTGATAGCTAGCTGCATTGACCCTGCCCTTGATAAAACACAGTGGA
>JAUYWG010000047.1:16135029-16161061 GCA_034779775.1 Enteromius afrohamiltoni
CTTCAGTTGTGTGTAATGAATCTTAAATATATGAAAGTCTAATGTTTATCAGTACATTACAGAAAATAATGAACTTTTTCACAATATGCTAATTTTTTGAGAAGGACCTGTATATTCAAGGACCGCAAAATAGTGCATGTTGGTTTAAAGCAGTAACCTTTTCTGTGTTCATGAGTTCTGCTTTCATCTTTTTTCATCGGTCTTATCCCAAATCTCTACGGTAAACTTTTAAGTGCTTATATTCGAACTACAGTCAGGTGGTCAAGAATTGGCAACTAAAACACATCCTGGTCTTTACAAAAGAGTTATAACTGTTTGTTTTAATGCAAGGCTTATACCTACCTGAAATTCCAGTTGTAATCATCTGAGACCCTTTCCATAACGTCAAAAACAGGACCAGGTAAACTGCATATAGGCCGGTTCCAGTTATCCCTGACTCTCATGTACAGGTTCCGTTTGTAAAAGTTTTCAAAATCTTGGTACAGGGGGACAAAGTCCTGTAACACAAGAAACTGGTTACAATATATTGCACTTTTAATAAAACCTAACATTAGTATCTTGTGCTATCCTCACCACAATATGCCATATTCATTAAACAAATAAGAAGCACAGCTGACACAAAATCAGCCATAAAAAGACACTGTTTGTATGTGGGTAGTTACAACCGGGTGAATGTTTCAAAACCATCTGCTCTGAGAGTCCTGAGAGACTCACCCACACCTTGTCCTTACGTAAACTCTGCCAAAGAACAAGTGAGAGGCTAATCAGACTCCTCATTGTGCTGCCTTTATTAAACAGCTCAGAATCCTAGTTATAGACACAGTTAAGACAGTAGACAATAACGAAGTCGCAGCAAATTGCCGCCTGGCTTTTACAAGTTTTGCATAAGCTTTTGACTGCCACTCATAAGTTTTTCTGGTCACTGAGGAGGTGTCTGATCTTTGCCCAACGTTTCAGATCACGCATACAAAGCATTCTTTCAAGACACCAAGAAAGCTTAAACAAAAAAACTGCATAGCATTTTTTTGTTCTTGTTTAACACAAAGAATCCACAAAGCACACAGTCTAAAGCTTCACTGGTGTGTGACTCAAATGGCAATCTAGAAACCCCTGTTAAACTGGAAAAGGGAGAACAGAAAAGCTGCAAGATCATTTGAGGCCACATGTAAAATTTGCTCTTAAATGCTAATGGAGTGTATAGGCCTACATATCAAGCACACTCTGTGAAATGTGCAGTGCTGAAGAAAAAAAAACTCTTCTATTCCGGTTCATATATTTATTTTCATCGGATATTAATGGGAAGATGGTGCTATATCAGCATTCCTACACCAATAAGTCTGTTGCGCTCCCTTTTTACTGATTATGTATATGCATTTAACAGATTAGAGCTAGGTTAGAAGATTTAGAAACTGCCAATTTGGCTGAAGTGTTTCACACTGATCATGGAAAACATGCAAGCACAGTGCAGAAAATCCACAATGTGTTACTCATATCAGCATAACACAATTTTAGCATTTAAGTTTGCTAGAGGTGTGACTCTATCTGGAAGCTTACTGTTTCATAATCTTGCCAATTTAACTTCAAAAAACTCAATCTGTGTCTTCGAATAATCACATCTGATGTAATGCCACCAGCTTTGAGTTACAGTAGAAATGTGCATGAAAGAGGCATCTTTGTGAAGGCGGCATTCTCGGCGGACAGTCTGAGAGCAGAAATAATGAACCCACTCTCCTTTGGGGTTTAATTGCGTCTTTAACCTCCCCAGCATCACCACACACATATCATGGAGATTTTCCGTAGTGAACAGTGTGCAAATTGCATGACATTAAAGAAAACACTTTTGTGTTGGACAGTAAATTTCTTTTGACAAATACTAATCTTTTTAAAGTTATTATTTCTAAATGTTACGCATGTAACTCTAGACACAGAAAGTTGTTATTCTAATCCAAAAATAGAAATAAGTTTCACCAATCCAGTGGAAGTTTACATGAGTGAGGTAAACCTAAAAATATTAATATAAATATTTTCTCCCAGTGTGTATGAAAACTAGAACAAGAAAAAAATGGAAAAAACTAACTTTTCTCCACATGATGGTTACCACATTTTAAGAAAAATATTAGATGGAGAGAAATCCTACCTTTTGCTCTTCTCTCTCTTGTGCCTGATGGCACTTCTCTAAGCCAACAGCTCTTAAGAAATCCCTGAAATAGCCAAACAGGATGACAATTCCATAACCCATGTATGTTAGGACAGCCACATACATGGGGGCCTCCTCAAATGAATCTTCACCCCTAACTTGGGGTTGATGAAAACGGTCTCCTTTGCCATTTTTGAGCACCTAAAATTTAATCGACAAATATTATACCCCAAAGGTTATTATGATTATCATTTAAATTTAATAGGCAAATTACATCCAAACTACATTAAGCAAAAACTTCAATTTACAGAATTTAATTACAAATGCAACTTCTAAGTTTGCTTAAGCCACATCTTTCACAGCCCATATGAAACGTGTCATTTGTAAGTGACAAATACTATAGTATGTTTTATAGAAACCATAGTTAAATTAACAGACAAGCTACGCAACCAGTGTTTTGCCTGTGGCTACGAAAACAAATGTTACAGTTAAACTATAGCGACTGACGGAAGACTTTGGTGACTCGTTCTTTCAAAGAGATTCATTAAACGAACCATCTTAACGAACCGATTCGCTGAAATGAATCGGACATCAACGCTATACCAAAGAAGCCCTCTTTGCTTATACCTATGCTATATCAAACCTATGATTATGTTGTAATAAAAATAAAATAAAATAGTTATGCGTCGTCTGTAAAACTTAACTACTTCAAATCCGCCTTAAGAATCGCTCCTTGGATTTGAACTTTAATTTTTAAAGTAACACGTTTAACTTGACGCACTGAGCAGAAGCGGTTTGACTTACCTTTTCATTTCTGTGGTATCCGTTTTTCAAACTGCTGCTTTCCTGTTGTTTCTGGTCAAAATGAGACTTCAGGGCTCCATTGCATGAATGATGTTGATGTGTTCGTAACATGTTTGCGAAGCGTCAAGCTGAGGAAGAAATTATTATAGGCTATTGAACTTCTCTTCTCCGTTCCTCAGTTTACAGAAGTGTATTTCCGTAAGTGTATTTCCCTGATGTGACTTCACCATCCGAATTCATGCTCAACTGACTTTGATTTGTGTACACACAACTTTGGACCAGGAAGTATTCACGGACATCGGGGGAACGACGCGACGCAACGCGACTGGGCGCTGCCTTTGACAGGCTTGTTGAAGATAATGGTAGAGTTTGAAGTGCGAGCAGTGAAGACGCCGTTTCAAAGTTGGCCTCTTGAAGGCTTTTATAATAGCACAAACAAAAAGCAAAACTAAAAGTAAAAAATGCTGCAGAGACTAAAACCGAGTTGTCAGTGGTAAAAGAGAAGCTGTTAAAAAATGCATATGATGCAATCTGCTTTAATTTAATTCACTTAGTTTATCATAAGAAATTTAACTGGAACAAGTATCAAGAGCTGGATTATGGACCAGGCCTCAGTCTGTCTGCCAGGGTCTTTTATTTGTAATGCCCCTCAGAAAGAGGCACTGCAAATGTTTAATGTTAAGTATATGTTATCAAAGGTGTCATTTTTGTAATGCATTAAACATGTGGTGTTTTCTTTAAAACAACTGTACAATGACACCAACGAGGAGCTCTTGTGGTCTTTTTTTCCCCTCATGAAGTGAAAGTTCATGTGAAATCTAAATTGACTATATTTTGTTTGTACATCCAGCCAGTTTGCATTAAAAAAAACAAACAAGTCACACCCTCTATTTTCTTCATTCAATATCCTTTCTCTTAGAAATATGTCACAATGAGGATGTAAAATCGGTCACAAACGTCTGGTTCATGCAGACTTTAACTAGTAGTTTCAGAACTGTAATTCCTAACATTCTTATGTATGACTTTAACATTGCATTTTAACACATTTTTAACAGAATTTATAACAAACGTGACGTGCTGCTCTTCCTGGTATCCAAGATGAGCTATCTTTGAATCTTTTGCTGCCTTCTGAATATCTACCACTCCAACTGCATTCAGCAGAGTGTGGGAAGCCTTCACCACAGAACAAGAATTCATTGTGATTACACAAATAAAGACAGTTTGAAGCCTGACTTTCCTTCCCTTGCTTTCAATGGGTTTGTGCTGTAGGATGGCCAAAAAAAAAAAAAAAAAAACACCTGAGTGAGTAAATGGGAGGAACAGATCCATCTAGATGGAAATGAAGAGAGAATTAGAATGGCAATGTGTGGCACTGGTAGCTGGCAGCAGCCTGCAGCTGTCTGAACCAATGCTGGACCAACTGTGGCACTGTCACTGCTAATTAACCACAGCTCCACTCTGTCTTGCTCTCCCTCTCCTCACTAAACCCTGAACCGTCCCCTCTGTCCACCTCTATCCCTCATTTCTTCACATCCAATGAGCTTCCCAATCCTCTGCCACGGACTACGTGCTAAGGGAACTGTGCTAGCCTAGATCTGTCAAGCATCATTAGCTTTATTAATATTATTTATCTCATATTTGCATGACAGGTGTTTCTATGCGCCCTCCTTATAGACCTCTCATGACGTTAGGTTTAAAATTATTGATGCAGGGAGGCCATGTTGTTTTATTACCTTTGATATGATCTCATTGGGCATTTAACTTTTTTTTTTTTAAAGATGGCATTGTTTACTTTTATTACGTTGCATTAGCTGCAGTAGGTGAACGCCTCTTTGTCAATTTAAATGAACTATGTCTAACAAACTTTTCCCACCTTTTTTAGAAATTAACATATACCTACCTGACATATTTTCCTCGACGATAATTCAGTCAAAATTCATGTCCCCCAGTCCTGTCTCTGTTTTCCCTCGGTTGTTTACAAACACAAGTCACGACGCACATTTTAAAAACGAATCCCTCGGGAGTCGGCTCTTTTTCGCGATCTTTCAAATCAGTATGAATGGGTTCGCGATTCACTATGTGACTTTTTTTTTATCAATGGCTTGGAAAAAAAACAGGCCTCGTGTAGTGCCAATACATTGTTATCTGACGACACAAAGGTAAACCAACACATGGTAAACATTGACGTTCAAACGGTTTCAAGACGCGTGTCATTTCCGGCTGGTTGAATAAGAAGTACGCCCGATTTGAGAACGAATGTTTGTTTTGTTTGTAAGTAGCTGTTCGTTTAAATCAACTAACTTAAGTATTGTGTAGTTCAAGTCAGTTGGTTACTTTCTTACTGCTTTACATATCCCCGGCTTTACAAGACAAGGTTTACAAGCCACGAGACGAAAAATGTAAATCTGAGCAGTTTCATATTAAAACAAACTTCCACTGACTGATCTTAAAACATGTCAGTGCCATTTGTTTTGTCTTAAGATGCACACAAGGCATGTTCATAAAAAATACTTTAAATGTAACCATGGCCTAATCCTGGTTTAGGCTAAAGCTAAGGCTAGGCTAAGCCCTGTGTATGAAACCAGGGGCTGTTTCATAAAACAAGATTACCAAATAAGCCAGGTTTGTTTAAGTTATTCTGACGTATTGTCAGTTACTCGGATTCAAAATAAGTCAGACTATCTGTTTTAAGAAACGGGCCCATGGCCTTCATTTTTTATGGTCTGCTTTACGACACAGTTTACCAACAAGCACAAAGATATTAGTACACCTGCACATAAAACAACAGAGCTATGCTTTATGTAAACCCAGGTGATCATGTTATGATTTTAATTGAAAATTATTCAATAAGCATTATGTGTATATGTCTTGCATAATGTAAGAGTTCACATGGGCAGCGTCAATAATGTGCTTAATATGATTGGTGACTCTCTAATATTCAATTTTGTTTTACAATATTTCATAATTTTCCCACAAACTCCTAATACAGTACATGAATTTTCCATTTACACTTCCATATACATTTACATTTAAATTTGCATTCAGTCATTTTGCAGACGCTTTTATTCAAAGCGATTAACAATTTGGGAATTCATAAAGCGACAAGCTTCTTATTTCCGCATTTAAGTTATGTATATATAATGGATTTTCAATGTGGACTAATGCCTTTGGCCAGCACCATAGGTAACTTACAATACAAAGTTCTGTATTTCTCCAGATGCAGTTTGATATAATCTTTGTGATGGTTTAACAAGAATACCCGCCGAGCCACATGTCTGCCTGTTAACCGAACCCTTCCTGGCAGTATTTCTTAAGAAAGGTGACATGTTAAGCAACGATAAAATAAGAAGATTATCATTTTTACGCTTCAGGAAACCTTGCTGTTTAGAGCTCTCCTGACCTCATTTTACAAGACTACATGTCTGGGTGTGTTTGTGTTTGAGGTAGATTCTTATTTTGCTAATGACTATGCAAATGAAGTTCGCAACGCAGCATACATCTGCACCTAGAATAAAAGATGGAAAAATCTATTCTTAATGGAAAACAGTGGGAGAGTTAATCCAGCATTCATTTAAATGTTTTGTACAAAGCCTCTTCCTTAAAAGATTAATATCAAATGAAGGCACGGCGTTCTCATTTCTTTTGATCTTGAATGAGAATGTTTTCTATTCTGTGTAACTGTGCTGTGACTCATGTTGTGTTTCTCTTCCAGATTTTGTGTTTCTTAGTGATAGTAAAATGAAATAAAATACCCTGGAAAGGTGAGCACACCTGATCTAAAAGAGCTCCTCCTCCACCTAGTGGTCAAATCAAAGAAGTAAGCCAATGACAGAATAAAGAATCAAAAGAATAAAAGTAGTCATGGAAATTAAAGTAGGCCTACATTCCTTCATTAATAGGATTTGTAATGCAGAATATGTCAAGAGCTGCACTCAATCAGATAATGGACTGAACATGTAAGATAGTATGCATAAAGAAAGTCAACATGTGAATTGAAATAAGTGGCATAATGTAATTGTGTTATCATTTCAGCATCTGGTTTATTCATTGTAGGCAGCGCTTCGTCTGTGTCTCTCTGATGTTTATGGGTGATGTCCTTGTTGCTCTGTCCTAGGAGGGGCCAGAGTTAATGCAGTGCTATATTTGTGTTGACCCTCAGGGGCCATTAAATCACATAATTTCTTCATCAGCCGGGTCTGACCTGATTTTCTAGACGGCCTCCTCAAGCAATGTGGGGGAAAAAAATTAAATTGTACGGAAATGTAGATACATCCGTGTAATAGTGCATTTCATTTTTCTTTTTGCCCTGCAGAGATAGAAAATGCTATAGATAGAACCTTACTTTTACTAGTAATTTGGTTGATCATGGATTTCTTACAGTACTTAGTTTTTTAAAATAACTTTTTAGTTTGTTTGTCTCTGTGGGTGCTAGCAGAGGTTAATATTAAAGGATTTATTCACCCCAAAATGAACATTTCTTCAACCTTAGGCCATCCAAGATGCAGATGGGTTTGTTTCTTTATTGGAACACATTTGGAGAAATGTAGTTTTACATAACTTACTCAACAATGGATCATCAGCAATGAATGGGTTCTGTCAGAAGGAAGTTCAGAAAGAGAGAGAGCTGATAAAAACATTACAATCTAGTAACATCTAGTGAACACATCTTGTGTTTAGAATTTTTTGGACGGTTTTTGAACATGTCTGATTGGTGTATATTTCTTTTCTGATTCTGGAAAGTCTTTTTTTCCACTGAAGAATGCAATGGATTTGTTATGTTGCCAGAAGCAATAGTTAAAAATATCTTGATGAATTACTTTATTACACACATGCAGCTTTTCACTTCACGAGATATTAATGGATGGACTTTGTGATGATTGTAATGTTTTCTCCACCTGTTTGAACTCTCATTCTGATAGCACCCATTGACTTCAGAGGATCTGTTGGTGAGCAAGTGGCATTATGCTAAATGTATCCAAATCTGTTTTGAGGAAGGAACAACCTTCACTAGATCATTTAAATTCGTTGATATTTAGGTTGCAAGTAAATGGATGTGTACTTTAGGCTGCCATCCCTGAGTTGTTGTGAAGTGTAAGGTCATGGCTGTTTATCCAACCTTGAATTGGACAGGTGAGCTCCAGGGGGTGGCTGTGGCCACGTAACATTCCTCAGAGCTGTCAGTCCTGGTGAGGGAGGGGTGGTAAAGAAAGCACCCTCTGTCTGTCAGAGAGGGCAAAACAGATGGTAAGAGAAGAGAGAGGTGTTGTAAGCCAGTGGTGGGTCAGGACCCAAATTGGGTCATAGGTCTGTTTTGACTGCGGGAACACATCAATGGTAAATACAAACAAAACCATTCAAATAATTATTATGACAAATTAAATGGACTTAATTCAACTTTAAATAGACAAATTGTAAGAGGAATCAAAAGCAGTTGTCAACAGATTGTTGGCATACATTCAGATAATTTGAGTGTTACTGGTAGGTTTTCGTGGGAAATTCGAGCATAGCATTATTGCTTCAGTATTTTGTCAGTGTGTAAACATGAAGTCCTGGCCACTAGGATCCTGCAAGTGAAGGATCGTTTATAGCCTTTTCTCACACCAGCTGAAATAATTAAATGTATAATTTTGATCGCGGATCAATAAAATGGAAGTTTTAAATTGGCTTGTGATTACAGATATTATGCAAGTAAATATATTTTGTATTTTAAACAAAACCAATTTGAAGATAGCATAATTTGCTTTTTGGGTTAAAAGATTTCCTTAATATGAAATTCGAATGACATGACAAGTAGATTAGATCCGACACGCTATAATTATAATCACACAATGCTGATGTTATCAACATTCATAAGTTTAGAATTAAATTAAAACAATAATAATTTGCACGGTTTGATGTTATATGAGCTAACAGATCTTTAGAATAATTTTCCATTGGCAACACAGTTTTTTTTCCTCAGTTGGTCAGAACAAGCGTGGCAGACTTGTTCAACAGTGAACATTCTTATTTGGGCCATATAATCCAAGGGGTAGGCTAGAATCTAAGTGCAGTCTTCACACCGGAGCGGTGACTGACAGCCATACATACTCTTTAAAAACACGAGGAACCATGCAAGAGCACAACCCACGCAAGAAAGATAACAAAACAGATTCAGTTCCAGGTTTTCAAACAGAGATGGCGATAAAGAGGCAAAAAAAAAGGTAGTATTAATATAATTTAATAACAGTAATAATAATAATAAGCGTAATCTTTAGCAAATTTCAAAATAATATATATATTTTTAATGTTGTACATTGTTGCGAAACCTAAATTCTCTTAAATATCACTAATAATGTAAAATTGACCTTGTTCTGACTCTAAAATTGTACAGTGAGTTATTAGCTGTTGAGAATGTGAAACCTTCAAATTTAAGACTTGGGAAAGTCTTGTTTGCGAAACTCACATTTTGGCTTTAAAGACATGTTTGTATGGTTTTGGTAGTCGCCTCTTGATGTTTACCATAAAATCTAGGTCTTGACGCAAAATCGTTAAGATGCTGTAAGCGGTGGTTCAGAGAAGGAACTAAAATGGCGAAGGCAGCTTGCTTATGATTAGAGCAAGAGAATGAAAGATGATGAAGGAAGAACTCTGAGATGCTGAGCAGAATGTGCTAGAAAATGTGTAACAAATGAAATAACGAGAGTGGAAGTGAATAGAGGGCTTATCATCTCACAGCTCTTTACATGGTCACAGGGTCAGAAAACTCTCTTATAGCCACTGTTTTTTTCCTAGCAGCTCTAATTAAGATCTCCAAAGCACATGACTCAATTATGATGAGGCAGGCGTTTATTATTGAGGGAAAAAAACTGCCTTGACTAATGAAAGTTTCAGGCAATATCCTGAGGCGCTTCCTCTCACCGTTTCTCTCGCTGCCTAGTTTTGTTCTCTCTCTCTCTGTCATATCTTTTTGCTCTCTTGCTGTCAATCAGACAGCTTCTTCTCCACCCCTCTCTTCCTTGGCGTTGCTGTTTTATCTCCTCCAACCTGCTTCTGCAGCAAGTCAGTCTAAGTTTGACTAAACGATGAGGAAAGTCTGTGTTAAGGCAGCCATGCTTTGATGCTTATGTCTGTTACAGTATAGATAAAAATAGTTAGAAGTTTTCGGTCCGTACCACAGATAATGAAAGCCAGTGTAGCTATGCATAATCAGAATGGCAATGGTTTGCTTCTGTCAGTTTTTTCCAATGCGAATTCATTAGTATTTTTGGGGTGAATAGACTTATGTCTTGAAGACATACTTGCACTTCTTTTTGTAGAGATACTTATGTATACAATACCAATTTACTTTAAGATGTATACTGTATCCTACTGGATCTTTTTACATGGTCTGTGTAGACTCCATCATGCAAAAACTACAAATTTAAAGTTTGCATTTAATTTATTGTATAAATTAGCTTTTTTAGATATTGGATAAAGTTTCACCTGTAAGTGACTTCTCTTACAGATAATTAGTGTAAATTTTGTTAACGAAAATGACAAAAATGTTCACTGACAAGCTTTCTTCTTATGAATAAAACTACAGTAGATGACACTAAGACAGTAAGGTTAGTGACTGTGACTATATATTTAAAAAATAAAAACCATACAAAAAGCTTTTCATTTTATTGTAAAAATGAGACTGTTTGTCTACTCCAAAATATTTTGTTTGTAGTTGCCAGATATCAAAAGACTTTGAATCCCCAAATTCAGAGCAATCTTTGCAATTATAATTTTGTGAAAAAATATTTTTTATGAGTTAAATTTAACCATTATATAGCATAATGAAAAGTTTTTAATAACTAAAACTAGATTAAAATGCTCAGACATTTAGCGTTACATTAACGTTACATTAAGCGTCATGTTGACTACAGTACAGCAAGACTAATTTGAAAGACTGCATTAAAAGTTTTTTACACATATGGGATATACTCTCCAAAATGGCATAGGGATGGCATAGGGTGACATGGAGGAGACAAGATATTTTTGTTTTCTTTGCGCACAAAATTACAGTTGAACCACTGATGTCAAATTGATTATTTTAATGATGTCCATGCTACATTTCTGAGCCTTGAGTGTGTGGGAAAGAGAGCTTTCAGAATTTAACAAAAATATCTTAATTTGTGTTTTGAAGACCTAAGACCTTACAGGTTTGGAACAACATGAGGGTGAATTCATGAATTTTCATTTTTGGGTTGAACTATCCCTTTAAGCTAAAATAGTATAGAATTATTTGTTGGTTATACAGTAGGCCATACTTTTTAGATGGTATTCACATTTCACAAGTATTCACAAATTAGAAGCATTTCTGTTGTAATGTGTACCAAATTATATAAAAATATATTTTGCCTGTTCTGTCTCACCTTTGGTGACTTGGACAAGATAAGACATGAACAAAGAGAAAAACGACCACTACTTTTGATGTGTTTAGCTACATTCTTTATCACGTCTGACCAGATTGTACTCTCCAGATTTCCTCTCCATCAGTATTTTTTGTTGTTTTTTGGCAGGTTCACTCACACTCTCCGAATCCTTTTCTACTAAAAACAGAAACGATTCATCTTGACTGCCTGCTTGCTTCATGACCTGTATCGCACAACATCTTTTGGGTCTAGTGAGTGATGCTGAGCTCTGATGCCCCTTTCCTGTAGTCCATCCAAGGCTGCAGCTATCTATAAACTATTGGGATTGGAAGACTGCCCTTCTCCGGAACAACACTCCTGTGATGGTGCCTGCCATCAGGGTACTGATGCATGGACTCCAGGAAACTCACCTCAGTGTCTGGTAGTAATGTATTACTGTTGGCAAGAAGAGTGTACACACGGCTTTTAAGAGATAGATGGCTGTTTGCAGAGGCCAGTAGGGCTGTAGACAGGATGGATCAGCGTTTTAGTCTGCCGGGAAGGTGTCTTAAAGAGAGATGGGGAAAATGCAATAGAGAAATAGCAGGCTTAGGTGCTGTTCGGTCAGAAGTGTGACAGGAGTCCTTTGGGGAGAGAAGGAAGATGATTTAGCTGAAATATATGAAGGTCATGGACAGTGCTGGAAACAAAGTTTTTTTTTGTAAGGGATAAAATCTGCCAGCTGAAACTTATTTTTAAGGGCATTTTCACCACTGAGATATGAAATTCAAAATGACTTATGCACACCAAGAATTAATTTATTTGATAAACATACAGTAAAAACAATAAATCCAGGGCATGTTAGTTTGAACAAAATTCCTTAAACTATACTGCATACATCATAATTGAAATCAGAATTGTGATTATTAATGAGAATAAAATAAGTGACTTTGAAAAAAATGCACATTAATGACAAAGAAATACATGAAAGGGATTTAGTTTTTGATTATAAATCACCGGAAAAAATCAGATAATGTCGTCCCACACCTCATCTTTTCACAAATCCCTTTTGGAAGCAAAGATGTTTACCAAAAGCCAAGCCTCATTTGCATATCTTGTCGTTTATCATCTCAACAAAGAGGTGTCAAAGAACATCACATCAACCATTTCTAACAATTTCATCAGCGCAAATAGCCTTCAGAAGTGTCTATCTTTACTGTGGTGTAAGACTACCACATAATGCTGAATTAGAATGTAAGACATCAATGTCTCAGCGGCTCTATTTCGCCATCATGTTACTCCAGCAACTGTGTTTGTGCACTAGTTTAAAAATATGGATCAAAAAGCCATGGATTAGGCTTTGCCCGTGAGACCTGTCCTTGATATAGAAGCATATCTTTCTCCGATCCAGAAACATATTCCTTCACTTTAAACTAAACATTTGTATCAAAGCTCCAATTTCTGTTTTCTGTGTGGTTTCTGACGTAAATTCTTTAGGTGGGTTTCACCTGGAAATCCTTTTTTAAAATGCATGCATGAATGGCAGACAGAACCACATACATTTTCTGACCAAGATTAGATTACCATTGACAAATTCCAGAGCACACGTTTGAAAAATTGAACAGCCCATCCTGTTCCTCTGAAACTATCCTAAAGCCATCACAAAAGTCATCCAAGTAGAAAGGAAAACAACGCAGAGAAGACAGGAAATCTCACAAATGTCACAAAGATAGACAGAGACGGTTGAATTCATTGAACATGTCAGCAGGCCAGCAAATGTTCTTTTGATTATTGCTATAAAAATCTGGTGTGCCGCTTATTTTTGCCAAGAACTGCCAACTTAGATGGAAAATGTCTGTCAACTTGGCATAAACTGACCAATTACAGTTCGGTTTGGTTTATTTGCAATTTAAGTGGGATTTATTTGAAATAGTAGAATTACTTTTTTGACACTATCTTTTGCATATATATTCAGATTGGAACTGGTCCAGCCATCCCTCGCTCTTTATTGTGAAAACTGTCACACACAAAAAAAACTCTGTACAGTATTTACCTACAAACCACATATGTCTGTGTTCCACAGATCAAAGAAAGCCATATGGATTTGGAATGAAATAAGGGGTAAGTAAATGATGACTTTTTTAAAATTTGTTGTGAACTGGCCCTTTAAGATGCATATCATAAATTTAACCCAGTCTCAGGGCAATTCATACATATTTTACAAGGTGGCTAATTTGTACAAATTCGTAGGACATCACTCATGCGATTTTTGCTAAATCTTACATTTTTTCTGAGTTGCAAATTCGTAACGATTTTTACGAATGACCTACACCTAACCCCGCCCCTAAATCTACCAGTCAGTGGGATTTAGACAAATCGTATAAATTCGTACAATTTTGTATTTAGCACAATTTTGCCACCTCATACGAATGCGTAAAAATTGGTCGTGAGACTGTGTTGGAGAAATTTCGAGACTAATCACATAAACACAACTGAGTGAGAGCAGGTGATACTCTGATTTTCATGGCAGAGATGAGTCATTTGCATTGATTTGTAGCAGTTCGGTCTGGGGACCTTCGAGAAACGCACATAGCCTTTTAAAATCACAGACATGCTTAAATGGTAAATCCATATCTAAGATACTGCATCAGTCTTTGTGGTTTTGTATAAAAGTTCTTTGACGGGAAAAAAATGGATTTCACCCAAGTCTATTTATAGTTTCGATCAATCGAAGTAGTTCATATTTATTCAAGCTTTAGCCATGCAGAACAGTGCTGGTCTAAAGGAAGTACCAGTAGGTGACCCTGAGGAGCCAGATCTTGTTTAATCTTAGTGTGTCTTTAAAATTCCTAGTGTGCATCTGGACAAGCAGACTCTGCTTCAGAGCAGTGTTTCATGTGGCGTCAGTTCCACAGAGACCCACACAGAACAATCAATGCAGGAAAAGCTCTCAGAACCGAGGGAAGTTAATGGCCCTGCCTTGTTCTGCATCAGATATGATCAATATAACAAATGAGTACAGTTAAGACTTCTCACCATATCAAACGCTCATAGAAAATAAGCACTTTGTTTAAGCTGTTTAAACATTGATGTGTTTGGTTTTGTGGAGGGTTTGTTTTCTCAGAAATGTTAGACTTAAAGTACCTCTATTTTGGTTTTTGGAAATTACCATTCATGCAACATTGTATTGTAACATGTATTGTCTCTCAAAAGCTCATAAACACCTTAAAATTAAAAATGTCATAATTTCCTCACCTTTGTCAGCCCAAACCTTTTGGCTTTCTTCCATAATACAAAAAGGAGAAATTTAAATAAATCTCTGCTGTGTTGCTTTACAGTGCACAAGAATGGGAATATTTCGCAATAAAGTTCTAAAGTGGTTAATGCAACTAGTGCAATACATTTCTTGACGAAATCTTAAAGCAAAGATTTATAGTTTTGTGTTAAGGAAAGTTGAAATAATAGCTTCAGCAAGGTCAAAATTTCTGAACAGCAGACAAAGTGCTAAAAGCCCAAGTGCAAAAGCCTGTACGTGTTGCACTACACGAATTCTCAGATGGAAAGGCAGCTTGAGATGGAAAACAAGACAGCTAAGACACAGGGGACTGAACTGGGATCAGATTGGACAGATCATCAGAGGTGAGATGTGTGGAGAGATGGGTGACACTCTCAAAGCCTGGGGTTACTAGATTGAGCAACAGGATTGTGTCACCTCCCTCAGCACATAATGAATCCTCCTTCTAATTGGCATGAGGTGTCAGAGAACTTGAGCGTCACCTTCGTCATTTTCATTTCGAATCAGATGCTCCATCAACACCCTGGCGTTGTTTGAGAGGAGAGAAGGTTAGCACTCCCTTGACAAGGACGGAAGAGGTTCTTGTGACTGTCAGCACACTCTCTCACCATATTTTGTGTTGTTTTTTAGGGGTAAAAGTTCTGGTAGATGGTGAGTTCCATTTGTGTTACTATTGTGCTGGCATTTTGGTCCATAATTGGATATTTAGTTGCACACACTCTTTTCCCCTATTTTACATTTAAGTTAAATTAAATTGTCAGACATGTAGGACTTGCTTAAAGTTACTAGTTAAAAGGTTAGTTCACCCAAAAATGAAAATTCTATCATTAATTACTCATCCTCATGTTGTTCCAAACCTGTAAGGCCTTAATTATCTTCAGGACACACACACACAAAAAAAAAAAACAATTCAGGAGAGCTTTCTGATGCTGCAAAGACAGAATTGCAACTACCACATTCAAAGCAGAAAGGTTGTAAAGACATTGTTAAAATAGATAATTTTAAAAACAGTGGTTCATGTGATGAAGCTATGAGAATACTTTTTCTGTGCCAAAACAAAAAACATTAAAAAATGTTGTGGTACTCTTGTGAATATTTGTCAAATACTGACACAGAAAAGAAGAAATTGTTGAATAAAGTCATTATTTTTGTTTCTTTGCACACAACAATTTTTCTCATAGCTTCCTAACATAACGATTGGACCACTGATGTTACATTAACTATTTTAACAATGTCCTTATACCTTTCTGGGCTTTACCATGTTATCAAATGTTACCTAATGTTAACAAACACAACTAGTGATTTTAATAATGCATTAGTAAATGCTGAAATTAACATTAACTGGGATTACTAATGCTAGAAGTATTGTTCAATTCATGTTTGCTAATATTGTTACTTACTGTTGACTAACAATTCCTATTCTAAAGTGTTATTACTAAATACTTAAACATGACGTATGTGGAATCAGACTTATATTTAGCTAAACTAAGCTACACTAATAAAACGTTGAAACAAATAACTTGTTACTAGGAAAGATGCATTAAATTGAAAACAAATGAACTAAAATGTCACGCTACTGTAAATGTAGTATACTAAAAATGTAGTTCCAGTAACAGTGTTCAATCTGAAAGTCACAGAAATAAATTCCACTCACTCTTATCTCATTGTTATGCATGCCTTCTAAGCATTTTTAATAGAAATTGAAATTCAACTCAGGGACTGCTAAGAGCACTGATAACATGAGCCTTGACACAAGTCATAACAGATGAGTTTTTACTACAGTTACTTGTGTGGGGTCTTCTTTGACCTCTATTTGTTTGCTGCAGTACACTGAAACCCCTTGGTGGGCTCCTGTGGGAAATAACCCAGTGGAAATGAACAGAGTGGAGCACGACACTGAATACGCTATGTGATTTAAAAGACCTGCCAGCTGCCTGTGGAAAACAGTCATTTGTGAGCGGTTGCATAACAGACAGAACAAATGAATATGGTTTAAAAGCTTTTTAGTGCTGCAGTATAGCTTTATTAGCCTTAACTGCTCTTCACCGCTGCCGTGGATATGAGCTACGCAGGAAGTACTTGATGCAGCAAATAACAGCTCTCATTTTAAGGTCATTGGTCATGATGGATGTAGCAGGAACATACAGATTATTTTGCACTGTTTTTGTTGGTTGGTTTCAACTAGCATTTGAAAGTGTGTGTGCCACAGAGCAAAAAAAGCCACTTTCCTTTCCTTTATCATTTTAATGGCTTTATAATGGCCAGATTCAGCACTCAACGGTCAGGATTATTCAAATTCCCAGCTGAATGTCTCTGGAGGTCATTGATGCCCTTGAAACAGTCACTGTTGAATCCAGTGGCCTAAAGTAAGTGTCTTTGAGAGATCCTCATTTCCATAACACCGAAAGTCAGAAAACAATGTAGTAGCTACTTCAGCATGATTACCCATCCTTATCCAGCAGGTGTGTAATTGGCTGTGGTCATGTGGCGTCTCTAGGTTGTTGGTAGGAACAGTGTCTTCTGTGCTGCTCAGGCTAATTGGTTCTTTAGCTTTCAGGAGTCTTGATAACTAGCCAAGCAAGACAAGGGACATTGGCATTGTAGAGAAAAAAAAACTGGGATCTTTCATGTCCAACGATGAGAAGATTAGAAAAGGCAAGAACAGGTCTCAAAGGATGTTGGCTAATGTGTCAACATTAGAATTTCTTTAACTATAATACCATTTGGCCTTTAGATCTTTTTAAACGTTGCATTCTTTAATCGATTCATTTAATTTATCCACTGACAATGTTCAAGCTTTGGAATACAGTAACCCACACCCAGTGTTGTTATTCTTTACTAAAGTTTTTAAAAATCATTCGAATACTGCTGATATATGTGACCCTGGACCACAAAAACTTAAGTCACTGGGGTATATTTGTAGCAATAGCCAAAAATACATTGTAAGAGTCAAAATTTTTGATTTTTCCTTCCATTTTTGATTTTTCCTTCCAAAAATCATGTAAAGATCATGTTTTGTGGTATTTAATCAATTTCTTAACGAAAATATTTTAAAACTTGATTTTTGATTAGTAATATGCATTGATAAGATCTTCATTTGGACTATTTCTTTAAATAATCATAACTATTTTTCTGAAAATATAATTTTATAATTGATTTTTGTAGTTCCAGATTAAAGTCTGAATCTAAGGTTTTGATCAAGGGTCATTATAACAATAAAATAAAAAAAAACTAAATAAATACATGTAAAAAAAAAAGAGGGTAAGAAATTAAACGAAATATATAGAAGCTGTTTGAAAAGTAGCCAAAACAAACCAAAAAGAGATTTATTTTAATGCTTTCTTAAGTGTTAAGTTTATGCTTTTCTCAACTCCTGGGCCATAAAAGTGCTTGATAAAAACACCCAAATTTGCACAGTTATTAACTTCACTGGTCTTATTTTATGTATATGTTCATTGTGAGGCCATGCACTGTGTTTACTAGCTTTTTTTTTTTTTTTTTGATTCCTCTCTGTGGATTTTGTAAATGAGGCAACAAACTGCAAAACAAGCGGTTCAAAAACATTAAAAGTTTTGTTGACCGCATGCATGCAATATATGAAGGTAAAAACAGCAGCTAAACTTAAGAGCAGTTGGTATTCAGATAATGTATAAATCTCGGTTTGAAAAAACTGATGGTGCAGGGTCACATATAAATGGTGCATAAAAGCACTAATATCATTTAATATTCAGCATGCCTGTTTAAGATTCTCCATGAATCAGTTCGTCCGCCGGTGGAAGTGCAGTTAAACTGTTCAAACAAAGCAGCCTTATTTTCTGCGCTCCGAGCATTATTTATATAGTTGGGCTTTTTTTTTTTTTTTTTGGCCCAAGCCAACGTTTGTATGCATATTTATCAGATTTTTTTTTTTTTTTAACGCTTAGAAAATATTTGTGTGACATATCATTAGTTTTATCATTAGCAATGTTGTTTAATTGGTTGGAGTCAGCCAATGAAGTGGGACATTTTGTGTGCGATGACGTCACTACACAGAGCAGCTCGTGCCTTCTTGGTGGTGGTGGTCGTTGTCGAACGAAATATATAAAAACCAGTAAACAATGATAAATTTCATAAAAAGATTTTCAAAGCGTTTAAAAAAAAAAAAGGCTGATACATTGTATACAAATGTTTGCATTGTGGCTGGCGTTCATTGGTGAGGCATCGACCAATAAAATTACAGCCCCACCTCTGAAGAGGAATCCACAGATTGATCCTGCTCTTAAGTTTGCATTTACAAGTGCACAGGTGAGTTTTGCTACAGAAAGTGTGCAAAAGGAGTAGCAAAAGTCAAAGCATTTTGTTTATGTGAATGACACTTTACACATTTGTAACTATTAATTCAAAACACAGGTGTTCTGATTATTGTCTGTGTGTGCAAATCGATGCAGCTTTTCACATCAGAGCTGAGAATATAAATTTCAACTTACAAATATTAATTTTACAAGTTCTCACATTCAAATTAGCAAGCTCTCGAGTTTTGCTACTGTTTTACCTTCATAGCAATAGCACTGGCTTGTACCGAGTGAACATAATAGAATGTGTAAAGCACACTCAGAGGCGTAACAATGATAAAGGAGACATCAGCGTCAATGAGTAATTGATAATTGCAGCCATGCAGCAGGAGAAATCCGTGAGCAGTCGCAGCAAGCAAACAATCATTCCAGGGGATAGCAAATATATTAAAATTGGATCCTTGACACATATGGGAGATGGAAGGAACCATCCAATTTTCATTTTACCTATAGAAATTGCATTTCGTTCACCTCTGACAGTCTGAGCCCAGTTACTACGTGGCACTCCAATGATTTTTCCTAGTTTATGAAAGCTCACAGAGGCAGCCTCAGCTGGTGGAAGGCAGAGATTTTATTTGAGAAATAAAGTACGATAGCGCTACAGTTTATGTGCAATGCAAAAACCATAACCATCCCGAGTTATCATTCTTCAGTGACCTTTGTGCATTGTTGACATGGAAACGCAGATCATGAATGTTTAATGGGAAAAAGAGACTAATGAGAGACCCGGGATGACACTAACTCAAAGCCGCGGGGTTAAAAGGACAAGCGGCATAATCAACCCTGCCAGCAGAACACAAGGAGAGGGCAGAGAGAGGACGTCACACATGAGCAGAGGTGTTAGTGGCACACATTGATGATGCTTCTGCATATTTACACGCTTACACAGACCACATAATGTTTACCTACACGTGCACCGCTTTGCTGTAGCCAGAGATAAGGCACATCCTGCAGAGAAGTAAATAGTAAACATTCAGGATGAATGTTTCAATCCTCTCAGGCAATATTTTCCTCTCTTTGCTTTGAAGCTCCTAGTCATGAACTAAATCTCAAGGTCTAACCTTCTGCAGATAAATTAGCATCACCTTTGCAGAGCAGAACAACGACTGGGGGTAACTTATCAGTCTCATAGTGTGCTTTATGTCTTCTGAAGACATGCGATAGCTTTGTGCAAGGAACAAACTTAAATTTAAGTTACTTGCTGACCTCCTTTCTTATAAGTGAGCATTGAGTCAGAACTGGGTCAGATTTGTGAAATGTAGAAACTTGTATCAAAATATTATTAATGTTGTCTTAAGTCAGTAAGTTGAGAACTCAATTTGGGGTTGTTAAATTTTGTTAACGTTGTTTTGTTAAATCTTTTTGAGACCCATTGAGACCCATTTGGCAGTGGACCACTGCTAAATAGTCTATTAAGAGAATCAGTCTCTCGAGACTGGCCTCTGGTATGCTGAGAGCTGCTAGCTCGGTGCCCTGAAGCGGAGGACAGGCAGGAGACGACCGATCTAGCTGCTCTAGAGACCTCCAGAGGAGGTGGCGAGCCTCTTAGATCTGCAACATTTCTGGGCAGAAAGGACTCAAAGCAGTGGCACTGTGGAGAGATGGGCACTGTGTAATGCGTTGTCCATTTCAAGAGTTTGCCCTTCCTCATAATCAAGAAGGATAAAGTTTAGCATATGTGGCATACTTTCCAGGGGGTGAGCCAGGAGGATGGCGGACACCGAACCCCAGAGACTTGAACCCTAGCCAGGGCTAGAGCTCGGCATCCGGCTCAGTCCTTTCATGCCCCCCCGGAAAGGAAGACGCGAGAGCAGCTAAATGGCGGAGAAGGGGTGGTGGAGGGATGCGAAAAAGGCGGGATGTGGAAGGAAAGAGGACGGGCTATTTATAGTGGGTAGAAGGGGATTTGATTGGGCAGGTGTAATGAGGAGATTGATTAGGTGATGCGGTGCCAGCTGTGATTAATCGACCACGCTCCTACTCGAAATTAGTTTAGTTGCAACAAACTTCACATAAATTCAAAATTTACTATATTAATTTTGTTGGCGTGCATTGCCATTTTTGTGGTGAACAATTAATTCGTGCAAGTCAATCCACAAAAAAAAAAAAATCTTTAATCTAAATCTGAAAATGCTCCTCCCCTTGAAAATGACGTCAGTTTGACAGCTTGGGCATGACATCCTTAACCATGCCCCTCCACAACTGTCAGTGTTTATTTCTGAATAAAAAGCCTACTTTACTACATACAATCAATTTGCAGTAGAAAAAAAAAACATTTTGTGCCCTCCATTTTCCTCCTTTAGTATTCGGTTGCTTTTAGAAGTATGTTACAATATGGAAGTAAAATCTTTAAAAGAAAAAAGACTTCAGTGTTGTTTACAAAACTGAGTCCATTTAGCAAACCATAGATGCACTTTTCCAAGTGATTTTCAGTGTAGCCTAGTGAAACTTTATAGAGTGCTAGCTGCCATATGACTATACAGTGATAAGGTACCAAAGCTTCAGCCTTCTATCGTTCTGGAAAGCCTTTAATAGAGGTCAGTGCATTCACACTGCTTCTTACTATGCAATTTCAGGTTCTTTACAGGAGGTCAGTGTGGTATAGAAATATTAAAGGAACATGAAAGTTTCATATAAAGTTTCACATGAGAGTGTCAGAGGATTGCACAAAGAAGAGCATATCTACATTTCAATAAGGTCAAAGCACTTGTGTGTGTATGCTTTTAAACTGTGAAATTTTGCAACACTTTAACTCTGAAAAATTATTATTGTTGTTATCAAGGTTTAAGGGAGAAGTTGCTTTGATCGTGAATGTAAACTTTCTGTCTGAGGAGAACATAAGAGATGATATGATATTGCTCTCAATTCGGTTGTTTCGATGACATATTGTGAGGATTTTACTTTTTTCAGTTAGCCAACATTCCTCTCCTGTTCCAATGCGATACAGTGAACAAAGGAATGCAGGAATGATGTTTTCGAGGCTAAAGAAAACTTTCTCTTCTGTGCATTTCTCTGACGCTTCTGTCGAGAAGGCTAGGAAAGATAAAACCTAGTTTGCAGAAAAAAACTCTTTCGGCAAGAGCTAGCTGTAATGATTAAGCTCACTGTCAGCTTTAAACAGTTGAATAAATCTCCAGCACACTAAACATTTCATTCAGCGTGCTTCATTTGCATAATTCAGACTGTGGACACAGACATGATAACTGCACTAATTACAGCAAAGAGCGACGCTAGTAAAACAACGTATGCGTTAAAATCATACACAAAGATTAATTTTTAATAACTCTGAAAGTTTCGTGTTACTGCATTCGTGATGTGAATAATGGTATTGTAGAGTTAATACCTCACGGATTAGGAATGTCTTTGCTGGCATCCAAAAGACTTAAAAGTAACTTCCTTAGTTGTGTGGAAGATAGCGTAGTTCTCCTGAGTCTGGAGATTCATTGAAACTTATAGATAATGCATCAAGGAGACCAATCAAGGTTAGCACTAACGCGTATTTATATTCAAATGTATTTAAATAATACATTTAGGCATTTGGTATGCAGGAAGGCTTTAGTGACCTTTGCTCCTCGGCATTTAGCTGAACTGAGGTTGTGAGTTGTGTGAGAGAGCAGACCATGGTTTAGTGTGAGCATTTGGTCTCATTATCTACAAAGCTTCAAAATGGACTGTAGGGCACTCCTGAGAGTTCAATAGTTGCTGGCTCACAAAAAAAAAATATATATATCTTTCTCATGGAATTCTCAAAAGGTTCAAGCCAGAAGTAGTAAAGAAAGTGAAAACGTCGAGAGAAATGGGGGAGCTGGCATTTTTTTGTCGCTTTGTTGTGCTTCTGACCTTTGGAAATATCACAGATTAGATCTTTAATTATTTATGAAGGGCAGCAGTGTTGGGTTGAGGCAGAAACAGTCTTGTCACACATGATGAGGTTGTGTTGCTGGCGTATTAAGAAGGACAAAATGGATCATGCTTGAAGGTTGCTCTTATAGAACACCGAAAAGGCTATTAAAGCCGATCTACATTAGGGAGGTGAACGCACTGAGAAAACATACATTGATTAAAATGTGCATGTGCTGCCTATGCTGATATGTATTGTTTATCCATCTTTAATTTGAAAAATTCATAAACCTATCTTTGAAGTAAAACAATTGAAAATGGGGAGAAAATCTCATGAAAGTAAATGTTTTTCTCCAATAGGTTTAGTGTTAAGGTGTAAGGGATGGGTCAACAGTGTAATTATGAATACAGTAATTAATTACATGCAGTTATTTTAAAAATACAAGTACAATGTGAAAACATGCATGTAGACATGTAGACAATATTGTTTTCATTAATTTAAATGTAAGTAAGGCCACTTAATATAAAATGGGACTGTGTGTGCATGTGTATATATATATATATATATATATTTGCATTTTTATAATCAGTGTGATAGCATTACTGTTAACGTGAGTTATGTTATCAGATTACAGAAATTTCAAGAGAGTTGAAATGTGTACGGTGTACATTTTAGCACATTTGTCTATGGACCAAACGGCATCGTGGTTTTGACTGAAAGACTTCAGGTTTCAGAAAAAACAACGTCCGGTGTCAGGTCTTGTACAATCAGGCATAGGACGAAATGGACTCCGATTAAAAGGCATTAGCCAAAACGTCCTCAGGTTATAAGGCATCAGACAAAAAGTCTACATGCACGCGGCCCAAGCAAAGTGGTGGGGTGGAACTGTTGAGGATGGCAGATGGAGATAAGCTGCTTTTGATATTGTTTATTTTAAAGGAATCGTATGTAGAATTTACATCTTGTGGTTGAACTATTGCAGTCCAAAATCAAAATACTGGAGAGGGGTTTTTCACCCGGCCCCTCCTTTTCAGACTTGACGCACACTCAGGTTGCCATGATTGATGACACCAACAGGAACGAACCCACATGACAATGAATTAAATGAAATGCACTGTATTTTCTGCCAAGCAGGTAACCTGGATGCCGAAACACTACTGACTTCGTGATTGGGAGATAGATGGAGGGTGGCGCTTCAGACCAAAACAAAACATGACAACATAAACATCAGTTGAGGGCCGCAACTGCGCTTTTTAAACAAGAATATCCAGGCTGTACTGCTTTTAGCAATACGAGTATTTGAAATTAACATGTTTCGTTGAAACATGCCTGTTGAACATAACAGAGACATTTTATGATTATTACAATGCATTTCTTACATACGATTCCTTTACCAGTTTTATTAAATGCTAAACTAAGTAAATTTTATGCATAGAATAACATGCATTTCACAAGCATTTTCTGCATGTTTAAAAAGGTAATGTGATGTTAAACTGGGTGGGGCAACGTAACACATCACACCCCACCTAAGTCTATTTAATCTCATTGATTAATCTAATGCATTTTAATCTCATTTTAATTTCATCCCATACGCTGTCAGCATCATTTTTTCTTTCTTGACAAAGTATTTATTTTAATATGAGTTTCTTTTAATTGCTTAAATTCAAATTCAAAATAGTAATTTTCAGTTCAGTTCTGCTTGCACAACCTCATAACAACACAGCACCATTTTAGAATATTTAGCACCTAGTTAAACTGTATTTCAGGTAGCCACCATCTATTTGGATTATGATCAGTTACTAGTGCAATTCTGATGAACATTGTAAATGCACAATCATCGAAATCTTCCTTTTTAACCAAACTCAGAATAATATTTGCCTAAAATTGGCAGCAACCTAATATACACACACCACATTAGCAGTACAGCTAATAATGCATTCACTTTTAGCATCAGACCAAAACAACTTTGACTATCAACTCGCAAACAAACATGAGAATGAACACTGGAGGATTTGATGTCCTCCCTCGAGTGATAACTATGGAATGTTTGATATGCAAATTTCCTTCAGCATTACAGATCCTCTATGTTTCGTGAGGTGGAATTCACTGGAGGAGAAGTGAACAACTCACTCGGAGCTCTGCTCTGCGTGCGCCTCTGAACGCTGGGGGATATGAAAGCCGTCATTCAGATTCAGCAAGGGCATCAATGAGAATAGTTTAGCAACTTAGTACGAGCTGTGAGACTCTGAATCTGCCTGATGATTTTACTTTCATGAACACAACTTTCAAACACTGGAAGTAGCCTAATACTTGGTGGCAAATTCACTGAACACTTATTTGACTAAAAGCTCTGAAAAAGAGTGAAAATGCGAATTATTCTTTCTCTGTTAATTGGGATCTTCATGGAAAAGAGTGTTGTAAATGGGCATATTTCCAAAACATATTTCTTTTTTAGTTTAGTTTTTTATTTTTTAAATACATTTCCTGCATTTTAAATAGTTAACTGTCTGAATCTAACAACCAAATGCTTGTGATTGCCCATATAAACAGTCTGTTGAGACTGTAAAGCCATACAGTGAAGAGAAAATAAGCAAATGGTGGAGACGGAGACCTGACATCAACTTGAATGTTATTGTGGGGCTGTATTTGCCTGTACAAGTCAATAACATGGAGACTGTGAGGTGGAAAAAAAACAAATTGTCATCATTATTATTAAAATCTATGTTTTTTATAGAACATTATAATAGACAAGGTCTTATAACAGCTACAAGGATGAAGGCCAGGACTGTTTAGACCTGTCTAAATTACCACTGTTGAGTTTAAATGAATGAGGAATTTATTTCTATTTTTCCTTACCAAAAAAAGATCATTTGACATTCCTAAGCTTATGGAGGTGGTGGTAGTATTCAAAATATATTTCAAATGTTCTCTTGAAATGGCAATCCCATTTGTATCATTTTGTGTTGTTTTGCAGTGAAAACTGCACATATATACTTCTAATTAGCCAACGCAGGATTGAAGCGTGATTGAATGCAAAACTTTTTGTTGACTCTATCAAGTGTAAATAACCCATATTTTATGTTTCGCTGTTAGTTTTGTGTGTACCTGTCAGAGAGGAATGTAAAATCGGGTGAGTAAAGTAAAACATGCATGTATCTTCTTTTCATGCCATCGCTACCTTCACTAACCCTGAGTTACCCTTTCAGTCGAATCACTTCGACGTTACATATGGGAACTCGCCAGAGAGACCAAATGCCTTTGAGCTTT
>JAUYWG010000047.1:16161574-16206747 GCA_034779775.1 Enteromius afrohamiltoni
TCTCTCTGGCGAGTTCCCATATGTAATGTCTCCGTTCCCTCCTTCAGGGAACGTGGGTTACGTTCGTAACCTAGACGTTTTGCATTCTTTCCTCTTGTCTTTGTACACTGCATATAAAATGAGAGAGTGTGTGAGAGAGAGACTTAAGCTGAGATGTCACAAGTCCAGAAGATGTCTAAAATGCAAAATCCAGACACTTTATTATGAAACTGCTCAATGCTCTGCAAGAGGGGTCAGTCCAATGAAGTGACCTTGTCTTCAAACTGTCCCGAGGATGGCAGGTGCTTTGCATATAACAAGACATTTGGAAAGCTCATATAAAGTATCTACATACAGTGGGGTGCAAAACTAAACCTCATTTTTACATTTTAAAACAAAATTATGATCATTATATTATCAGGAAAACAATCAGAATTAGCATTTAAATGGCCACTGATGCTTCAGATGGAAACAAGATGCATTAAAGGGATAGTTTACCCAAAAATTTTAATTATCCTGTCTTTTACTCGCCTTTGAAGCATCCTGAAGCATCCTTTGAAGCATGACTTCTTTCAGAAGAATACAATCAGAGTTATAATAAAAATTGTCCAGACCCCTCCAATCCTTTGAATGGCGTTAGTCCTCCTGTAGCGAATCCATGCATTTTTGTAAAATAAATATCCTTATTTAAAAAATGTATTTTGGTAAAATAACATTGGTAACACTTTACAATAAGGTGTCAGTTAATGTATGAATGAACATGAACAAACAATGAACGCTACATTCATTACACTCTTTATTAATATTTGTTAGTAATTCATTGTTAGTTCATGTTAATTCACAGTGCATTAACTAATGTTAAAAAACTAAACTTTTGATTTTAATAATGCATTAGTAGATGCTGAAATTAAAATTGCTAGAAATGTTAGAAATATTGTTCATTCTTAGTTCATTTTAACTCATGTTGTTAAGTGATAACTAATGAACTTTATTGTAGATTCTGTAGGTAAACATCTGGTTTAAACTGTATACAAACCCAGAACAATCAGTCAGTCTGTCTTTCTATTATTCGGTCTGTCTAAAGTCCATATTAAACATACAAACTCATACAGGATGTGATCAAGTTCACACAATGTGTTATCAGTGACATTAGGCCAAATGAGACTGAAAGGCATTTTTCTGAGTGAATTTGATTATCATCTCTCCATAATTCTCCATATTCCAAACTCAATTTGGGCTCTATTCTTTTCACAAATAATAGAAGCCTAATTTTAGCATGGAAATGTTACTGTGGCAATTGCATCATCTCATCTTCAGGGTCATGTTGTTCTTGAAGGTGAAATTAACTGCTCATTGTTATGAGAAAGATCAAAGGATGATTTTTGCACCTCTATTTGCATCTGCCATTTGAAAAAGGCTCTCGTTTTTATTGCAAAATAACACAGGGCAGCTTCTGTCGGACATACAGTATCTCTTAAACCTGTCTGCACACCACTCCCTTTTGCAAATGACATCAGTGTTTACCATTTTTAATCCATATATTTATTTATTTGTGTGCAATACTGCATCTGTGAACTCTATTCTTCCCTCCCTGAGGGACGTTCAAACCAAGGAGGCGCCGAAGAGTCAAAGAGAAAGCCAGATTGAGCTGCTGTAAAACTTCAGTCATGTCTTTCTAAATGTTGCAGTAGGAAGAGACTTTACACACTGACTGAGGTTCAGTGAGTTCATGAGACAAGTGATCCATTTTAAATGCTGCCGTTGTCTTTACAAGATACAGCATGTTCTTTGAGACTACTAAATGAGGTTTGGGATGACAAACTTTTACCAGCATCATTATCATTTTGCCTTTTTTTATTTCTCAACTGATTTTAGAGGAAACATTGCAAGAAGCTTATTATAAGGTGACTGGTCAACACTTTATTTTATGGGCAAACTCATAAACTCTATAAACTTTTATATGGCTGAGGTTGTTTGGGTCTCAGTAGAACAATATTAGTTTCAGCTTTTCCTGTAGAAAAAGAACAGTACATTTACTTTTGTCCATTACATAAACGGGAAAGCCATACATAGTATATTATAGGCAGGGTAAGCAGGGGATTTTAAATCACCAAAACAAACACTTTTCTAACCCAAAAAGGTCTCTTCCCTATTTTGATTGCTTTGCCCCATACATATTTGGCTTACACAGCCCATGCAATGATTAGTTCTGTGAAACTATACTATTGAAGTCTTTATAATCAGTGTTGCTGTCTACACCGGATGCGAGTGGCTGACACAAATTTCAAATGATTTTCAACAGGCGCTTTATCAAGTCCAATGTAGGCTAGGCAGACTTTAGCTGGTGTAGACACGGTGTTACTCACCTATCGAGAGAAACCAAAGCAACCTCGCAAACCTTCCGCTCCTTGACTTCTCTCCAGCGCTGGAAAGCTGATCCGATGTTTACATAAGTACTACTTCTTGCCTTATCGCTTGATAAACATTTACCTTTTTTGTTTTTTATCTTTCTGTCGCTCGGCTCTGAACACAGGCACCTGCATATCATTAGATCATTAGTAGACATGCTGACTGCTGATTGGCTACAAGTTTGTTTGGGTACTCAGCCCCGACTCTATTCTAAAGCATTTTTGAAAAAAAAAAATGGCTATTTGATTAAATTATTATTTTAAGCTAACTTAATTTCTGTTTAGATCTGCTGATTTAAAATGACTTCATAAATAAATAGAAAACTGGTAATTTATGGAAGTCTGGGAAATTGTCCTAATTCAACTGAAATAGAAGCAGAACTTCTAGAACAGAGCTTTTGCAAAGACTTTGTAATTACTTTTTTTTGTTTTTTGTTGAGATGTTTAAAAAAACAGCAGCAATAAAAATGATCCGCAATGCATCCAACTACATGGATTATGATACACCCCCCTCCATCTCTAACTCTCATTATGAGCCGGATTCAAACGGCAGGATGAGCCAGCTGTTGGGATGGTTTTAATTTGCTGATTGGTGAGGCGTGTCTGATGAGCTAAAGCTAAAGCTCATCAAACAAGTGCAGAGTCATCCTTCATCACAGCCCATCCACATCCGGCAATCATTTCTCTTTGTAAAAACTTATTTTGTAATTAAACTGGTGACATGCAGTTTTTAGACAACTTACACAAAGGTTGCAAACTAGGTCAGACCATTAAAAGATTAGTGCACCCCAAAATGGAAATGCTGTCATTTACTCATCCTTGTGTCTTCTTTTCCAACCTGAGTTTTTTCTTTTATTCTGTGAATCACAAAAGGATAATTTTTTTAATATCTTTTTTTTGTCCATGCAATTACAATGAATTAAAGTGAGTCTTGTCGAACTTACAACAAAAAGGATACAGAAGCACCATAAAATTGTCATTAAAATAGTTTGACTATATTGCAAGTCTTCTCAAACCATGCGATAACTTACTTTGGTATTAAATGTGTTGAAATGTATGCCTATTCCTCTATTGAATGACTTCTGAAGATGCATAAAATATATAAATTATTAACATAATATGGTAACATTTTACAATACGGTTCATTAGTTAACATTGCTTCATAACATTAGTCAACATGAGCTAAGAATGAAAAATACTTCTACAGCATCTTAATTCATGTTAATTTCAGCATTTGCTAATGCGTTATTAAAAGCTGTGTTTGTTAACATTAGTTAATGCACTGCAAACTAACATGAATTAACAATGACATTAACATTTTTTTCATTAGCTAACATTAACAAAGATTAATAAATAAGAAACGTATTCTTCATTGTTTGTTGATGTTAACACCTTATTTTAAAGTGTTCCCACACAGATAATAGTTAATAATTAAAATTAATAACAAAAATGAATTAAATTCCTCTATTTCCTGAAATAAATCAATTTGATAAAAATGGCTGAAGTATTTGTCCTTGTTTTTGGTTCATAGGTTTGTCTTCTGTCTTCTGTTCAAAAGTCTGCACCTCTGGCTCTTAATGCATGATTTTCCTTGCGTATGAGTCCCGCGGTTATCCTCATCACGAAAAGATGAATCTCAGTCATTTTTGGAAAAAATTCTAATATACAAAAGCTGCTGGAAAACCAAAGAATTTGTGGGACCTGAAGGATTTTTCTGAAGAACATTTAGGACAAACAAGTACCAACTAAAACAAAACAAAACAGCTGTGGATCATCCAGGTTAGAGCACATTTTTTATGTATTTTTTCCATTTTTAATTCAAAACTATTATTTTGTCTGGTGGATCTTTCATGTTATTCAGGTCAGCACTAAATAAACATAGCATGCAATTTGTACATATAATCCCTCTTATTTTGGTAAAATAATTAACATTTAGCAGAAAGTAAAGTGTAAGTACATTTTTTAACACAAAAAGTCAGCCAATGACAGAACTTATATTCTTGAGAGAACTGCTCCTTTGTGTTTTGGTGGTATTAGTACCAGAATGACCCTGAGAAGTCACCTGACATTTAGACTCTCATTTCACAGATGTCCTGTGACTAGTTGGGTTCATATGTTGCTTTATCTGTATTTCTCATCTGTATGGGTCAGATCTGATCAGACTGCACAAGCTGTTTCCCACAGAGCCCATTCAGCGAGTCTGACCATTCCAGGACGTGAACTCTTTACCTATGAGTCGAGGGAGATGCGTGCTGCGGGGAACTGGAGGAGTCAGTACCGCTTTTGCATCTGGCCAGCAGAATGCATGACATCACAGAAGAGCTGACCTAGAAGGCAGGAACGAGGCCTGCGGGGGAGATCTCAGCTTTAAGGGGCAGCTTTCAAAAACCCAATGAGATAAAAAGCAGTTTGAAGAAAATGCAGGAAGATATCAGTGTTCAAGCCTTGCACACAGTCAAACATTTCTTTGAGGTCCTGCACAATGACCGACAAGAATGAAATGTAGAGGAGGCATGTCGAATTAGCCGGGGGCAATCCTTTACCCATGTTCCCCGAGGCGCATACTGCGTTGTAATGTCTGGAGGAGGAGGAGGTAGGCGCAGTGCCGGCATAGCAGTGCTGACACTTTAAAGAGTGCAAGCACATCCGCAGTGCACCTCTGTGCCACCTCCACTCTGCATTAGTGTCAGCTTCATTCCTCTGAGTCCCGGACACACTCCCAAATAGACCAATCATCAAGATCCCAGTGTGAGAGAGGGAAAAGCGTCCTCAGCTCTCTTCGTGACCATGGCAAAACCTGCATTTCAGCAATCAGTGAGTCAAAGTTCATACATTAGACCCTTCCTTACAGTGCTTTTAGTCATGAATAGTTGAAAAGTGAAGCATATATGTGTGCTGAAAACATGTTAAAGGAATAGCTCATCCAGTCATGAACATTATGTCATTAAATTTTGCATACAGTGCACTTTCTCCATTTGTTTAAATTATTATTTTTTTTCTTATTTATCTGCACTCCGTTCCTTACAATGACAAAGTGAAAACAGAAATTTAGAAATGCCTGTAAATATATTTAAAAATAATGTAAATACACATTTACATAAGTATTCATAAGTATTCAGTACCTCTGCCAGCAACTACAGTGTTGAATCTTCTTGGGTATGGTGCAAAAAATTTGCATACTTGGATTGTTTTTTTTTAGAAATAAATAAAATTTTTATTCATCAGTGAATTCTGAAACTTAATGGCCCTAGCGAGGGCTGAGCTCGGCTTACCCCCCGTGAAGGAAGGCGCGAGAATAGCAGAGAACGTTGGAGAAAGGGGCGGAGGAGGGATGCACGAAAACGAGATGTGGAAACGAAGAAGAGGAGGTTATTTATAGTGGGTAGGATGGATCTGCTTGGGCAGGTGAGATGAGGAGATTGATTAGATAATACGGTGCCAGCCGCAGTTGACTTAATACACGCTCCTCCCGAAACAAGATTTAACAAAACATCTCTTAAAATTTTTATAATTTTACTGTTTTACTCTGTATACCAAATAAATGCTTCAAATGAACTCATAAACAATAATTTTCATATTGTTTATGAAATGAACGCTGTTTGAAAGACATCAAGTATAATATCCTTTTGTTTTCAGTGGAAACAACATGAACATGCAGATTTAAAACAACATACACACTTTCCAAAGTTTCCCCATTACATAGACCTGCAGTAAGGACAAAGAGAAAGTTAATTGTGTTGTGTCTTTAGTCCACGGCAGCTTGCTGTTGTTGCTTGCTGTTAATAGAAAGAACCGAGCCGAAATCCAGAGTGATTCCTGCAGAGAAGGACTTGATTAAGATGTCAGTGAATCAGGTGAGCTTATGGCAGCAGGAAGCAAAAAGTGCTACGAATTAAATCCGTCAAAAGAATCCATAACTCTCTTATTTTCTCCATTCTCTTCCAATTCGTAACCCACTCACTTCCTACAATCCTTTCTTGACCCTCGGGATGATACAGGGTGTCTCCTAATTGAATTCCCTGCTTCTGTGTTCCTTGTGACTGCATCTTGATAATTAAGAATTTAATTATAGCTGAAGGGGAAATATCAACAACAAAAAGCCTGATATTTTAAACATGAGATTATTGCCTCTTTAAGGATTCTCAGGCAAATGAGGAGAGACGTGATCTTAAGGCATGTTAGACTGCTACGCTAAAACTTAATTAATTAATTAAGGGAAAAAAAGCAAACCAGTGGGCCAAAACTTTTCCTCAAATCCCTCATGCCTTCCATGAAGGACGCCGTTTGAAGTGAAATCATGGACATCCTTGCTGACTGGGATATTTTGTGGTTTGCTGGGTAAATTGAACGGCTGAGATCTGCAGAACAGTGAGTTCAGGCCCTTAGCCTTGGGCTCTGTGGTGATTCTCTCTTCCTTCAATCTGTAGCGTTGCTTCATTTCTGCGGGGAGCCCTCCAGTAAGAATTTGTTGCTAGCAGATGTTTGAAAGCAGAGCAGGTAATGTTCTGGGTTCTGCTGAGACAGTTAGCCAGAGCGTGAGCAGGCATTTGAAAGAGGTTACATGAAATTGGGAATGTTTGTATTTTTGGCATTATTATTTATTCAAACCGATAAACAAGCACAACTGCTTTATTAAAACAGCACCTGAAGGAATAGTTCATTAATAGTTCAATTAACTCACCCTCAGGCAATCCGAGATGTAGATGTGGTTGTTTCTTTATCACATCAGATTTGGAGAAATTTAGCATTGCATCCCTTGCTCACCAACATATCCTCTGCAGTGAAAGGTTGCAGTCAGAATGAGAGTTCAAACAGCTGATAAAAACATCACACTAATCCACAACTAATGTAACTTCAGCCAATGAAAAAACGTATTGTGAAGCAAACAGCTGTATGTTTGTAATAAACAAATCTATCATTAATATATTTTTAACCTCCATATGAGTCCACTATTTAATATTTTCCTTTCTCCAGTGAAAAAAGTTGTCACTGTAAATATGCACATTCCAAAACAGCTCTAAACATGTCACTGGATTTTAATTTGGTAGGACGACCGAGCATGGACTTTGTTATTTAATTAAGTGTTATGAGACTCTTATTTTATCCAGAAGAGATAGTTTAGGTTAAAATGCCGTGGATTATTATCTACATTTTCCTCAGCTGTTTGAACTCTCTTTCTAACGGCACCCATTCACAGAAGATGATCCATTGTTAAGCAAATGGTATAATGCTACATTTCTCAAAAACTCTTTAAAAGAAGAAACAAACTCAAGTATCTTGGATGGCCTGAGTACATTTTCAGCAAATTCTTTTTAATATTCAATATTCATTTAATATTCATTTTTGAAATGTAGCGTTAAGTCTTGTTTAGAAAGGTGGAAACAATTTGACTGAATTTTAAAGTTGTAAAGTAAACTTTAGGTTTATGTGCCATATAGAAAAGAAAAACAAAATGCAGGGACAAATTTGGTTATGCATGTGGATATTTAGTTTACCTACTAGATTAAGTGCCTCAATCAAAACCTAGATTATCTTTAATAGATTTAATGTCGCTAACCTGGCAAATTCAATCATTATTTTTCTCCATAAGCTTTTAGTGACAATAACTTTGTATCCAGGAGGACTGATTATGATTGTGCCAAGCCAGACAAGATTAGTGATTAGCGGATTGGGTGAGTGTTTTCCAGCTTTGAGCTTAATTTTGCTTATTTGTGACATTTTTTTCTCCATCATTCAGACTGGCAGAAAAGACAAATCGAAGCCAGTGAAAAAAAAGAAATTGTGTTGTGTCCTTAGTCCACAGAAGCTTTCTGCTGTTGATTGCTAATTATGGAAAGAAACCAGTAGGTTGAGCTAGCTGTTTCACTGTTTTATCTTGTATATAATAAATAATTTAGTTTTTACTTTGGGGAAAATTGTTACAACACCAAATTTTTTGTCCTCTTTATGTTCACAGGAACCTTTCATGCTGACATAAGCTACAGGCCACTCATACATAAGGGGCCAGGTTGCTAGGATACACATGTACAGTCATAAAACAATCTGCCTCTGTCCAAGCACTTAATGCTACAGTAATTTTTTCCCATTGTGCACTGCGCAAAGTGTCTTAACAGGTTTCACTGATTGTGTGACAACACTGCATGTTATGCGTTTGGCAATGCAGCTCAGCAGTGTTTCACCCTTTTTTAAATCATATTTTTATTTAATTAAACAAGATCACATACAGAATAATATCCAAGTGCTTCTAATGAGAGTAAAGTAGTTGCTCTGTTTGCTCCCCGCGACTTGTTCCTTGCAGAGGGCCGACCTGCTCTGATTGACTGATTAATATGTTTTGAAAGCTGTAATTAAGACAGAGGTCGACATGCACATAATTCTATTATTTGATCTACTGAAGCAACAAATTTCAGCATTGAGTCACTGTTCTATGAAAGAGGCTTTGAATATTAAATGACCATGTTTCAGTGCAGTGGGATCTTACTTTCTATTTTTCATTTTCACAGTGTAGTGCTTTGCTATGCATGCATTCACTCTTTTTCAATCTTCTCTTTAGGATTTCCACCTTCTCGGAAAACCAGGAAATATCTGGAATTTTTTACATTTCCGTAATCCAGGTTTTAAGAATTTTTAAGGCTCTTAAATTGAATTCTGTAGGAAATTATTATTATTTTTTCAATTTCTGCTTGGCTAGCCAGAATATTTCACCAGCTAGAGAGTTTTTTCATGAGCATTATTCCTGAATAATATCTTAATACGAGGGATATTTCCACTAAGGAGGCAAGAGAAGCTGTGCCTCTTTAAAATGTGGGATGAGAAAAAATATTTGCAGTACAAAAATAAAACAATGGCAATATCACAAAAATTGTATCAATAGTGGCAAAGAATAATTTAGCATTTTCATTCGGGCCAGTCCTGCAAGTTTATAAGCTGTAATTATTGTTATTAATAATAATAATATATTTATTTGCTTTTAAAATAGCAAGTAAATTATATATTTTTTAATTGTATCTTATGCTTTGCAGGATACAGTGTAATCACTAATCAGCCACTTTAATGAGCTCTTTCTATAAATGTCTCAGTCCATGTAAAGTAAAATGTCTTTTTTTTTTTTTTTTTTTTTACCAATGCGTGGTGAGAATATACAGTCAGTGTGCTGAACGGTTCTTTCTGATGCAAAGAGTCATTAGGATCTGCTAATATGCAGTGGGATCAGTGGACTGATTGCCTCATCAAATGCAACAATGCCAACTGTTGTTCCGCATGACAGGCAATTGTTTTGATGGAGGTCTGAATCCCACTTGCAAAATTGGAGATCTATTTTGATGGCAATCGGTGCAGGGCTGTAATGGGAGCTGAAGCACGTAAACAGAACTGAGACTTGCTGTCAGGTGCAGCTGGGGAAAAGACATTTACTCCCATCTGAGGCTAGGGGCTGAATTTCAATGTGAAACTCATTGGTTCTGGATCAATTTAGTTTATACTGCATATAGCGACTTTAATCTCCTCAGAGCGTCTGTTGTTGTATCTGTCATCCATCAGTATTGCCACTGCATTTTACTTTGTTGACGTACATGTGTTTTAATGACTGGCAAACTAACACATTTGGTGTTTTATGAGGAATTGAATTTTATCCCCAGTAATTTCCCAAAGTTGGATGAGATATATAAATATAATAAACACATACAAAAACGATGGACCATAAAGGAATAGTTCACCCAAAAAAGTCAATTATGTCAAATTTTACTCACCCCCAAGCCATCCTAGGTGTATGTGACTTTCTTCTTTTAGACAAAAAAATTTACATTTAAAAAAATGTATCCTGGCTCTTCCAAGCTTGGGAATGCTGGTGGATAGCTGCCATTACTTTGAAGCTCTGTAAATTGGATATATCCGCAAGCACTGTGATGTAAAACTAACCTATATGCCTTTGAGGGTTATCACATGTCCTCTGAAGCAGGTTTTTGTCACAAAAATATTTCTAGTTTTGTAATGTAAATAACTGACTTCTGTTTTTTTGCAAGAGTGCCAAGTTCTGGCTTCTTGGCTGACCTCTCTACTACGTTTCTGGACCTGGATTGTTTCAGATGTATTGCTGTCTATGGGGGGTCAGTTTAAATGTCTCTCCGATTTCTTCAATTATATTTTCATTTTTGTTCTGAAGATAAACAAAGGTCTTATGGGTTTGGAACGACATGAGGGTGAGTATTTTCAGGAGAACTAACCTTTTAAGTGTTTGACGAATAATTTTTTGTGTGTGAACCAGTAAAATCTGAACTGCTGGCCAGAAGAAAGTCTTTTTCTTGAACTTTGTCCAATTTAATTGAATCACTTAAAAGATTTACTTTTAGCTATTGCATCCTGCTATTACTGTCAAACGTAAGAATCAGGGATCTCATGTGCTATATGTGCATCTTGTAAACCCACCTACACAAGCACCATTAACTACAAAGGTACAGAGATTGAAACATGTTTCATCCAGGTCAATTATGAGCACGAGAGCACCCTGCAGTTACATAACAGCTTAAACAAAGCAGCCTGTCACGTTTTCCTGCCTCGTTTGAGAGAGTTTCTCACACTAATGAGCTCTACAGATGTGTCAGAGCCAGCAATGGGGAGCGTTGTCTCTGTGGTAAATAATGGCCAATTACCCAGCTCAATTAAGCCTGCTCGTTTCTTTTGTGTGCGTTCGGAGGCCACATCTGTACAACTGCATTTCTGTTTAATGGTTCAACACTGGAGCTCTGCTGCTCCTAACCCGGGGAGATAAACAGGGGTCATACGTGTATGAACTGAAAGAGGACATAACAGTGAGCAACTGACAGATAAAAAGAAGATGGAAAAAAACAGACAAACTTTATGCCGGCTTGTATTCTCATCCCAGGTGTGCAAGAAAATAGAGCAGCCTGCTGAAAATAGGTCACTATCTTTTTCATCTTGTGCTACTACTAGTCTAATATAAACATTTTTATGGACATAGAACAGAGTCAGTGCCTCTAAAATCATAATAGAGGATCCTGAAGCGCACAGTAAAAACTATTAATTCACTGATTGTTTGAATGATTCAAAATAATTAACTTGAAATTAGGTACATTTTAGGTTTATTTAATTGGACATTCCTGTTTGGTGTTGGCTTTGCCAAACATTTTACAAAACATTGCAATTTTAGTCATTTTCCTACATTTAGAGCTGTAATACAGTTCAAACAAGCGTCAATGGTGTATCTCTTGCAGACTGCTGAGAGTGATGCTTTTGATAAAGGTGCCATACTTACTCCCAGAAGATTTGATCCTTGGTTAAATTGAGCTGCACCAGATATCTGCACAAGACTGCCTGTATTCCTCTTTTCCTCCAGAAGTAGAAGAAGAAAATAGACTTAAATATGCTTTTTTCATCCCCAAAATGTCTCATTTAATGTTTATGTGTTCGCGCTACATGCCTTTATCATTTCAACAGCACAGTCTGATTGAGCATAAATGTCATGTTGCCTAAAATATATCAATTTGATTCAAATTAGTGGTCAGCCACTGTGCAATTTTCAGTGGCACACGTCAATTTTTTTATTAGCAGCCAGCCAAATTTTTTTATGTATTCACAAAGATTCAATTTACACATTTCACTTATTATTATTCTCTATTTGATAAATGGGGAAAAAACAAGTTCTGATGGCACAGCCAATAAAACAATTTTCATACCCTTTCCCCACATAATTTATCTTCAAATGAGACTAATAACATGAACATTACACATTTGTTATAGCATGTAATTACATTTTATTCAAGCTTAGACTGAATGTAAGCCAACATTTACAATACATTTTTAATTATTAATTAATTGCATACAACATTGACATTTTGTGCAATCACTGTGTAAACGACTTGCAGTAAGGTAATTTTGCTTTCCCATGTGATTTACTTTTTTCCGCTGCTATAAAGAGATCAATCCTCTTGTCAGTTTCTCTGGTTGATTGCCTGCAGTCCTGCTGCACAAGATGGGGACACATCATATGACTATCAGCACACAGGTTGAGTGTATGTTTTATATGTGTGCCTGCATGCAGCCCATTAGGCGTATGTCATAACACATTCCTACACATGTGGCTATAAAGGAAATTTTGTATTATGAAAGCAGGATGTTTTATGACTGTAATGTATATTAATATATACACTACCCTGGCCTTTCAATGACCACCACCTAATTTCACAGCTGTTCCATATGCAATAAATATGATGAAGTTGGATTATTCCACAAGAATATTAATGAAAAATTATACCCTGCGCTTAAATTTGATTTCTCTTGTTCAAAAAGAAAAAAAAGGTTTTTTGTTTTTGCTGGACAAAATTGTTCTGAGGAAAAAAAAAAAAAAAAAAAATACAAATTTTACTTAATCATATTCATTCACAAATAAATGTTGTTATTTGAACTTGATTATTAGTAAATAACAACTTGAATATCAGTACTTGTTGAAGCTTGAAAGTTCTCTTTGCCTAGTAATTGCGTTGAAAAAAGGGTAACTAAAACATTGTTATTATTAAGAATTTCTACATTTGTGCTCTGCAGGAGAAAAAAACGTCATATGAATAACATCACCGTGAGTAAATTATTTATTATAATTGAAACATTCTTATAACAGTGGTGGCCTGAATGCAAAAATCAAATAATGTTCTTTACTTTTCTTTACAGAATCTCCTTAAACTCTTCCATGCCTTAGGTTTAGTTGTTGGAACGACTGCTTTACACAGAGTCTGTACTGTAGCACATTAATCTGTAGTAAATGAAGAAATAAATTCTTATGGAGATGTATTATCTGGAGCACTGTCAGTTTTTACTGAAGTAGGAATGTGTACTTATCTATACTATGACTTTAGAAGGATTCTAGTGTTGCACCTTTGATGTCTTCTTCTTAAAAATAAGTTTAAAGTGTCATCAAAGTATGCAACACTCATTAAGACCCAGCACATTAATGCAGACATGCTAGACAGCCAACCAGCAAAAAAAACTAAACAAAACACACACTCAGTGTGTCAAAGGGGTCTGATTGGAGTCTGGGCAGACAAAAAAAACCCTGTACTCTAGACTCCCCAGGGTTTAAATTAACAATGCTCCCATCTGTTCGGCTACTTTGAGCATGTCTCTAATGACAGGGCTTACTTAGCCCAATACTAACCCACATCCAACAACAGTGCACTGGCAAACTGGAGCTATCTTTACACATAACCTTGAGAAACTAGGACTACACAGGAGAGTTTTTCTGGCCCACTTGGTTTTGTCTCTTCTATGATAAGATGCTACGTCCCATGGGAGCATCATACGGTAGCGTAGAAAGGCTGTTTTTGTTCTCTGAAATGGAATATCAACAGCTTACTTTATTGGGTCAAATGAATGCAGCTGTGCATTTTAAGAGGATAACGGAAAGCGTTTGTGTCCTCATGAATGCATTTTAAAAGCTGGAAAAGATCAAGGACTCGAGACTAATGCTGTCCTCCCCCTTATTCTCACCTGAGCATATATTTTTTGCTCAACGCTTAACACAATCCTTAATAATTTGGCATTAGACATGCAGATATGCAGATTACATCTCTAGCACACCACATCAGCAGAAACACAGTCAGTCGCTGCGTGTTTAATGAGATTTGCAGGAGAAAGTGATCCTGTGGTGCAAAGCTTTATCTAGCAGGAATGAAAGTGTGTGTGTGTGTGTGTGTGTGTGGATTCAAAAAGCCCTTTTGTTTTTTTTTTGTCTTCTCTGCCCTGTGGCCTTTTCTGCTGTCTGTTCTGTCTGTTCCAGAGTGGCAGTTGTGTCTGGACTGCGGGGAGAGAGATGCACTTGACTCCTCTGTGTGAGTTTAGATCTTGCTTACGATGAGCTCTCTGTCGGCTTTGATCCTGAGATGGAACGCTCATCTGAGTGCCACACCGAAACGTCTCAAAGAAAAGCATTGCTCTCTCTTTATCTTTCTTTTGTTGTCTCTAAGGATCCGTCCTCTGTGACAATATAAGGTTAATGCATACTGTTAACCCACAGACTCTGTTTTTGACCTTAAAGGAATAGTTCACCTGAAAATAAAAGTTCTTTGAAATATTTATTCAATCTAATGTCATTCCAGATCATAGAAGCAGTCAGTATGATGTTATGTTTCAAGTATTCTGAGCTCATACAATGCCCTTTTGCCATACAAAATAATTAAATCATCAAGTCATCATTGAATCACAATTAGTCATCAACAGTGTACAAATATCTAGGAAAAAAAGGGGTTATAAGGTTATATAAGGTTGTCATAAATATATAACTCACAATTGCATGACACAATCGTACAGTATATTTGTAATTTAATTTGCAAATAAATATGAAATGATTTTCACTTTTAGGGTGCGTTGAAAATTTGTGTTTTTGGAAATAATTTACACTAATATTGTCTTCCATTGTGTGTAGTAACTAAATATCTTTCAACATCTCAAAAAACAAACAAAAAAAACCTCTTTCATTACCCTTTAAAGATCTTGCTAAAAACAATTTTTGCTCCTTGCAGCCATGAAGATCAATCTCATTTTGCAGTTTAGAGAGCAGAAGCAGAACCCCGCATGTACCTGAGTCCAAAAGCATCAAACCCACGATTCATTTATTAGAGAATTTGGCAGAAGCCTACCGCCTCGAGACAGGAGAGTCTGTGCTATTACATTGCTTGATACAGTAACGTAATTACACTTTGAGCAGCCGGAGTGCAGCAGGAGACCTGAGGTATAGAGCCCGGCAAGGAATGTTCATTTGACTCAAATCATAACGAAAATCAAGCTAAAGGGGCCAACAGTGCTATCCAGCAGGTAAAGAGACTTGGACCCTGCTCTGTAAACTTATATTGACAGTTGGAGGTTTTCATGCATAAAATTCATACACAAATTCATGTTCATATGCCTGCATAGACAGTAATGTCTATTTAATAGCATGTTATGCATGATTGCCTTTAGAGATGTTATTAGATAAAAAAAGTAATATATTACCTCATACAGATTGTATTTTTGTATAGTTGTTGCCTATTTAAAGCCAAGAATATGTAAATACATTTACCTTCTAGATGCTGTCAGCACATCCATATAGCATGTTTCAGTGTACATTAATATGTGCTATGAATTTTAATTACATTTTTCTCAACATGCTACATAAGACTGTATAAGGCCCTTAAGCAATCTCGTTGTATTACCATACTACTTACACAAAGAGTTAACATTCACTGTTAAGATTTATTTATTTTTTGTTTCTGTCTGTTTGATATCTATTTCAAGAGTCATCTGTTGAAGGAGCATGGACTGTTTGGATACGTTCTAAAGCCCCATCAAGCCCTCTGTGGACAAGCCTGAGTCTTTCTCAGCGTATTTTCAGGTCTGTCAATGAACTGTGGAAATTGACTGTGAGGGAAGTAAATATGCACTGAGAAACAAACAGCACTTGATGCTCACTTCAGAAGGACCATCGTCACGGAGACGCATTTACTGAACTTGAAAGCCGCTGCGAGCGACTGAATATAGCACGGCAAAGCGACTGCCAATCAGTATGAACAACAACTCACAGAAGATTGTGTGTCAACAGTCACTGCTCAATACGGACAAATAGAACAACTGCGCAGCAAGGCCATTCAAGGCAGGGCTTTTATTTGAAGAAAAGTGTGGAATGAATTATAACACTGTATCAAAAACCATGTCCAATCAGACAGCCATTCTGAATTCAGAGTAAAGACTGATTATAACTCGCAAAAATGAGAAAAAAAGTCTTAAAAGCTGGTTATAAAAGTTTCAGAGGTGGCTTTCAAAATTCCATTAGTGTCTAGCAAGAGGTAATTGAGATAATTAGCATAATCATTTTTAACTAAATGCTTTTTAAACTAGGTCATTTACTTCATATTAAGAGAGAGGAAGACTTGGGGAGTGTATCAGTCTTTTCACCCCTCAGTGGAACAGGAAGTCATGCAGGTAAAAATAGGTGTAATGGAGGCCAGTTAAGTAGTTCTTCAAGTTTTTAAAAGATTGAGCCTATTGAGAAAAGACTGCATGGCATTTATGTCCACTCAAGACAGATAATGAGGGAACTCTATGGCTCCACTGGGTTTTACAGCTTTATTGGAAATGACAGCTGCATGTGCTTCTGAGAGAAAACAGCAAGAGAGTGCAGTTATCACAGCCACATCAAAATTTATTGGTACAGTATAGCACTTCATGATGTACGCTGCTTCAAACTAGCTTTACAGAAAATCTTCATATCAGCGTTTACAATATGCCTTTTAGCAAATCAGACCTTGACGATACATAGCGCTATATATAGTGTGTTTTATCAGTTGAATAATCATCACCCCAGCACTTTCAGAAAATAAAAAAATAATACAGAAGTTGTTACTCTATGTTGTTCACCCTGACAAAATCTCATCTGTTTCCTTATCAATTTTAATATATATGTACTACCACAATCAGTCATACTTTTTGATTTACAATTGCGCCTGGATATATACGACTGGATTCGTTTAGTAATTTTTCTCCATCATTTATTCTAATTTGATGAATTACTACTGCTTCCGTGACCAATAAAAATATACACAAACGTCTCTTTTTAATAGAATTTTTTTACTGCCTGATTCTCTGGCTGCTAATTCCACAAAATTAATTGCACGGCACTGTTTCAGCACATTTAGCAGCTAGTTGAACTGGATTATTGGATGGATAATTAATGAGATGCAGGTTTTGCATCGAAATTCTGCATGCAAAGGTGGATAAAAATCTGTCTTTCTGTAATTACCCTGCACCACTGAGCTGCCCGAAACATTGGTTTGGAGCACAGACAATGCTGCTGTCCAGTGTGAATTCATGAGGTTTGGTACCATTTTAGACAGCTGGGTGAAAACATACAGCTGTTATTGGTAATTCTGAACAATATCTCTGCTGTTAGTATTTGTAGAGTGCACTGAATGCACTAACACAGCTTCCATCCAAGTTTGATTTGCAAGTACAAGCTCAAACTTATTTCACTGGTGGGATTTTTTCATGGTTCAAATCCATGTGTAACCCTATAATGTAGAGTTTTCAGTTTTGGCAATTGCACTAAAGCTCTGAAATTTAAGTAGTAGTGCAAGTGGTAGTGGAAAAGATCGTGTTAAAAAGAAAATGCCACAGTCTTGTCAATAATGCGTTGAAGTACCTTCTGAAGAACAGATTTAGCACTCAGTTTGACTCCTTCATTTGTATGTATAAAACAGCATACTGAGTGACCCAGTTTCTTTATGGAAACACTCTATAATCTATCCAGTAGCCAAGATGAATAATTATGCTGGAGGAAGAAACTTTTTTGCCTCGTACCAATCAACAGGACACAAACATTGAGTGTGAAATTTAATTTGGCCTTTTCAGACTTTTCAAAGGCTTGCCATCCTTGTGTTTTTCTGCCAAGCTCCGTCTTTGTATCACCCTATACTTTGTCAAGTTATTCACATAGTCTTCTGGATTGTTCCATGAGATGTACTCATTATAACATTTATATAATGACTCAGACTTCTGAATATAAAATCATGACATATATCTCTGTCTTCCATAACCAGATTACACAACGTTCTCAAACGCCATTAAATCTGTGTTGCCTCCAGGTCATTATTATAATACGGCTGTACCAGAGTCCTGCGAGAGCTGGGACAGGGATCCACAGTGCTCAATTACAGGAATGTGGGAGACAGGACGGATCTGCTTTCCTGTGTTATCACCATCTCATTAAAATGATGGGAATATTAGATCATAGCCTGTCATGCCTTGTGCTGGGTTTTTCCCCCCGCTTTGCCACATACTGACATGTAAAGCTGAGACACATCACTCCTCAATGTAAGAAACATGAAATGAATAGCTTGACACTTCACATCACACATCAATACAAATGCTGTGATGAAGGGGAATGAGTGACCCAGTTGAGAGGTAAGGTTGAGGAGGGGTCAAGAGACTGATGTCTGGAAATGAAATGGAGAAAACGCACCTGCTTCTAAAGAGCTAATACAACAGAGATGGCATGTGATGCCACTGGTTATGTCAGGCAACTCTAATGGCAACATTTTAAAAGAAAAATAAAGGTGATGGGATTGTACTGCATGGGTGAATATTTCAATACTGAATAATATCTACCAATACTTCCAACATTTGCAGATTTAGTATAAGTATAGAGTGCATTGTATATTTGTTTTTGATTTGTACATTTTCTCTTTATAGTGAAGATATAATCTTGAATGCACCAACTTTGTACTTGAAGCACTTGCTTTGAACCACAGACAGTGTGGGCAGAGACGCAGAAAGCCAAGATTTTCCAAAACACCAGACAGCAATGCAGAGAAAATTTCAGCTGAACCAGCAAAAAATGGCACTAAGAGACAACTTTGCACTATACCTTCACCCAGGTAAAATATGTGAACTGTTTTGTGGGACACCTGATTTTCAGTGATGGTCGTCGTCTTACTACAGAGACCGTCTCTGCATTTGATAAATAAAATTTAATCTCATCATTATACATTACTATTACTCTGTTCTATTTGATAATGTTCAGTGCTTTGCTACAATCTGTATTGTTAAAAGCGCTATATAGATAAAAGTGACTTGACTTAAAACATCTGAAACAATGTATCTGCACTGCATTGGTTCGCAACCCACCCTGTTGACTTAGCACTGATTCCTTACCTGAGACTTACCTATGTTGGATTATTGTGTGATAGACTGATCACAGCTGACCCAAGAGACTGAAATTGTTATTCTTACCTTAATGCTTACCGTTCCGATGACCCTCTGTTATGAATGGCTTTCTGTTTAATAAAACTCCCCTTTGATTTTTATCCCAGTTCTCCTCGTCTGTGTCTGAACGTTACAACTAACATTTGAATGTCCAGTTTGTGTTTTTAGTGTAGCTGTACATAACACATTGACCACATTTAAAGTGCCCTTATTATGGATTTTTAAAAATTAGCTTTCATGCAGTGTGTAACACAGCTCTAAGGGAAAGAAAACAACCTGCAAAGCTTTAAATCTAAAAGTCCATAATCTCTCTCAAAAAAAAGTGTCGAATAATTGAAACGAGTCATTTTTAAAACAAATCCCAAGCTGTTGATGTTACCAGTGGAAGCTTTTCACTTCATGGTGCAGAAATTGTCAGCAGGACCCAGTCAACTGCCCGATTGGTACAGTTCTGGAGTTCCTGCAGGCGAGACTATCCAAAGGGTTATCCTACTCAACACTCATGGTGTATGTGGTGGCAATTTCGGCCTTCCATTCCCTTGTAGTTGGCCGCTCAGTGGGTAAAGTCTCATTAGTGGTGTGTTTTCTCCATGGTGCATTGAGGCTGAGGCCTCCTATTCGTTCCTGAGTTCCGACTTGGGATCTTGCGGTGGTATTTAAGGCTCTCTCCCGAGCCCCCTTTGAACCTTTAGAGCACGTCTCCAATTGTCTCGTCACCCTTAAGACTACAGTCTTGTTAGCCTTGGCTTCTCTAAAGAGGATGGGGGATCTTCAGGCCCTGTCAGTGGCCCCGTCATGTGTGGACTTTGTGCCCGGTCTGGCTAAAGTCCTCCTTTAGCTTCGAGCGGGTTATCTGCCTAAGGTTCCTTCAGTCCCACCACAGCCAGTGTTACTTCAGGCATTTTGCCCACCTCCTTGCAGGGAGATGGATCAGGAAGGGTCTCCCCTCACCGATGGGAGTCAGGGCTCACTCAACTAGAGGTGTGGCGGCCTCAAAGGCCTTTTTGGAAGGTGTCTTGGTTCTGGACATCTGCAAGTCGGTGGGTTGGTCTTCCCCTTTGACCTTTGCGAAGTTTTACGGGCTAGACCTTCCGTTTATCCCAGGCTCGGTGGTCCTCGTGCCTTAGTGTGCTGCATCCACACTGGGCGGGGGCTTGGAGGTCTGGGGGCGTGGGTATCTCGTCCCATAGCGTTTTGACACAGTGCGAGTTCCTGAAAAGGAACGTCTCAGGGTTATGAATATAACCCCAGTTCCTTGTGGCGTCTCTTGCCACACCCCCTGCGCCCCCTTCGGGGCGTTGCTTCATGCCTGAGGGCTGGCATGCACGTGCTTTTATCCTTCCTGGTCTATGACGTCACAGCAGTTTCAGAGCTTGGTCACGCTGGAGGCGTTCCCATAGCGCTTTGACGCAGTGTCTCGTTCCTTCATGGAACTGGGGTTATATTCATAACCCTGAGATATTATTGAGCAAGATAAAAAGAAATGTATATTATAAGACAATGAAATGTCTCTGATGTTTTTTGACCTTGCATGTCAACCTGTTGTTGGGCAGTATTTGGAAACATATGAACAAAACACTTATTAACTCAACCTCATGTCATTTCTCATGTCAGATAAATTAAGACATTTTTGATAGCTCTCGGAATTAATATATACAATTTTTTATAAGATATAAAAAATATCTTAATTCGTTTTTTTTCCTGAAGATGAAAGAAGGCTTATGGTCTTAGGGTTTGGAACATCATAAGGGTGAGTAATTAATGACAGAATTATCATTTTTGGGTGAACTGTTCCTATAATAAAACCACATATTTCACCTTTATACTCCCAAGAAAAGCTTTCAAAGAGCTGTAAAGCAAGAATACAAGCCACGTTGTAAAATGCAGACACTACATGTCAGAGCATTCTGTAATCAAGGTTGCTACACATCTTCTAGACCTGATTTCCTGTCTCAGTATTCACTGCCTCTCCTGACACATTGGCAGTGCATTTCACTTGGCAGATCCCTGCAACTCGAAAGGGCACCTTAGCATCTACAAGCAGAATAGCCGATTCTTCTGGTATGACTCAGTATTCAGTCTGCGTATCTAGGCCTAAATGATCTCTTCCTCTCTCTCTCTCTCCTTCACTGTCAATAGCTCTGGAAGAGTGAAGCAGTCACACCTGCTTCCCCTCGGAGTTTACAAGGACAGTGTGCCGAGGTCCACTGTTTCCAGAAGACACACAATTAGCATTTTTTAATTGCTGTTCATGATTGCTTTAAAGGCATTATTCACCTAAAATAGAAATGTAGTCATTGGTGTCATTATTATTAAGGGTTTATGAAAAACACAACAAATGGTTGGTTATGGTTGCAGGTTTGAAATGACATGCAAATGATTAAATTAATGTTTTGGGTTTTTTTTACTATTAATCTATTATTTTAATTAGATACCCAGATTAGATACTTTTCTCTCTCTCTATCTTTTGAATAAGTATTGTGGTTTATCTCAGACTGGATGAGCTTCATCTGATGCTCATTAGTTCAGAGCCCCTAATGGAGGCCAAGATCTCTGATAGATAGATCAGTCTTCTTACTCCCCCATGATTTCATGATCAATTCTCTGAAGGCTGCCTAGCAACAGAACTCTGGTTCCTGGCTACGGAGTGTGAGCCACTGGCTTGGGTGAATGCAGTAGTTTTACACGTAGCATTTGTAAATAATAACTAAATAATAGCCAGACTGATTATGCTAGTAAACAATATGGCATAAGCTCCAATTAAGAGATGAAGTAGCTTGTTATATAATTTTTTTCAAATCCTGATTAGTATTGTGTGAACTTCAGTTATAATTAGTCTTAAATGCAGGAGCTGGAAAGAACACCTGCTAAATAGGCAGTATTTCATTATTGTAACACAGTTTCCACTTTTTTAGAATACATTTTACAATACATTTTTAGAATACAAAAGAATACAACTTTTGAATAGTCTCCAGGTGAATGTTGTCTATAAAATCATCTGCCAGTTCAGACGAGGGAATCAGCTTTTTACTGTCCTTTCCAAAACTCTCCACAGTGTTTGGATAATATTCAAGTCAGGTTAGTTGTCTAGGTAAGGTAGATGTGGAAGTTTACTTGGTGATCCAACTGTCCAGGTTTTACGATGTCTGTGATTAAATTTTAAGGAGTCACAGCACTTTAAAGTATGGAAGCCTGTTTCCGCCATTGAATAAAAAAGCACTGGAGATGCAGAAGACTCTAGAGGGCGCTCTTGCAGCGCAAACTCAGGGAGGCGCTCTTGAAGCGCAAACTCAGGGACTGGAGTCAGGATCGGCTCTACTGGCTGTAACTCAGGAACTGGATCTGGGTTTGGCTCTACTGGCTGTAATCCAGGAACTGCAATCAGAATCGACTCTTCTGCCTGGGACTCAGGAGCTGGAATCAGAATCGACTCTTCTGCCTGGGACTCAGGAGCTGGAATCAGAATCGACTCTTCTGGCTGAGGCTCAGGAGCTAGAATCAGAATCGACTCTCCTTGCCACATGTCAAGAATCAACTCCTTAGCTGAGTGTTTTCGGGGTTTTGGCACTGGCTGCTTTCTCTGGATATTTTTGCGTGGTGCAGGTGTCGGATAAATTTTACGTGTGGGTGTGGAAGGAAATCTTTGGGTGCAGGAACCGGTTGATGTTGTGGTTGTGCGGGGCTTTGACAGCGCCTTCGCAAGTCGAGAACCAGGCAGTTGCAGTGCATTTTTTTTCCTCTGCAATTTGTCTACATGCAACGCCACCATTGCTCGTGTGAAGCGGGGAAAGGAGGAAGCCCTTGGAGAAGGTGGTGGAGGATCTCTTCGGCTCCATACATCCTGCGTTTTTCAGTTGTGGTCCGAGCTTCTGTTACAAAGCTGACTGGACACAGAAGGTAAGTAAAACCAATGCAATGTTTATTTGACAATGAGTTCCAGATAACATCAACGGGAGAAGATCAGCAGGTGAGTAAATATTTTGAAGGCAGTTTCTGAGTGGATAAACTTGATAGTAACACAGTTCTTTGTTTACAGATGGAGAGAAACGATCTCAGGACACAGACGATGGGAAGACGACACACACCACAATCCTGGAGTGCACAGAAGGAATCCTTGGGCAGCTGGAACACACAAAGGTATCTAGGAGACAATGGAGAGAGGTAAGTAATCAGGTGAGTAACGCTCAGAGAGAGTTTAGCAGTCCACTTCTCGGGAACGAGCTCGGACCAGGAGTGCTGTGTGGTTTGTGGTTATACAGTATGTGCAGATGATTACTGCTGGGATCATGAACAGGTGGTGATGACAGGTGACGGTGATTGGAGTGAACATAGATGACTATGAGGAAGTGAGAGTGAAGCCCAGCGTGGGTGTAACAGTTGGCAGACTGGCTTCAATATACGTTCTGAAACTTGCAGGATGTTTTTATAGTACAGTGACCTCTTAAATGTGGAAATATCAAGGGATTTTTGTTTTTTTCAGTTCACCCTTTTATTTTGTCTTTGTTCCCACAGAGAGGGCCAGAGAGAATTTCAAGGTCAATATTGATATTTGCTGTCACTTTTGCTGCAGTAGCTCTGTGCTGATAGGACACAATGCTCAGTGTTCAGTGGTACCTGTCATTCACTTTCAGTTTTCACACAAAAAATTTTCTTTGCTGATAAAGTCTTGCCATGCCAACACAAAACATTGGCCTGTCAAGGTTACAGACACTTTTGCTAGATGGGTTTCCTTCATTTGCTCTTTTTTGAAAGTCTAACATGTCACCCATGGCTTGTACTAAATGCAGCTGAACACAGCTTTTACTATGATATGCAACCTATAGAAAATGAAAATATTAGATTACTTCACTGTACTTTGCGAATATGATATTGACCCCAATAACAATGGATGTCCAAAGGTGTGGCATGATGTTTCTGTGGCCTAGTGGAAAAAAGGAAACATTTCATTAAACAAACAGTGAAAATTAGTCAGTATAAAAGTAGGCAAAGCTCATGAGGGGTTTACCCCCTCAGACAGCTAGATGAGGCATTGACCTGCCACCAGCTTATTTACAACCAAATAATTTATTACATCTGCTATCCTTTCATTGAGGTGACAGAGTAAAGAATGTCCTTCGTTTTTTATTGAATGTTATGTTTGTTTTCAACATAAAGTCCTTGAAGACATTGCTCTAATAAAAAAACAATGGATCTCCTAACAAAAATTCAGGGGGAACATGCTCATATTATACAAAGAACCAAAAGCTAAATATAAATAAGCAGTATTAAAACTAGTTAGTAACTATTTTCTTTCCAAAGATCTTTCAACACACCATATATGCAACTGCATAACCTGCCCACAAACAAACTTGGTCACATCTCAGGCATTAAAATAATACAAGTCTTACTGTACTTACTGTTCTAGTTTCGATAACTTATTTTAACATACAAAGTTACTTCTTTCTACCCAGAAAACTCTGAGCTAATAATCCTCTAAAATCAATACCTTGTGATTATTAAATTATTAAAATCGGTACGAAGGAGGGAGAGAGATCTGTTTAATCTTGTCTCAGTAACAGAAATATGCAGAGTAAGCTCTTTCTGCCTTCATCTCTCTCCTACTGGGAGGCTTTACTCTGTCCATCACAGAGCAGAGGGGGAGAGTGAAGGAGGGAAGGCTGGATTAAAACAGCTTTGTCTTTGACTAAGTGGATTAGCAGCAGGTAAAGCTCTCACTGCATTTCCGTCGTGATGATGTTAGCACACGTCCTGTCCCAGCCATCTGCCATTTATCTGCGATGGATGAGCCAAAGCAGGCATCACTTTCAGCATGTCCACACACAGTTGTTTTTCTCTCATTGCGAGCTCTTTTTTCACGCTGACTTCTGTTGTTTTTGTTTTCTAAGCTAATGAAATATTCCATCCCTGACCCTTAAATCTTTCTCTCACAGAATCCTTTTTGCACATTTTAGATTTTCATTAAAATATTATTTAGCGTGTTCTTTGGAAGAATTGGTTTATTGGATTCCATTGTGCCCCCACGAATGAATGTTGAGTTTAAGGTTTTTCCATTCTCATGGTGGACATATTTTTTGGGGGTTGTTGGTCTATGATGCACTGCAGATACATGATATTTAAAATGATATTGAATCAGTCTGGACGGATCAGGTTTGGATTTATTAGAAGACTTTAGAAGACCTTATTTTCAAAGGTGAGGAGAAAGGAGATCCTAAAGAACAGTAAAGCCTATGAAAACAAACAAACAATAAAAGAAAAAACATAAAACAAATCACTACATTCTTTGGTCACATATTTCCGTTAAATGTCATTGAACTGTAGATTTTGACCAGCATTCTACAAAGCTGTGCTTAGCCATAACTTATCATGTCGTCATCTTTTAATTTCTCTCAAATTAATGTTTTCACAGGTATCCCAGTATTAGGCAGTCATTATCACAAAATTATAACATTCCATCATTATCACAAATGAAACCCCTTCAGGGTAATTCAACACCCGGTCCGAGTGTATTTTGTGATGATGAAACCACGCTTTCCCATACATATATAATGAATTGACAGAAACAAAGTGATAAAATAGTAAAAAAAAAAAAATATATATATATATATATATATATATATATATATATATAAAATTCCATCACAGTGTATGTTCAGGTGTTAATGCACCCTATTTAGCTCAAGACAAATTAGAGTTGTACAGTTTTGTGACATTTAATAATCTGAAAACTGAAATGAACAAGATGCTAGATTTGAGTGTATGAATATTAATTAGGTGAAGTAGTTCTACCTGATTTGCTAGAAGTCAGATGCTGGATTATTCTTACATCTATGGTGGGAGAAGAGCATGTAGTTGCAACACTTTTCTTCAACCCTGAGTTTCATATGGATCTTCCACTGAACAGGCAGTTAAATAAAGATAAAGAACAAATCCATATATTCATAATATGCAGTGTTATATAAGCCTGTGATGATGAGCAGGCACCGACAGACTCTGTCAGCATGAAAAGGATTGTGTGTCCCCAAGCGTAAGAGTGTCTGTCCTGCCATATGTGGACATTATGTCCATGTGCTCGTCTTTCTTTATGCGTTAGGCCCTGCATATTGGTATGTATGCATGAGATCACCCACACTAAGCCACCCAATCGAGCATGTCTCCTATGGGCTTTCACAGCGCCTTCGCCGCGTAAATCAAAGGCGCGGAAGCAACTCACCAGTTCAAAGCACAGCAGCCAAGTGGATTGTTCTGGAAGGATCTGAGAATGGCTCACTCAGCCATTAAACAGGGTGAGGCTCAGCACAGGGAATTCAGAGGGCAGAGGCGGGCTTTGATGTCACCAGATTTCACGTTTAGAAATGAAATGCTGGCATAATACATCCTAATCTAATGGAAATACATCCTGGTATGCATAATACAAACCTGAACTCAGGTCAGAGGAGTTATGGGAAGCAGAGGATATGCACAAATTATGTGAATTTAATTGTAGGAGACTGGCACTCAGTGGTGTAACTAATATGTTTTCAATGTATTCAATCCGTAAGTAATACATGAAAATGTTTTTCATCAGTCTGGATTTGAGTGATCATAAAAATAAACTTAATATGTTGCCTTAATCTATAGTGTTGATGTCTAAAAATGCAGCATCTTCACTGTTAAATGATAGGTTTGTAATTTTATGTGTTCAGTCTAATACACTTCCATGTGTATTTTACAAGGTCGCTATTTTGTATGAATTCGTAAGTCCTTACTCGTACAATTTTGTATGATTTGTTTTTTGTACAAAATCATACCAATTTGCAACTCATAAAATATGTAAGATTTAGCAAAAATCATATGACGGTAAACAAGTGAGGTTGTACGAATTTGGATAAATTAGCCGGACACAGGACTGAAACAAGATGAGGACATCGGGTAAACTGGATCCTTTTAAAAACCGCAGGTAGAAATGATAGGCAGGTGCATTTTGTTGATACTTTCAGATATTTGAGGAAACTACACAAAGGTAGTATCTAGCTGCCATGAGGCCTCTTTGGCAGATTTATTAATTGGTTTACAGCTCTCTCTATCTTTCATTCATTCATGTTCGGTGCAAGAGACAGGTAGGACAGCTGTAGTGTTCGTAACGGGTCAGGCTTTGTGTTTCTGCTGTATTCAGTCCTTGAATGGGATTCATGTTCAACAATGGGTCACGAGGCTCCTGAGATCAGAGTCTCTGATAAGCACCAAGAGCAGAAGAATGGAGAGAGCAAGAGTGTCTGTGCCTTGCCTTTTCTCCATTATCCCTGTCCGGCTCTTATCTGGGCCTTGCCTGTCAGGAAATCAATTAAGGTACGTGGAGAAATGAAGAGGCACAGTATGCACACACATATGGAAATCAGTGATGGAGAAAACGGCAAAGCTTAATTTTAAAATGATTTTTAATAGTTTTGTGACTGAACTTGTTAAAGTTATCTTAAAATGGTGCAAGCTGGTACACATGCTTTTTTGCTAATTTTTGCTAAACACTATTTGATCAGTTATGTACATTGTTGTGTTGTTGTATTGATGCTGTTTACTATCAGTTTAATTAAAAACTAAAACAAAATGAGATTTCTGGAATAAATACTGTATGAATTTTTATAAACTATTACTTTCACTATTTGAAATGCACACTTGAATGCATGAAAATTAGTTTTTGTTTACTCTCTGCATTCTCCTTTGTTGTTCTAAATCTTTGAAGATTAGATTTATGAGCTCTATATTTTTATGCAAACTGTAGGCCCACACTATTTCAAAAAGACTTGATTTATTTAAGATATTTATCATTGTAGTTTATCACATCCAGCTTACTTGGCCTCGAGGTTTCCACATGAAGTTATCAACCTTGGAAAGAAAGCGATGGGACGTGATAAGGTACTTTTATCAGACACATCTGTTTAACCTGCAGGTTTTTTTCCACCCTGTGACTTTGAAAGAGCAAGACAGCTATCAGTGAGACCTAATAGAGAACTCTGTCGCTCTGCCTCATGCCTTAGGCTGCTTATATTTCTAGATTTAAAGGGATACTCCAACAGTAAATCATTTACTTACCTTCATGACATTCCAAACCTTTATGACTTTCTTTTGTCCATGGAAGACACAGAATGTCCAAGCTGCTCTTTTCCATGTAGTGTGAGTATTTCTTATTTTTCAGAATTTGATTGATCTTTTGTTAAATCTATCCCTTTAAAACAGGGCTTGTCAACTCAGTCATCACCTGCTCATTCTGTCAGTTTCAGCAATTAATCCACCTCTCTTTCCATGTTTCTTTCCTCAAGGTGACTGCTTGACGCAAGTTGAGGCATGGCGCCTGTAAAACAGATTGCATTTATGATAATGAGGCTAGTTGAGGGTAACATCAAAGCATATTTTCATTCCATCACCTTCAAGGCTGACATTTCCAATCAATGTGAAACTGATTGTGAATCAATTTCTTAATGATGGGAAATCAATATTTAATCTGTGAATGCAAGGTGAGATCTTGGTCAAGTTGGAGGTTTTCCCACTATCCCGTACTTCAGAGTGAGCTGTTTTATGTTTCACCTTCAAGTACAAAGCTGAAGCCTCTGGAGGAGTATTAAGGAATTCACACTATCATCTACCTTTCTAAAAGAAACAAGCAAATAAATAAATAAGAATCATTGAGAAAGAAAAATCTCTGAGCTCATAGCTGCCGACTGTCCTTTTTTCCTCAGAATTTTTATTCTAACAGCTGCACTGCGCAGTTTTCATTTTGTCATATATGGTCTTCAGATATCCCAGCTAAGCTTCTGCTGAGGTGACCTGTCACTCTCCGTAGTCGAGCCAAGCTCTGAAAAATACACTGCTTTACTGCTCGCCATGTGTGACGGGGCTCTCTTGTGCATCTGTGAGAGAGTCTGAGTGCCCAGCCTTGGTTTCCTTCCTTCCCTGTTCTTTTGCAGGAGACCTTTGGTGTGAAAGGCAATCCTATTACCCCGGCCCGGCGATAAGGAGGACTGGCTTGCTCACAAAGAACAAACCTGGAGAAAGAGAGCTTTCATTGGCTTTGGTTTAACCTAGGGCCAAATATTCTGGTGAGGTTTTCCTCCCATCATTTCAGGGAAATTGGGTCTTCGGCTAAGATGGTATGTGTTTAGGAGATCGAATAAAATGTGAAATGTCACCACATCCGGCTGCTGCATCATCAGCAACACAAGCGAGAAGAAACGGCAGCTCAGAAAACAAAAGAGTGGTGCTGAATAGCTCACACATCTCTAGGACCGAAAATGATGCTAAGGAATGTAAAATGCTAAAAGCCTCAATAGTAGGACTTGTATTAAAAACCAACACATTTTCAGTCCCTAGTCGTCACATTTTGACGCTTGGTCAAGACCCTTCTGCGTCACTTTTTGAGGATCAAGGTACCCCCTTTTCAGTAACTTTTGACGCAAAGGATACTCAGTTGTTTGGCTTAATGTAAAGGTTTGTGTGCATTTATACATTTATTTTATACATTTTTACTTTTATTTGAGCACCGAACCCTACCCTAAACCTACCCACCTCTGAACAATATAAAACACAGACAGACAAATGCAGTCACACGTATTTACAGGTATGCACAAACTAATCATAAACAAGCAGTACTGTATAAATACATTACAAACAAGTCGTGTCACATTCCAAGTCTTCTGAAGCCATACGAAGACTTGATGCAAAGAAGAGAGTAAAACACAAGGTTTTAATCAATAACAATGATCCCACTTCGCTTCCCACGCTCACTGAAAACATACTCCCATCCGGCAGAATGATGCAGTTGGTCACGAGATACACAAGAGCCGATAGTATTTCACAACAGCATGATGCAATTGATCACGAGACACGCAAGAGCCAATGGCATTTCACAAGCAACATTGATGTAAGGATTCTTGTAGCAGCATTTTTTTTAAATCCTGCACAGACTGCAGCGGTGCACAGGGAGTACAAGGAAGACCGAGTCACAGAGACAGCGACCGCGTCTATTACTCTCACAAATCAAAAAGACTTTTGCATCAAAAGGACTTGGAATATTAATATTTTTCAAATAAAATATCACGGTGGTAGTATCTCCCTTCGATATCTTGTGTTTTATTGACAGATGGTAGGTGTAGGGGTTGGTTTACGTGCTCATAAATGTGTAAATAATACCATTCAAATAAAACAGTTTTGACTGTTTACATTGAAAAATCACACCCTTACATATATGCAATAATGCCGTTGTTTTTAGCCAATATATCTTTTAATTATGACGATAAATTTATAAAAATTATGGTGTCCACCAGGCGCCTGCACAGGTATAGCTCAAACTTTTATGTAATTACACTAGGAAGTGCCCTTTTTTGGGAGTTTTTTTTTTTTTTTTTTTTTTTTATAAGTCAGTCCTGTTGGTAACCCTTTACGTTTGTTTTATCTTTTTATCAAATATTTAACCAACCAAAGGCATTAAAAAGCGTATCTCTTAGAACCGCTCAAACTGTCAGGTCAAACTTCACAACTCCGCCCCCTGAGTGCCGCGAACTTATGTTTCAGTTCAGAGTATGTGAGCGGAGCGAGGAGTGGAGCGGCATGATTTTGCAGGGAGCTTGAAGCTGATTTTTTGAAAGTCGGAGCGTCGCGATTTTCTCTCGCTACATGTAACAATAGCCTACATGTATATCTTTTTTTTGTTTGGCCACTTGTTTAACTTATTTTAGTTTAGTTTTTTTTTTTTTTTTTTTTTTTAAATGTAATGTTTTTCTTCTGGTTATTTATTTTATCTAGCCACAACCAGCATTTGTATTTCATTTTGTTAAAAAATGAGCGATAAACGATAGCCAATATATATTTGGCTTGTACTGTTCTGCTAAAACACGTTGATGTTTTTCTCAGAGTATTGTATTTGTTTTTCAGCAAATGCAAAGAGGATCGATATAAAAATAAATAAATAAGGAAAAATTACAGTGGAGCGTTAATTAGAGACATTTTTTTCATGACGCAAACATGGAGTGAGGATCAAGTAAGGAGGGAGCGAGGAGGGGGAAATGGTAAACCCGGGGCGGAGCTGGAGCGGAGTGACCATGAAATGCTTTGAGCGCGGAGCGGAAATTCTTGCCGCTCCACTCCGCTCACATACTCTGTTTCAGTTACGAGTTAAAGAGCAGAAGCAGATGAACGTCTTCATCTTGTAACAGTAAAATATCGTGTTGTTTGAAGTCCAACGTTGTCTTTATGAAATAAACCCTAGTATGTCTATAAAGGTTCATATAATGCATCACCACACCGGTGTGATGTTGACGTAATGTGATGTCGTCCTTTTAATGTGGGACAAATTCCACACATTCGCTTGTTAAAAAACCCATGGTGTAACTGCATTTGAGTTTGACAAAGGCAACTGAGTGATCCTTGTCAGCTAGGCAAAAAATATTAAGTAATAAGTAATTTCTATTTTGATTTTATGGCTGTCTGCTGAATGTGCTGATGCATGTAAATTAAATGGAATTTTTTTAACATTTCATCATATATAGCCTATGGTCACACAGCATGGTATGTTAAAGTTTACGATGCTATTATATTATGTGTTTGCTGGCTAGATTAAAGAAAAAATCTAGTATTTTATACTCCCCACTCATCTTCATTTGTATAAACAAAGAAAAACATGGTTTACTATTGTAACAATGTTGCATTAAGTAATAATACAAAAAACTTTACACAAGTAGAATGAGAATCATCAGGTCACTGTGCTTTATATATATTTTATCATGCAGAATGTGCATGTATGCAAAGCAAAGACAAAAAAGAAAATGAACATCTAACACAACTAAATAAGACAGAGTGCACAACCAATTCACAAACACAGGACTTATTTACAGAAGTCATTCAGTCACAGTTCAAGTCAAAGCAGGGTGAAGCTGGCCGGAATTGAAACGTCTGAAAAATAATGCCCAATGAGCCTGCCTGGAGTTCAAACGTTTGGCGGATTGAATATATTCAAGATTCTTATGATCAGTCCAGACTAAGAAAGGAACCCCCAAACCTTCTAACCAATGACACCACTCTTCCAACGCTAACTGGATGGCCAGTAACTCTCTATTGCCAATATCATAATTGTCGGGGTCCATGCACACTCCGTTGGGCAACACAATGTACCCCAGAAACTAAACAGACTGTGTGTGAAACGTACACTTCTCCGCCTTGACAAAAAGCCAAAAAGGTTGTATGATCCCAGCTGACAGAGAATCAGAAATATATTTCTCCATGTCCTTCCTTTTAGGAGCAGAATGCGACTACAACCTGCCTTTGGGCAGAGAAGCGCCTGAAACTAACTCTATGGCACAGTCATAGGGACGGTGTGGAGGAAGAGAAGCAGCCTTGGACTTACTAAACACCTCCTTCAGGTCGTGGTACTCCACGGGCATGTTTGACAGGTTCACCACCTCATCCTGCAACGAAAAACAAAAGACAGTAGCACAGGCAGACACAAGAACATGACATGAAGCATAACATTTCTCACTCCACACCGTAACAAGCCAGGGATGGCCCAGCACGACAGGTGCTAAGGGAGACTCAGTCAGATAGAACGAAATTCATTCTGTGTGATGAGAGTCAGAGTGGGCATGATGTGAGTGACACTGGATAATGACTGTCCACTGATCTTACTGTAAGCGGGTGCTTGAGTGAACTCACAGAAATGTTAATAGCAAATGTAAATTCTATAAAATTTCCCTCCGCAACGGAATCCACGAGGGCGCAACATTCCAGTTCTTGACTGGCCCACTGCAGTCTTACCGGGAGGAGAGTACTTGATAGGGTTTGTTGAAGTCCGCTCTACCCGACAGCAACCTCAGACCTGCAGTCGGGCTTGATCTTTTACTGGACACTCCAGGTGATGCACTAATGAGCAGAGCTCGGACACCTGCGCTACCACCTCCTGCATCGCATGTCTCATCTCCGTGATCTGTCCATCCTGATGATCCATATAGGCGGCGTGGTTCACCAGGAAACCTTGTAAGTCTGCTGCTTCCATCTTGGTCAGTTCCTACTGTGACCAGTGAAAAATGGAGGAAACACAATTCCGTGAAGTCAAAGCAACGTGAAGCTGGTAAGAAATGCTGGACGGTAGTGCAGGGACTACAGTGGGCACTTGGACGGAGATATTCCTGGGACCTCACCGGAGGGAGCAGACAGTGTCGGCCAGGGAATACAGGAGCCTGAGCAGGACAAAAAGGAGCAAAACTCCAAATGGCCAGCCAGCAAGACAAAGGAATTGACAAAGACGATACAGGCTGGAATTAGTTAGCTTGTTACCCACACCTATTCATTCACACAACAGGCATGAATGAGATTGTGAACCTATGAACCGTGACACAACCAGGAGGGTAAATGGTAAAGCTAACTTTACTAGAAGGCCAGGTGTATGTGCACTGTTTAATGCCAAGCTATTGTAAAATATAATTTAGAAATGTAATGGTCTTGAAATGCCTTTCTCCTTATAGGACCCAGAGTACAGTTTGGTGTGGGTTTAAATGTGGTGACTGATGAGTGTCCTGATTACAATTAGGTGGCTGTGACAGGTGCAGGTAATCTTAGTGAATGTGAAATAATGAGGGTGGAGCCTGGCATGGGCGTAACACCTATAAGACATTATAAAACTGTAAATTTGTGCATTATATACCAAAATGTGCCACTGACAACCTTTAGCAGTGCAGAATGTTACATTAATATACAATTATTTTTATATCCTCACTTTGATACCTCAAAGGAAATGAATGTCATCTAGATGAAATTAGTTTCCTTTCCCCTTCAGTACGTAAGTTATAACCTCTGAAATATATTGTAAAATGTTTACTCAGGAACCCTTTTTTTAGATTTTACCCTTTAGATTTCTGTTATCTGCAAAAGCCTATTCGAGCAAGATTATGGACAATTAGTGTTATAAATATATATATATATATTAAATGTTGGATATGTTTACTGAACACTGTATTAATCATTTGTGGAATATGTGTTTAATAATGATATTAGTAACACCTTTCCCTTTCATTTTGTGCCCACTATTACATCTGTCTAATACAAAGAGGCAAAAGCCCCAAAGTAAATAAAATTGGTATTTATTTCATGTCCAGCCAGCTGTTATTCCCTGCCTAGAGAGTCTAGCACAGCCAGTGCTCTAAATCAAAGTGCCTCCCAAAGTGTTGGCCACTGGTGGCAGTGAGAACCATTCACCTAACGCTAAAGTGAGTGTACGTGGTACGTGCCATATAGCGAGAGAGTTAGGGAAGGCGTCCTTCTGGGAAATGCCTGCAGAGAGGCAAGGAGGTGAGCAGCTAATTATGAGTCCATCCCCCCTCTTCCTTTTCCTCTTTCATTTCCTTCCTCACTTCAGAGCTTCATCTGTATGTTTCTGAAGCTCTTCAATTACCACAGCAAAACCCCTGACCACTACCAGAGGGAAGAGGATGAAACAGGAAAGAAAGAAAAAAAAAAGGACATAATATTAAATTACATTAATAATTTAATATATACTTAGTCTCTTGGATTGCAATTTTCCCTAAAATGCTTTTGGATCCCAGCATTGCATTATATTGCATATGTGACCTTCACACACTGCTGTTAGAGATATACTGCTGGGAGAAATTCTTTTGCAGAAAGCGTTTAAAATAAGAGAGCCATAATCAATTATAAGGAATGAGGACGTGTCTGTTCCTCTCTTAGTCATTTTTTCCACTCTGAATAAAAATTTTACCAGTGCTGACAATCATTAATTTTCTCAAATGCTTTCGAATTTATGTGTAATTATGTCTCCTGCTTGATGCACAAACTCTGTTTCTTCGCTATTGTTGCATAGACATGGCTTTCATCCAAACTGGGCTGGACTACAGGTGAAAGGTTTTTTTCCTGATGAGCATTATTCTTCACAGGGTGAAGCGCACCATCAACTGCAGTCTTCTGACACAGAAATGTAGACAAATGTGTGTCCATTAGACTGAGAGAGAGCCGTTCTCCACAATAATTTGCAGTTGCCAGAGATTAAGATGAAGTTGTTTGCATTTTGGTACTGTTACGTGTTGTGCAAATGAAGGAGATCACAGGAGATGAGAGTAGAAATAAAAAAAGTCTTTTAATTATAAATCACTTGGAGTAGTATCCAAATATCATATCCAAACAGGACATTCACAGAAACACATGCAACGATAATGACCGACAAACGCTGAGACACTGGGAGCAACTTAAGTAGGGAAGACAACGTAAACGAGCGGGACACACCTGAAAGGAATACGTAACTAACAAAACTAGGTCACAAGAGGAAAACACAGAGCACATGGGAAATGACAAAAAGGAATGTGAACGTAACATTTCGCCCCCTCCCGGATAGGCATGACCTCACGTCGTAAATAACAACCGAGGAGGGAGGGCTGGGGCTCTGAAGGAGGGCATGGAGAGAAAATGATAAACATGAACAAAAAACAAAAGAGCTCCAAAGTCCAGGGTGGCGAAGACGGTGGGAGGAGCCAGGGCGGAGCCAGGAGCAAGAGGAGGCAGATAATGGCCCACAGACCAGCAAAACAGAACCCCCAGGGTGGAGTTGGCGGCGGGAGAACCATGGAGTAGGAATGGCCGACCGACAGAGATGACGCAAATGTATACAGAGCCAATGGTGGAGCCGAGCAGATGGACAGCTGAGGCGACACGGAGGATCCGGAGGGCCACGGCGGAGCTGCAGGCTCAGGAGACGAGGGAGCTATGAGGCAAGGCGGAGCTAATGGGTCGGAGGTCCGAGTTGGAGTCCGAAACTCGACAGCTGGAGGCGGAGACAGGGGATCTTCGCCCTGGAGTGGAGCTGGAGACTGGCTGTCCTGAGGTGAAGCAACACGCCCGCATGGTGCTGTTTGAGGGTGAGCCGAGGGACTGACAGGAACTAGTGGAGCTGGAATAGGAACAGTGACTGGTGAGAGAGGAGTTGGGAGAGGGAGGCTGGGAGGGAACACAGGAGTACTGGAGCTGAACGGAAACAGCGGAGATTCCTTGGAGCTGGGTACAATCACCTCTCCACACCAGTCAATCAGATCTTCCTCAAATATATTCTCGAGTTCATTATATTATAGTCCTTTACACACATCAAGCTCACCCTCAGCGGTTGTAATGTGGGCGGAGCTTTCCTCAGAGCCCTTAATGTCCACTAGAATCCCTTCAGTGACGGACGCTGCTGCCGGATCACCTGGCTGAAAATGCGGAGCGTAATCTGCGTGGAATTGGATCATTTCTGGCGATCCCTTGGCGGGCAAGTGTTTCCTGGGCTTGGGCACTAGGTGTTCTTTCAACACTGGCTTGAGGCGCTCGGGAAGCGCGGGTAGGCGGTGAGGGAACCAGACGACACCATCACGGACAGCTGAATGCATTCCCATTGTGTGGGAAGAGGAGTCAGTCCTATCAAGTGGTAGTGGAGAATCTCCTCTGGTGTGATCATCCACCTCAAACTGTTTAGGTCGGTCATTCTGTTACATGGTGTGCAGATGAAGGAGATCGCAGAAGACGAGAGTAGAAATAAACAAAGTCTTTTAATTATAAATCAAAACGTGGAGTAGTATCCAAATATCATATCCAAACAGAACATTCACAGAAACACATGCAACAATAATGACCAACAAACACTGGGAGCAACTTAAGTAGGGAAGACAATCAACGTAAACGAGCGGGACACACCTGAAAGGAATACATAATTAACAAAACTAGGTCACAAGAAGAAACCACAGAGCACATGGGAAATGACAAAAAGGAAAGTGAACATAACAAGTACCTTGTGAGAGCTGATATTTATTCTTGATATGCTCTCTCACACCTTCAAAGACATTTTAAAGCAGAGACAAGGACAAGGAAATGAGGTACCGAATCGAAGCCTCGTACCGAACTGTTTAATACGAATATGCATATTACACCCCTAATATATATATATAACTTCTTAAGTCTTTATCAAGCACATAAACTTCTGAAATATTAGGCACAATTAATTTTAAGGTCCAATTCTCACCATTAACAAACTACTAACGGCAACTTTTACCTCAGTAAACTCCTAATTTGCTGCTTAATAGTTAGTAAGGTATTAATTAAGTTTGGGTATTGAGTGCATTATGGATGTTGAATATGGTCAAGAATAATTTATAATAAACAGCCAATAGGTTAATAATAGGCATGTTAACTAGCAACTACTTTAGTTAATAATGAGAATTGGTTCCTGTAGACTGTTAGGGTAGGTTTAGGGTTGGTAGAATAAGTTGACATATACTTGTAAAGTTTCTGATAGTCAGTATGTAGTATGTTGTGGGCCCATCAAAATAAAGTGTTAGAAGATATTAAGCAGACAGTCTGTTACTACTCTGATGACTGCTAGTTGACATGTGGAAAGAGTTACTGTTAGTAGAATGTCTAAATTGGACTATTAAAATAAAGTTGTGCTTAATATAATAATAAATGTGTTTGAAGAAAATCATTATCAGTGTGTGGCCAGATATCTTCTTTGCAAGTTGATGTTTGCAGGCTAGTCTTATTCTTGGATGTGTAGATCTATTTGACCATTTTTTGGCCATTTGCTGATTAAACAACATCAGAAAGTATTTATTCTAAATGTACTAGCTTTCCTGTAATATCTACTTATCTATCCATCATTCTCAGAAAAACAGACATTTGGAAATCCATGAAAGGCAGGGTCTGTTTTTAGAGTGAAGTGTCACATTCAGTGTGGGAGAAGATGACACTTCAGTGCATCTACCTGACCATGTAGGCAGATCCATTAGGGTTTCAGAGCCATCATCGCTGTTTTCCATGTTCTCCAAATTTGGCCTTGTTCGAAAGGCCCTCTAGCCTCTCAAACATGTTGTTTTGCTTTTACTTAAAGTAATATTTCTTTCTTCTATGCTCTCTGTGCCTCTCTCTCTCGTTTTCTCTCTTTTTCCGTTCTCAATGGACCACACAACACTCTGGCTGTCTGTCTGTAGTCCTGTAGTGTGGGGTGGTTAATGGGCGTTCATGGCTGACGGCTCATTGGGTTACGTGGGTTATGTTTTGTGCTGTTCAGTACTCTCATCATGGTGCATTTCCTGTTCCATCACCTCCAGCTCGTTTTAATACACCTCCATAATGCCTGTCTCTCCTGCTCCCACAGCGTTGTGACATCCGCACATCATGCCATTAGATTCATGGCCCTACTCCCAATACATGAAAAGGGTTCAATTACGGGTAGCTTATATCCACAATATTAGTCACCTTTAAACTATTTGTTTTATTTGAAAAAAAACACAACGGACATTTACCAATCTTGTCCCATGCAGATATTACCCTTTGCTAAAAGCATGCAACCCATAAACTGAACTGAATTTTCTAATCAAATGTGGATTCAAACACCTTTGTGGCCAAAACTAATAGGAGACCTTGTTAAATTACAGGTGAACTTCATTTGCGGGTCAAAATCCTGAAGGATGCATCTCTGGTGCATTTTAGAAATGTCTTCTGCCCTAGTGGGTGTATAATGGAGACTGAAGGGTGCTGCTAACCGCTAGCACACAAGCCTTCAGGGAGCCACTAATGCCCTGCAGATATTGACCCAGCATCCATCATAGTTCCAGTGATGCTCTCCCAAAGGATGCAGCAAAGTCTTTTTCCAGACGCTAAGTGAGAATTGGTCGAAAATTGAAAAGAAATTCTTTGAGGAAAAAAATCACGCACACATAGCTGCTAATTGTTGGGAAATTAAATGTGTCTTGTAACCAGTGTTGGGAAGGGTTGAGGAATCAATGTATTGATCTCACGTCCAGCTTACTGTTTCTAATCCTGCAAATCTTGTGCTGCTGCTGGAAGTGACGTATTGAATATCTGAAGGAACCAGACGTGCTGCTTAAGTGTAATTTATGTAATGCAGTGGATGCGTGTGTTGAGATTAATTCGGGCAAGTGCTCACGGATTTCGGGAGCTATTAAATATATTTATTTAGCTGCAGTGGCTGACAGAATCAACACTCAAGAACTGCAAACCAACTCTTGTTCTTAAGGTATTAATTAAAAAACTAACATAGAAGCATGTAACAACACTGTAAGAAATAAATCTGGAATGTAATACACAAAGTGCTGGCAGCTCATTAATATTAATAATACATGTTTCTGATTACAGATATTTATGAAGCTAAAACAACTTAATCCAATGTAAAATTCTAAGCTTACTGAGAAGCATTCATTACAGTGTATATATTACGATTTAGTCACCCAAGAGATACTGTGGTTTTATTGTTTGGATTACAGTGCTTTTTTGATTTTTTGGTTTTTCACAGAAATTATGTTTGTTTAAATTAAGCTAAAGTACAATATCGCTTTATTACAATATTAATTTGTAAAATGTAAATAATTTTAAACTTAAAATGAAATCTGAAAATGTTACCTTTAACTGTGATTCAATCTCCCAAGGTTGAAATCCATTAAAATAAAGCTAAACCTAACCGGCTTGCTGGTCTAATTCATTTAAGGGCTTTGTTGCTACTGAGCCAGGAGCTTTAAGGTGACCACTGTTGGTCTGCACCTGCGGCTCTGTGCAATGTTTGGAAGGATCCCAATATTAGACTTTTGGCTGTTTATAAGTTCATTTTCACCAAGGTCCCTGATCATTTCAATCCGACCTTCACAGTTTGTGTGGCCCATTTCAGATATTTTGTGCACCTGTCAGAGTGTAATGCAACCTTTACCAGGAGCCTGTTATTGATGGATGGGGCAGCAGCAACTGTATTGGTCCCAAGAAGGTCTAAAATACCTGGAGAAAGTTATCCTATAGCATTCTCATTCATCTCAAAGGCAGCAGCTTGGCTTGTGCAGCAAACCCTGATCCCTTGATTAGACCCGAAACCTGTAAGCATTGTGGCTCATTACATATGGCAAAAGGTAAGCTAGTGATAACAGGTAATTTACATAGAGTTCTATTACATAAAACCTGTTTAATTCAGTGGAAGTGAAAAAACTAAATTATTACTGTTTGGTGCAGGAAACCACCCTTAAACTGTTACATTTGACAAGAGAGGGGATATTAAATTAATTAATATAATTAATTTAGCATATTATTATTTTTTTATGTTTGTGAATTTAAAATTAAGTTGAATTGAATTTTTACATTCCATAAGAGTGATTTTTTTTTCAAATGTTTAATATATTGCATGTATTAAACAAAAAGTGCAATACTGAGTCCTGTAAACTTCTTCTGCAATTTTCACCTTCAGCAAATGTCACTCTCAACTAATTTTAAACTGTAGCTGTGATATTGCAGAGCTAATCTTTTAGCTAACATTCAAAATGAGGCAAACATTAATTCTCTGCTGCACAATTACACAATATTCACTGACAATCTGAATAATAAAGCTTTTAAAATAAGTAATAAAAAACCGGTTCAGAATTTGAAAGTATCTTTGACTATATAATGGCTCCAGTATAAAAAAAGTGGCTTAACCTGCTCTTTCGTTATTTGAATTGTACAATGCAAAGTCAATAAAATATATAATTGTATGCTCAGGTAGTTTAATGAACTGTGCTTTTCACAAGAAAATGGGTCATCCAAGGGTTTCCACAAATACAATGTAGACTTTGATTTTCCTCAAAAATATATATATAGGTCAGTCCAGAAAAAAACACAAAAAAAGCATTATATGAACTTGTTTTGCTTTGACAGACAGATGTTTTCTTCATGGGGGCCTTTCCGTTCTTCTCCACAAATGAAATTGCACAGCATTGCTTTCACAGTTTGGATGAAGGTCCATTCCAGTTTCAACCAGAACAACTTCCTTTGATTCCCATCATGCTGCGATGTGTCGTCAGAGGGACTTGCTCTGAGCATGAAATATTGAAGAAGTCAGCCTCTTTTGAGAATCAAAAAGAAACATAAACAGCGTATGCTAATAAGTTTCAGAGTGCTCATTTAATAATTGATATTTTACAAAATATGCATTGGTTTTAATTCCGCAGAAGTCTCCAGCTAAGTGAGCTCCCTTTCATTTGCAAAGCCACAGTTTGTGGTCTGACTGAAGAGTGGGTTTAGGGATGCTCTTTCCTGTTCCTGTCTTTGTCTCCAACTGGTGAAGAGAGACAGAGGGGGAGCAAAGCCTTGAGGTAGTATTAAATAATAAAAAGGACTGCCACAGTTTCAGCGAATGTTTGAGCGCCGCTCATAGTAAGTGATCAGCGTCAGAGAATAAAGTATGTTTGTGTGTGTACGTGTGTTTTTTGTGCTGCTTTCTGTCTGCCTGACTCATTTAGACGCGTTGTGATATTCATCTCTCTGACAGGTTGTGACATTGTGCAGCTTTAACAAAGACATCTAATGCAATGTAAAAAAAACTATAAGCTTGAATACAACTCTACGAATTTCAGCCATATTGTTGCCTTCTGAAATGCATCTTAAAAGAATTCCTTCATTATTTACCCACCTTCATGTCATCTCCACTCCCTTTTTTTCATATAATGACAGTTTAAAGGGACCCTATCTGTCAAGTTCCAAAAAAGCATCATACAAGTAGTCCATATGCGTTGTGCACCATATTCATATGTCATATGGCAAAAATATATAGTAACTAAATTTATTTAATTAATTTATTTAAAAAGTATTTCAAAGAACATTTCAGATTGTGATGAGGCATTTCTACAGTTATTATTTTCTTTTGAATACTTTTTTACATTTTAACATTTTGTGCTTGTCTTCCTTGGCTTCAAATTGCATAAATGTATTAATTAAAATGTCCTCCAATTAATACGTAGAATATTTGTAGAAAGATGCACTATAAGATGAGATGTGATCATGGGTTCGAACCCCGAGAACACATTTTCACAAAACCCTATAAATCATTTTAGCACAATATTTAGCACAATATTTGGAACAGGTAGGTTTCGGAGTGAGTTTGTGTGGTCATCATGTAGTAAAATATGTTTTAATCACCGCAAGATCAGTGTTACGACAGACGCCATATGACACTGTCGTTATTTTTACGCCCACTAGAGGGCACTTACCTTTAAAACTTAAATATAGGTCGTAATAACGTACTTGCAGAAACGACTTATAGAGTCGTTTTTGTTGGAGAACAGGCTGCTATTAATGCTACTGCATGAGTGTTGCTAATACAGGAAGTGATGGAAAATGTTATTCAAAACAAAATTGAGCTTCCCCATTGAGCTTCTAATTCAAATTGTGACCAAATCATTTGATTCATTCAATCAGTGATTCCCTGATGAGTTCAAAGTTGGGTTCATCAGTCTTTTGATTTCGTTTGACTTCAGAAGGCATAAGACAAAAGTCAAATAGACTAATTTCATGTTGTTGTTTTTTTCTTTTTGAGCTCTATTGATGCTTTGAACCGTCTTTGAAGGGAAATGTACAGCAAGAATTCTTCTACAGCACAACAGCATATGTATTTGAACATGAGATAGAGAATAATAATTTTTGGGTTAACCTTAGAACCTATTTTTCATCAAAAACTACTTTTCAAACGCACTTGTATTTTAGTACTAGAAGGAAGCACAAGATCCCATCTTCCCAAATAGCATAGACTTCATTCATTTGATTATTCTCATTTAACTATACTGCTTTGTTTATTCCCTCCTCTTATCCACTTAGGTAAGTGCATGCAGGATAGGAGCCAATACAAGGTAAGTGCTTCACTCTGGGTTTGGTCATCATTGTTCAGTTGGTCCTTTAGCTGCCATACAGGTCTATTGATGGATGGAGGGGTGAGGCTGCTATTCTTGACAGTTATTGATGATACAGTTGCTAACTGAGCTGCTCTCATTCGGAATGCACCACTGCAGAAAGAGCCACGAATGAACATTAGAGTCAGATCAAAGGAAATGCAGTTTTCCCCAATGGCACCATTAAACGAAGGCTTTTCTAATGCACCGTCCAAATTAATCTGCTATTTCTGCTCTGCCTTTAAAACTGAGGATGGCAACCTTCATGCTACAACATTTCGTGTGTCTATATTTTATGAGTTGAGTACACTGCTGTTCAATATTGTAAATCATTATTTTTAATTGTGTCAATAATGGGATGAAGGTAATCTTACTGAAATTATAGTTACAGCACAAAAGATCTGCTGAAAAAATAATTGATTATTTACAGAATAAGATATCAGGGTTAAAGGTGTGCTGTATGCTGTAACATATCATCTTAAAAATTTAGCATAACACTTTAATTGTATTCAAATGTAATCCATTTAACTAATTCTGTTTCCACTGTTCGGTCACAAATAGTTGAGTGAAACAACAAGCTAAATAAACCTATCAATAAATATTATGATAATTCAGACACTTTGTGTAGGTTTGCCATGAGCAAAATCAAATGGTGCTTCTGAGAATATTTCTGAACAAATTACATGAAAAGCACGTGGGGCATTAGTTAAGCATTTCATTTATTTGTTTAAATTTCCATCTCAGGCAAGTGATGGAGTGTGTGGAAATACACAGCATAATTTGTGCTTTTGCTCCCGACAGCCAAATAAAATTGGCATAACGTGTTCCGTACAAGAGGTTCAATTTGCCACAAAACTGTGTTTTGCAGTCAAACTGCTATTTGACATCTCAAAAATAAACAACTGGGATTTCATTAAAATCAGATTCATTCTATAAATACTGCTGAAATTTTAATTCACTTTAAAACTGCATGGGAAAGCAATGCACTTCATTATCCAAACAAGAAGTTGTCTGCCTCTTTGAAGTATTAAGGTGGCAAAATGAAATGCAAAACATACATTTGCATTTGCACTTGTCGAGGCAACAATGTGATACCTTGCAAAGAGCTTGTAGAGTGACTAAATTTGGATTCCTTCAGCATAGACATTAGGAAAACATAAAACTGAAGAGCTTGTTTTCACCACTCTGTATCCTCTGGGAGAAGATGACAAACACGGCAGAAAACTAGCGACAGTCCCGTTTTACAAGAATGTAGCATATTTATATACAAGAGTTTTGCCTATATTGCCTTCAGGCTTGACTGTTCACAATTAAGAAGTCCCTTAATGCTTTTTAAAAAAGTCACTATGATAGAAATCTATATATATTTTGAACTAAAACAGCATTTTTTGTTCATTTGTCAAATGAAGCTATTCTAATCACTTGAAATATAACATATCTGCTGTATAGCTCCTTTTGTGTTCGAATGAAGAAAGAATGATGGTGAGTAAATGATCTTGTATTTTATTGAACTTTGGACTATCATTCCTTACCTTAATCTTGAAACATTTTCAAAACCAGGCTAATATCCTAAATATCATCCTGGTCAGTCAAAGGGGGGAAACGGGGAGAGTTGCTTGGAATTCTGTGCACGTTGTGTGTAGGTGGAGGGGCCAAAAAACACATTATGCCGGTGTTGTGAAATTGTGCTGACTCCTATTCTAAGTGACGTTCATTTCTTCAAACCCCTCTCTCAGACACAAAAGAATGGCTTTTGGTGAGATGATGTTTTCCCGAGACTAAGCAGCCCAGTGCCAAACAATAAGATGAATATGGCTGATAAACATACAATACGTAAAAGCATTCACCTGTCTGTGTGTGTTTTTGTGTTAAGCCATTCAAATTGGGCTGAATGTGAAAGCAAAATGCAATCAGTTTGAATAATCTCGCTGTGTGGTTTGCTATTCATCTCCATCAGCGCAGGGCAATAAAGCGTATTTTCCATTAACTCTAATTAGGTCTCGGTGTTTTCCCGAGCTTATGCCATTCTTAGCCTGGCTAAAAGTGTTGTTGAGCTTTAGCATGCGCTGGATTCTACATTTGCTCTCTATGCTTAGATAATTGAGGTCAGTTGTTCACACTGCATATCATCACAAAACAGCATCATATTCATTGTATTAGTTGTTTTTGTGCTTGATTGTCATATTACAAAGCGGCTATACGCACACATACTGTATATGTCATTATTATGTTATCATGTTTCAATTATGTTTTCTTGTGTTAGTTAGCTGTATTTTATTTTATTTCTTAACATTTTCAAAATAATCCAGCTTGATTGACATTAATTGGAATTTACAGTGAAAAAAAAAGATTTATA
>JAUYWG010000047.1:16210975-16236354 GCA_034779775.1 Enteromius afrohamiltoni
ATAGATAGATAGATAGATAGATAGATAGATAGATAGATAGATAGATAGATAGATAGATAGATAGATAGATAGATCATGGGATATTAAAACAGTAACCCTATTTCCAATTTGTCTTTTTAGATGAGAAATCAGATCTCAGACACATATATACATCTCCAATTATCCAATACTTATGTTTCATGTATGACATGACATTTCTGTGCTATTAAGGGAAACTCTGCATAAAGAGACTGTGAGACAGATATCAGTATCGACTTCACTAGCATCCGTAAAAGCCTTGGCTTCTCTCCCACTCAGTCTTTCTCTAAGTCTTTCTCTTTGCCTCTGATCAATATTACCAAATTAACATTTCCAACCCCCATTTCAAAACCACAAACCCTCTAAATTAGTCATTAGAAACGTGTCTCAGAGGCAGCACAATCTGTGAGTAAAACCTACACTCAATAGTGGATAAAGCAATTTCACCCCTACATTCACCTCAGATACACACGCGCACACACACACACACACACACACACACATGCAAATCGTTCCTAAACACCACAATTTTTTCATTATGCATTACATGGCAAAGTGTAAGTAGTTTTTTCAGTCCATTCTGATGAGTTTAAGAGAATCTTGTTAATACAAAGTAAGGTCAATAGTGTGATAATACAATGACTGTGTTAGTTACATTTTATAATTAACACAGTCACGACCAATTTGTACATATTTACAAAAAAATGTTCACGCATCTTTACACTTTTTAACATCAAAGCTTACCATCTTACTGTAAGCTAGATTTTCCAACCTGATCTCTTGGCATGTCGTACATATTTTACGAGGTGGCTAATTCATACGAATTTGTACGAGCTCACTCGTACGAATTCATATGATTTATTCTAAATCGTACGTATTTACGAGATGCCAATTCGTATGATTTTGTACGAATGACCTACACCTAACCCCTGCTCCTAAACCTACCCGTCACGGAGTTTTAGACAAATCGTACAAAATCATGTGAGGTCGTACGAATTAGTACAAATTGGCACAAATTTGGCACCTCGTATGAATATGTACGAATGTCTTGTGAGACTGTGTTGTATTTTCCAGTATGTTACAGGTAGACATTACAGAGCTGTCTTGCATAGGTAAAATGGGATTTCTGTTTCCATCTTTTCTGTGCTGCATTAGTGTAATTGCTTCTTAGATCAATTGATCTTTGAGAGCATTAGCTGTTTCTTAAGCCTGAAATTCCCTCTTCCAAACATGATCAGCCAAATATATGATTTCTGTGTTAACATCTAAAGCCGAGATGTTTTAGGTGTGATTTTTTGACTGATTGTTTTTATTTATCACGTATTAGTCAATGTAAGGCTTTGGAAGGTCAACTAAAACCTAAAACCTTACCTAAAGAGAGATTAGGTAAGGTTTTAATTATTATAATGAGGTTATTAATGCTTCGGTGTGAGTAAAGATGAGATAATTGTTGGAGGAATAGAAATGACCAGTTCTGTTTTTATGATGGAAGATAGAAAAGGAAGAAAAACCAAATCACCAAGAAATCCAACATACAGAGACACATGCTTTCTAATATTGATGTAAGATTTGTGAGGGTTATAATAACATTATTCTTTTTTTCTGCAGAAAAGTGCCACAAAATTTTGGGCTTAAGCTTGCTATTTCAGATGGAGAGATTTTAAAGACAGAATGTTATCTACTTTATATTCAAATAAGCTACACTCCTGGGATGGTGAGCAGCATGAATAAGTTGTTTCAGAATGGAAACGCACACACAAAAAATGATGACAAAGTCAATCTGCTACCTGCAATTGCTCCACCAGCCTAAATGAAAAATGACCTTGACTGACAGATTTCAGTCCGTTGACTTCATCCAAGATTTCTAATGTATCTTCTATGACTGTTTCTGGCATGTGACCAAAACTGCCCGCAAAAAGATAAATGATTTTGTTCACTGCATGTGAACAAACAAGTGTGTATTCTTTTAATTGAGAACATGAAACATTTATCTTGTCAGCACCTACAGTGTTTCAACAGTGCTGCCCTTTAGTGAGGTCTTTTACTGTCGCTAACAAGACAGGAAAAAAAATAGCTGGATTATAAATGAAAATGGTAAAACAAATTGTCTGTCTAAGTGGTCACATGCACATAAACAAACACACAAACACATATAGGTTATATGTATATAAATTGTTGTGCGTGTATCTATGTGTGTGTGTATATATACTGTATATATTGTTGCACATTGTTGCCCTCATATTTTTTAGTTGAAATATCTGAAATGAAGGCTACTTGAATAAAAATTATGTAAAATTGTCACTGTTTGGTTACACATAAAGTAAGGCTGTGTCCTTTCATCAAGAGGGCAGGATTCTGAGAGCACTTGCAACCAGGTTTCTGGGATTTAAGACTATCTGAGCTGCTTGAAGCAGATACTCAAGTAGTTATTACGGTGTCTGCATTATGTACTGAAAGGTCAATCCACACTAGATTCTCTGGCTGGGCTACTAGACATTTTGTGACAAAGAACAAGCCGGGGGGACATGCCTCTAGAAAATAGGCCTTTTTCAAGGCATTTTGGCAGTCTTATAGTGCATTTTGATTAGCTCTTGACAGGAAGTAATCTCCTGCCTATAGTGCAGTTGAAAAGAAACCTTTATGGATGATGCTGTGGTTCATAATACATTGTCAAATGATATAAAAATCTGCATTAATACGGTCTACTGTTTGCAGAGGCAGTGTAATGAATCTTTAATGATGCTTTATGAAATGTATATTTCAAAAGATCATCTAAATTGGGCCTGTGCAGAACAGTTTCTACAGCTATAACTGTTGCATTAAATGAAGATAAACTCCTTCTAGGCATTTTATAGGCTTTTTATTCAGGTGAAGTACCAAAAAAAAAAACACACCCACATTTCGTCTTAAATTGAAACCGTGGCACTTTTTCTAGTAATAAAAATATGTCTGTGCCATGATGTTAAAAACTATATAAGACTACATTCTTCTACAAGATACACAAATCACGTTAGAGAATAAAATGACAAACTTTTAAAATCTTTTAAAATACGTGACCTCAAACACTCAAAATGAGCCTGTCAAAGATAGCGGCAAGAATTAGTTCTAGAAACTAATTCTAAATGAAAGTCTGCTGATTGACATGACAGACTATTGATCTGTTTATACACGGCCATTTAACAATCCTGGACTCATCTGAGAACCTATTCACAGGTAATCAAAAACGCCATGTAGCCCCAACAATCAAAGCTCACCAAATTACTCGCTCCATTTTCTCGATCCACTGAGGCTGGTTACTGTCCTTTTGAGAGTTCTTACAAAAGAAATCTACGGACAGAGTATTGATCGCTGGAGGTGTGGTAAATGGAGGCTCTGACAAGATGGCTCTGAACACACCTCTTCATGTTAATGGCCCGCTCAGGGGAAAAGCAGCCTTCTATTAAACGGTACATGGCAAAACAAGAGGCTTGATGAAATTGTGTTTAGCATTAATAAAAGCTTGGCTGCACAGACCTTCATGCAAAATATGATCTGGTAGCTGAAAAAGGCAATAGGTAAGGGCACAAATTAAAATGAGACCGATGCCAAGTTTAGATGCTAAGTTAATGACATGCTGAGAGCTAATGAAAAAATTAAGTATTCATTGAACAGTTGGACCACATTTGCTTGTGGTATATTAGATCAAAAATCTAAATTTTATAATGCATTCAAGTCTTGTCAAAAGGTAAGTTTTTGTGTCGCAATCGCAAGCTGGGGTGCCCTGTGATTCAGCCCTGGAGGGCTTCTGACTCTCACTCCTGCCAGCTCCGCCCAGAAGGGCAACTTTCCCGCCAGCTCGGGCACAGCAGAAAGGCATGGTAGAGCCAGTCCAGAGGGCCACGGTGGTGCAGGCAGGGCATGGATCCATGGTAGAGCCAGTCTGGGTGGCGATCATGACATAACCAGTGAGGACCTGAAGCATGGGGCAATGCCGGGCCTGGACCGTGGAGCAGTGGCAGAGAAACAGTGAAAACCCATCTCAACCAATTAGAATGTGGTGACATGGCAATCAACTAATCAACTCAAAATAGTATCTCAGTTTGGTTCACTAGTTTACAGAAAGGGTGGAGAAGCTCATAGCCCAAGTTGTATGAAGTCCAGTGTTAAGTTTCCACAGTCTGTGATTTGGGGTGCAATGTCATCTGCTGGTGTTGATCCATTGTGTTTTTTGAACATCAACATCACTGCACCTCTTTAGCAAGAAATTTTGGAAAACTTCATGCTTCCTTTTGCTGACCACCTGCCCACACTGCCAAAAGCACCAAAAGTTGGTTTAGATGATCATGGTGGGTATATAGGGTATTGTCAAGAGGAAAAATGAGAAACAAGAGACCAAAATATGCAGATGAGCTGAAGGCCACTGTCAAAGAAACCTGGGCTTCCATGCCACCTCAGCAGTGCTACAAACTGATCACCTCCATTAATTCAGTCTGTATGCACTGAATGTATTTAAGCCCCCAGTTTCACAATTTTAATTTTATTACTGAAATGAACTTTTCCACGACATTCTAATTTACTGAGATGCACTTATATATGTTTTTCAGCACCGCACTAATTGTTTTCCATTCCAGCACGAAGGTAAAAGGGTGTAAAAAATGTATGAATGAACTGCTTGTTTTAAAATATTTTAAATCATTTAGCATCTAACAAAGTGTGTATATATATTTTTTTAGGTTTGAGAACAGCATTATGGCACACATCCTGATGCACAGTGTAGAACAGCTTGTTCATATTTCTCTGTGATAAATGGTGGCCTGAGAGACTACGTTTAGTTCTATCATAGCAGTAAAGTGATCCTACAAATATCCTATGTATTCCACTGTAACTGATAACATCCAGTGTAGATATGAAGATAAACGCTGTATTACAAAGAGCCACATGTTTTTATCATTGTTTCTCTCCTCCATTCCAGATTTCCTTTCTGCTTTTCCTCTACTAGCTGACAGAACTGTAATTTCGAGCTCAATATATCATCTGCATTTGCTTGGGACAGCTTTGACAGTCTGTAAACCCAGCATGCCAAGCTCCTTACCGAGGCGAGTGTATCTCTGCATTTGTGAGCAATTAAAAATATTGCATGCATTTTAGCAACAGGGTAATAAAAAACACTCTGAAATATTTGGTCCCAAAACATAATGTCTGGAATTCATCAAATTTCGCATTCACAGTTATCATGTCAGAGTTTGTATACTGTAGCACTGAATGCTATCAAAAAAATCTAAATGTGATATTAAAGGGCTCATTGGATGCCCATTTTACACAACTTGATATGATTCTTTAGGGTCTTAATAAATAATCAAATCAGTTTTTTTTTATTACGCCATTCTAGTCCATGTTGCTTTAAATGCTAATGAGCTCTGCTGAACCCGCCCCCTCTTTCATGGAGTGAAGAGCAGACTGTAAACTTCATCTGTGAAACTAACTAGCACATTATTAGGAAAGGCTACTTGCAGATGAAGCTGAATTAATGCGAACATAGAATCATTTAGGTAATAGGTAATTTGGGTAGGGTAGGGATTTTGGATAAGTTTATATTTTTGGACAGTAATGTAGATCAACAAAAGATGTTGATACAGGATCATGTCTTACTTGGCAAAATCACGGTGACCATCGTGGGAGGGGCCTGTGCAGAACTATCAATCTGACAGGAATCTCAGAACATTCTGATTTAAGAAGGGGATTTAAAAAAAAAAAAAGCACTGGGTGGATTATAGGATATATGTGTTCACACTTCCAACACACATTAATGTTCTAACAACAAAAGTGAATTTTGCATCAAAAATTAAGGATGTCATTTTTCACCCAAAAATGAAATTTTGCTGAAAATGTACTTATCCTCAGGCCATCCAAGATGTAGATGAGGTTGTATAGCAAATATAAAATAGCAATTTACCAAACAGCTGGTAAAAATGTGCTTGTTTCTTCTTTTAAAATGCTTATACAAATAGTGATAAATTAAAATAATCTGCAGGTACTCAACATGACTCCAGTCTAACAATTAAGAACTTGTTAAGTGAAAAGATGCAGGTTTGTTACAAAAACTTTTTCTTTCTTCTTTTTTGATCAGTTGCTTTCCAGCTAATGAGTCATTTATCCATAATACTGCTTTGTCCAGTAAAACAGCTTGGATGCCCTGAGGGCGAGTAAATTTGTAGCAAATTAAAAATTTGGGAGAACTATTAATTTCAATTTCTCCAATATTATGTTATTATTTTTCTCTGTACTTTTTGCTTATATTCTTGCACATACATATATTGACATTCTCTAACCATCTACTACATGCTACTTATAGCCTCTATGTATTATACTGTATATAGTTAGAAGTACTGTATGTTGCTATCACTTATGTAAAGCCTTTTTGCATTCCCTATGATAGTGATTTATCATATTAGGATTTATTTCCGCATCCATATCTAATGGATCAAATCTCTATCATGCAGACTGATAAAGAAATAGAATATTTTGATCACGTATGTTTGATAAAATAATAATCAAAATTTAGGCCAGACCACATCTAAAAAGTAGTTTGCTATAAAAAAAATAAAAATTACAAGTCGATGTCACTCTTGCTGTCATAATAGAACTGCTAGTTCAGTTTATTTGCATGTTTAACTATCATACACATTCGTAAGTCTCTCTGTACTGTAACAAACAAACATAGGCTTTATACACATTCACAGAAGTGTTCATCATAAACACACAGCAAGCTCCATCAATGATCTCTTCTAAGTAGTGCACAAAGATTAAAGTAGCTCATGTGATGAAAAAGACATTAACAAAATAGCAACAAACAAAACATAAAATAATACTAATAAAATAAAATTGACTGTTCAAGCACATTTTAAAGTGTGCCTTGTTGATAATCTGTATAACCCTACTGTTTTGACTTCAGTACAGTGCTGATTCACAGACCAAATATTCTGCTGCCATGTTAACTGTGTAAAATTAGAAGGGAGAAAATAAAAGCTGTAACATTAGATTGTGTCAATGAAATGTGATTGGTCATTCCTTGATCAGTTTAAAGAGCAATTATTTGGTTTTTTTGCTCATCGCTATTATGTCTGTAACTAAAGTATCAGCAAGGAAAAAGAATTAGCGTTCTGCTTCCTTGCTGCTTTTGACACCTTAATGAAAATAAGAGGGGGTAAACAACAATTCTGGTAATTAAAGCCCAATGCAATCCAAATAAAATGCTTGAACTATCTTCTCTTTACAAATACATGATATAATGTTAGTTGACAACATCCCATTTAGTTGCGTGAAGACAGGTTTGGTGGGTGACAGCTAATTATGCTGCTAATTAGGCATGAACACAACATTTATAGAGGTGGAAATGATGACAATATCCCAAAACGTCACACTGTGTGATGGTTTTGCATGTGAATATGGAATCTGTTATTTCAGCTGAATTAACAGTAGTTTATTTAACTGACACAAAAAGAGACTTATTGGTGTGTGGTGAACTGTTAAGCCATGTTTCACAGAATCCATTAGAGAACAGAGATTTAATAAGAAATATTTAGGATGTTCTTTCTGCTGAATATAATACAACATGAAGCACTGTACATTGGGATCCACTGACCTCAGTCAGGTCATGTTAATCTTCCAAAAAAATAAAAACAGTTAAGGATTTGGCGTCTAATGACACTTTTAAAGTCATTTATTTAAAAAAAAAGAAAAAAAAGAAAGTGTAACCCATACATTTTCTCTAACAGCACTGTTTTCATTTACGAAACATTAATAATGACACCTGTCTCTTGACTAAGGTTATTGTAGGGTCAAAGACTGAAGAATGAAAAGTGTTTATTTCAGTGCAAAAACTCTACTTATGTTTATGCTAAAACATATTGTTTATATTTTTCAGTATGTCTAATGCAAAGAAAGGATGTTTCTAAATCTAAATGTTTATTTCTAAATGCTTGACAATGACTTTTAATCAAAAATAATTAGCTATGGTGACAGTAACTTTGGTGTTAGGTATCTTGATTGCCTTGAATCGTGATGTGAAGAAATACTGAAGTTAGTCTGTTATCATGAGTTTGTATATTTTGTTCACTATTGCTACAATATACATGTGCAAGCGTTCACTAACATGGCATATAGTCAATGTAAACAGTAGATATAGCCATGGAGTGATAATATTTATATATTTATATTTATATCTATATTTATAATTTAGTTCACACATTTAAATTTATACTGTACAATGCAATGTCCCCTCTCTAAATTAAATTAATCAAAACTCTTTTAAATCATTTAAGATAAAAAGCAACAGCCAGGCTGTGGCACCCAACTAGGAGCATAGACAACTTACATCCCATTGAAATGAGATTTCCTTTTGTAAACAGGTGCATCTTTATGCAGAGCACAAAATAAAATATTTAATTCACTTTTAAGACAAGGAGGAAATACAGTGTAACTGTTCAAGCTTTGACAGCTGCTGAAAAACTACTAAGAGCACAAAACAAGGCCCTTGTAATGCTTGTAATGTCTCAGTTTGCTCAAGCTGGCAGCATTGGAGAAGCTGAATTCTGCCATGTAATACAAAAACATATATTGTATGTAATGTAAAGCTGTTTCACACTGGTAAGGAGGGCAGGTTTTTTTTTTTTCCCAAGAGAAACTTAGGCATAGAAAACGAGCTCTGGAATTTGGCCGCCTTGCACTCCTGTGCCATTGGTACTGTCTGAAGAGCACTGAAACTGAAAGGTCACCTTCCCGCACTGAACTTCCGTCATACCCTCTTGTCCGAAATAACTGAGTTCATTTCCATCCAGAACCACGCTGGCCGTGTAGAAAGTGTCAGGCTCGATCTGAACCGGATATTCAAACCAAACTGGGAAGGTGTTGCTGGATCCATCAGAAAAGTACTTGCTAAGATTGGTGCCCAGAATGACTCCTTGCCGTTTGAGCTCGATCTTGGCGGTGTACTCAGCCGATCCACAACTTGAACCATATAGCCCGAAACCCGCGATAAACACTCGCTTATCTACAGCAAACTGAATGCTGTCACAGCGTCCGCGATAACGCCACTGGTTGCTGCGGTAGGCGCACGACTGGAAGCGATGGCACTTCTGTGGCGTTAATCCCTTACGAGGTTGGCAGGCAAACTGCAGCTCGGGTTTCTTAGCTGCTGTGTACCATAAGAAAATGTCATTGGTCTCATTTAGCGTTAAAACTCCTGATTGCGCAGCACCATTTGCGAAATCATCAAGACCCATTGTCGGTATACGGATCAGGTAAACGGCTTGGCCCAATACCTTGCGTTTGTTGTCGAAAGTTGTGTTCATTTCCCTCCGCTGACATTCGGCCTCCGCCCAGCTTAGTGCCGCTTCGAACACTACAATCTCCTTAGCGTTCAGAGTCTCCCGTCTGAGAATGCTCTCCAAGGTCTGAGCGTCAATGTCACAAAAGCCCTCGGATTTAAGTGCCAGCTCAGCCTGGGCGTCAATGACTTCCCAGCAGCGTTGCGTTAGGTCTGGCTCTTCAAACAGACAGCTTTGAGATAGAAGAATACACGCATTCTTCGCGCTTAAACTTGTTTCCAAGAAGTTGACACAAGCCCGAGCCAGGTGTGGGACTATGTACTTTTTAGCTGCATATAATGTTGCCAGTACGGTGTCAGCACTCAAATCAATTTCATCACAGTAAATGTACCTATGTAACAGAAAAAAACAAGGTTAACCGTGTCATACATTATATGCCTTAGTCATTCAAAATGGATGTAGTCCAGTTGCACTGTAGCCTGCTATTACTTGTCCAGCTAGAAGCTATTATTATATGATGTGCGACCAGCATGAACCACAATGTGTTTTGATCAATGGATATACAATCTTTTGCAACCCTCTATTATAACAAAAAGAACTATTCTGACAGTAGCGTAACATTGTGGAATAGGAATGAATTGGCTTTGATTGTGTCCTCCAGAACCGGCAGAATTGATGATGCACTGCACAGATCTACTACAAATCTAATACTATGCCCTATAACGCATTCTGGACTAGCTAGAAGCAGCATAATAGACCCAAAAGACGTGTTCTGTAAACAGAAACAACATATATATAAATGTATTTCTTTAGGAGAGTGGGGGAGGAGTGATGAAAGACTCAGAGGGAGAGAGAACAAAAATCTCTCTCGAGATGGAAGGGGTGAGAGATGAGCCAGCCCAAGAGGAGAGAGAGCGGAGAACACAGAAGGACTCTCAAGAGAGACGGGTAAGCATGAGTTAAGATCTATCAGATCTTCTGTCATGGTCTTAAGCCCTCTGAGAGGCGGACAAGCTAAGCTCACTTCATTATTCATTTTCTTCTTGTTTAAGCTAGAGTTCTATTCAGCATTTAAGCATCTAGTGCCATTAGTGTTCAGAGTTCCCCCTGTTACATATAAAAAAGACTTGGGAATGAGCCACAGTAATTCTGGAGACACAGAACCATCTCACTTCAGGACACTTTTTCACTCCAGTGAGTGGCTTTAAAAGCATGTTTGGTTTTTATATGAAATAGATAAATGTAAAATCTGCAACGTTTTACTATGATGGTTGTTGTAGTTCACAACGGCAGTTCAGAAATCCAATGATTTGCACTAAAAAGATAGTGCTCTTTTATGTTTCAACAATGTACTACTTACACTGAACCTACCAAATGCTAACCATGCTAACAACATGCTAAAAATTATAAAGTAAACATGTCATTTTAGTGTGTTTCACCAAGTCTTTTATTTCAAGTAAATTGTGTTTGATGTAGAATAAGATTTAGATAAGATTCAGAGTTTTTGTTGTATAAGTGGTGCAACTATCTTCAATGTATTCAAATGAAGCTAACTGCACAGCTGTTTTCAGTCCGAAAAGACTTCTTCCAAAGGCCATATCCCTTTTGATGGTCTTGAACCGTTGGCTGTAAAGAAATTACATGTCGGTGTAGTCAATTAACCCTCTGGAAGAAGTCAAAAGAGGGGTGCTTAGATCAGAGAGAACGATTTTCTTCACTCCTGCGGCTAATTGAAAACAATAATAACTAAATAATCTGTACAGAAAGGTAATAATGGTTTAACCAGGCAGATGAGAAAAGAGTCAGCCAGCACAGACCTGACAGACAAGGTACTATTACATAGGGAGACTTACTTCAGCATAGCCAGAAAGGCTGGAGGTTCTACATCAGGGATACGGATCTCATCTTTGTCCTCTGCCAGCTCTCCATAAAACATGGCATGGAAAACCGAGCTTCCCACAGCAAGGACATACTAATGAGGAAAAATAAAAAGTATAAATGAATTTTACATGACTTGTGTTGTCAGTTATCATAAGGATCGACAGTAGGCCTATCCATCACTTCATTTTAAATAATTTACACGTCAACGCAAAGTTTCAGACAAAAATCTGTGCAAAGCTATAAAATCAGCTGTATTTTGAAGGACACATGTGGTGTAGATGGAAAAGGTTTCCAAACGTTCAGCTATTGTTAAGTCTCTACTTTTGCAAAGTGACCTATTTTTTATAACCTGACACTAAAGTGGTTTTATGCCTCTTCTCGCTTTAACAAAAAAAAAAGCCCTTCACACTTATCAAAAGAACTTTCCAGGTGGCAGGTGATGGTTTCATGAAATCACCTCTAAATTACAAACAACCCATACAATGACACATTCTTTCTTATAAACCTGAATCAGAAAAGCACAGCTAGCGATCTTTAATTCCTCAGAAGTTGGCATTCAGGTTTTCTTTCTTCTGAGTCTACTGCATTGTAAAGGTAACGCTTGGCTGTTTTAAATTTCAGCTTGATCCCATTCCCCTGGAGTCACACACAAAATTTCACCCACAAAGGCGATGCTTAATTACGACTGTAATTTCCCCTTGGGTTTACAAGACATGTGAGTGCCATTCATGTGAATGGCATTTGCTTTTCTCACCAAAGCAAAAAGTGTTTCACAATGATATGAAAGTGGCTGCTAGAGCTAAAAGTTATCTCGCTGATGCTAATGGGTGCACGTAGCTAATGATGAAATCTGAGGCCAACACAGCATTGCAGATGCATTATATAACAGAAGCAGAAGTGAATATTTACAATTCATTTTAACATTACTCTCACACACCTTTTCCATTTACCAAACTTAATTTCAGCCTTTAGGTAAAGGTGTGTTCTTCTTCAGGATCCCTGATATGAAAAGCCTACCGTATAACAAATATATTGTAACTAAGAGGAACATCAAATAAATGGCGAGAGTGATTTTGCAAAGCGCTTCTATGCAAGGAAGCCTATCCTAGAAGCAAACATAACCTTCTCAAATAAAAATGATAATGCATATCTGAACGCCAGCCAAATGGACATCATAAAAAAGGTGCTCTGTAATAACTCTTCATGGCCCATTGCAATATTGGCTGTGGCCATGCAGCAAAGCAATACAATGCCCTTGCCTAAGTGTGCTTTATAAGGCATCACATATCAGCTGAACACAGCTTTCAATTCTGCCCTCTTAAATGGATAAAAGATGAGTCATGCCTGAATTGTAGGCACCAGATTAACCCTGTCTTTTTAAATAAAGTCTGAGAGTCAAACAAGAACTGGTTTAAATAGGGGTTTGGTGCAGTTCAAATTGGCCTGAGGTTAAAAAATAATAATAATGTCAAATGTAATAATGCCACTCCCCATGAAAATTTTCAACAAAAGCTACTGGAAAGCTGCTAGTTTTGAAGAGGTCACAGTGGTTGACCAAATTATTTTTACTTGGTGGAGATCAGTTAGGTCATGGGTTTGCAATCTTATAATGGAGAATGTTTATTAAATTCATATTCTGAATACATTTGTATTGTGATTTGTCAACAAAATCAAAAAGTCATTCTCCATCTCAAAATGTATTTTTCTGAAATTTTCCATGGAAAAGATTTTCCATATAGTTTAAATTCAAGTCTGATGATGTTTAATATTACAATTTACCAATTAAGCAGGTTACTGACAAAAACTTGACCAAAAAACTAATAAACAAATAAGGAAAAGACAGATATCTTTCACTGCCCTTTGCCTGATTTCCTTGAATAATTAAGGAGCGTCTCAGAAAGGCACATGACTGGCTAGACTGAAAACAAGAGAAAGAATTTAGCTGTCATTAGCAACAGCAGTGAAGCACATCACTTATAAAAAATTCTAAAGCTGTTCTCTGGTACTGCTGCATAGTCAAGAGGTCCTACCTTGTGTCCCGGGAGCCTCTGAGTTCCTCCAGACTGACCGACAACAAAGTGAACGTCAGCCATCAGTTCATTATTGAACATCACAGCATTTCTGTAGACAAAATTCAGGAGAATGATTTTAGATAAATAAATTGAGAAACATTTCTTCTTGATTGTGAATAATTTTTATAGAACAGAAAAAAAAGGGTTAGGGTTGTTTTTGGAACAGTATACCTGGTTAATTTACAAAACAGAAATGCAACAGAATACTTTAGCCATACTTCACGTAAAAAATGGTTACACAAGTGTTTCTCAGGAAAATCCCTGGCCCCTGTCAATGGAAGTCCACAATGGCATCTTCCTCATGTATTATTGGGGTCCAGGCCACATAGGAGCAGTAGGTAAACAAGGAACGCTGTTCCAGAGTGACTACAAAGCCAGGTCCGAGAGCGCACATTTGTTTTGGCCAGCATGGGGCTTTCCCATGACGACAAAGTAAATATTACCCTTTGACAGAGAGCAAAGCCATGCATATAAAACAAAACTTGTTCCTTTTGCCTCTTTTGGGACAATGCATACAGGGCGGAGCAGAGACGACTACACAAATGAAACATTTAACATTCTCAAACAGTCTCAGAGACGTGAAATAGTGCTCCAGCAATGACATCCAGTGTCCAAACCTGAACCTGCTGAATCTTAAGAAGAAAAAGTGGATTTTGACAGTGTATTTTCTTCCAAAAATTGAGTGAGTTTTAAAAGTCTGTATCCACTAGTAAAAATTCTCCAGTTTAATAATTAATACATTATTGATCAAAAATATAACAATTAGATTTTTTAAGCATGAGCTCCAAAAGTTATCCAGCATGAAAGTTGATCATTGACACAAATGTGCTAATTTGATTAGAAATCAATAAATAAAAAAAGTGTAGAATATTTCTTATATGTAAAAAAAAAAATAATAATATTTAGGTTTAAATGTGTTCAGCTATCATAGCATAAATGCTACAGTCTGCAAATGTTCTCTGTGCAGACTTCTATCCGTACCACTCTCATCTTGTTGTGAACACATCTGAAGTTGACCTACCTCTCCCGAATAGTGGAGTACAGACCCTGCCAGTTGCAGCATTGTATGGTGTTGTTGTTGTTCAAGTTCTGCTGCTGATACTGCTGCACAGTGGTGGCAGATGCTGGCTTCTTAGTGGGGAAGATCTCCGCTGCCATCTTCTTCTTTTTCTTGGTTTTTAAGGTGATGATCTCATAGCACACAGGGGGCAGCTTGGACGAGCTGCTGGGACTCCCCTTTTTGGAGCCTTTACTGGACTTGCTCTTAACTGACTCTGGAAGCATCAACAAGAACGTCAGACATTTCATGTTCCTTCCCTTGGCATCCACCATGAGTGTATTCACCTGCAGAGCAGTGGAAAAGCATGCAGAGAAGATGTTGGGAAGGAAAGGAAGGATCTGAGAGAGGTGACGACTTGAGGAGAGGGTGAGGAGCCCCCAAAAGCAGAGCAATTAAATGAAACACAGAAGAAAAAAGGAAAAGCAAGAAGAAAAAAAATCCACTCCTAATCTTCACCTTCTGAGAGCAAACTGTCCGGGAATAAAATCTCCTTCTTCCACCAGAAGATTAAAGTCAATACGGCGGGTGACTTTTCTGTCCTTTGCTTCTAGTTTGATCCACTGGTGGACAGCAGAGATGAGTCTCCATAACTGTGCTGCTAGATAAACGTCCTTCTTTGAATGTCTTCTCTCTCTCTTCAGTATCTGTCACAGTCCCAGATTTAATGCTCCTGCAGTGGTTCAGAAGCAGCTAGTCCACACTGTGTCTCTCTCTCTCTCCTGCTGACACTCTGACACACACACATCAACAGACATACACAGAGCTCTGCAGGATTCGTTTGCCGTGGACCTGCGCTCTGTCGTGTGTTTTGCTGACTGTGGGGGCTGAATGGACGGATGGAGAGGAGAGAGTAACCCCCTACCGATGGAAGCCAGACATCCCCCACAGCCCAACCAATAAGCACTCTCGAGAGCCGTGATTGGTTGCAGCCACCATGCGCAGCACCTACTAGAATATGCTAAGACCTCTTTGATTAAAGTGCCAGCCCCTTTCCCCTTAGAATGATGCATTCTGTTCTTCAGCGTCTCTCTCTAAACAGCCTATTGTTGATTAATATTTATAAAGTAATAGAAGTCATGAAATATAAAGAATGTGAAGGAAATGGGAACTCATGTGAGAGCAGAATGCTTTATGTCAACTCTTGATAGCTCAAATTATGTAACAATATGGTTCAGAGTCACTTTTTTAACAGATGTACTAGAAAAAGCAAACATTTAGATTATAATAATATCATTCTTTTCATAATAGGTATATGTTCACCCTCATACACTGGTGTTTCCAAAAGCACAGTGTTTTGCAGCCTATTCTTCCTGTCACAGATCAAATGAAAGTTTAAATCTCCTCAGTGATGAGCGGCTCAGCACAGAATGCAGCCTGTCTTCACCTGTGAAGAGCATTTTCGTTTTAAGTCCCGGCTACTACCATACACATAGCCCTACATGTCATGTTTAATGCATGTAGCAGAGAGCTTGGCTCTAGACATCTTTCCTGCTCTCACTGAATTACATTGCTAAGCCTTTTGTTCCTCAGCCGAGAAACACATTACAGATATCAACGAACCGAATACATTTCTGTAAAAGCACGTAAATCTGATGAGATTGCTTACAGCAGAGTCTAAATTTGTACAATGTAAAACAACCTGATTTAAATCTATCTATACTATACTGAAAATGCAAAAAGTATTAAATAGAACACCTGGCACCTGTCTTGACATTTTAGATTTTGAAGAGGTACCTCTGCTTTGGACAATCATTGTTCTCTGCATCTGCTGGCCACCAGGGATGTTGCCCTGGAAACGGTGTTCACAGGATGGTTGGGGACAGCCAGAGAGAAGGTGAGATTTAACAGAAACTGGCAAAATTAGATTTTCTTTTCATGATATGTCTGATCTGGATCTGAGCTTTGCCCCTGCTGAAAAAAAAAACTTAAATCATACATAAGCTGACTAGAAGCTCCCACCCTGGCCAAGATGGTGCTTAGCTGGTTTAGAAGGCTGGTCAGCATCTCTCCTAGTGTCTGACCGTCAAACAGGGTTTGGGACCAGCTTGACAAGCTACAGTAAAACTGACAGACTGATCTAAGCTTTATTCCTCCCTTTTCTTAAATGAAAACCGATTTTAAAAAATTGCTGTATGAACAAGTTACTGCTGTCAATCCCCTTTTTATATTTTAGCACTAGCAGTGAATAACACCTCTAATATTAATGTAAATATAAAAATGGCATTGTCCATATCACTGTGCCTTAACACAGCTTACACAACATGAGTTCAACAGTGCATTAGTTTCTATGTTAAATTAAACATCAACTTTAATACATGAATAGAACTGAATCATTTGAATCTCATGCAGACCTTAAAACAAACAGGTGGAAAACGGTGACTGCATTCCGTATTTAACTCTTTAAATGACTCTCTTGTGCAGCTCATAACTGATGCAGTGACAGTTGTCCAGGTTTATTTTTCAGAAAAAAATGGAATAGAAATTTTCAAATTTGTAATTCCTCTGTGATGTTATAATTATACCTTCCGATCCAACTTTTTTCTACCATGATAGATTTAAACTTCGGTTTGGATCCAATGTCTTGAAAATGGTTGAACTGGTTTGATTTTCTCCCGTTGGTTAAAGGTTTGAAACACTACATAAATTTAATTTGACTGAAATTCTTATATTGAAACATTTAGCATTCCAAGTAAAACTGTGGTACATATTAAGTTTTTTGAAGATGCCACTGTGCCAAGCTGCATAACGGTGACTGTAAAATATGTCATTTAGATGGAAATTACATATTTAGAGTTTTAATATATGGTTATTGCAATCTCTGTCATTTTTCCATTATGAGGATGACAAGACTTCCACGTTCTGCGTTCTCATAAAATTTGAATGATTAAATTGTTACAGTTATTGTCCTTGGTGTGTAAAGCCCTTGTTATTATAATTTCTCTGCTGTTTATTGTAATTTAGTTGAGGCAAAGCCTAAAAACTTAATTCTTTTTAAAGCATCCATTAGTATAACAGAATATAAACTGTTGCACTAATGTTTAACGCTGATACTTGTAATGAGACTCATAATGAATCCATCTTATAATGATATACAGACGCTTGTTCTTCTCGAAAGCTGTGCTGTTTGTGTAATTGTTCAGTCTCTCGACGGTTTCATGCAGTGTATTGGTTGCACATTTCGCTAAGGGCTTGCTAGCCTCATTAACACTTTGCAAGCACAACAAATTGCATTTCCCATTTTTTCACCACACATGGCGTGAAATAACAATGGCAAAACAATGCTTTATGTAATCATGGTAATGAGATTCTCATCTTTCACAAAGTAATTTCGACAGAACTGACAAGCTATGCGATTTTATGAATGTTAATAAGTCACACATCCAGCAAAGACACACTTCTGTGACTCTTTCTGCACGGCTGAGGAAAAAGAGCTCCGTGAGTGTGCGTGGAAATGTGTGACCTCTCTGTCTCTCACAACAGCCAGAGAAGACGAGACAAGCCGGACCTCCATGGTGACTCGGACAGATCTCCATTCTGTGGGGACACCTGCTGGGAGTCTTGGCTTAGAGGAAGTGGAGCGGAGCTGAGAGACAGCCATAAAGGTTGGCACGGAGAGGCAGGCAGGCAGACGCTGGATCCGGCAGGCTGGCTGCTGTCCCCCCTCCCCTCCCTTTCCTCCCCCATTAAAACGGCCAAGAGCACCTGACAGGTGGGAAGAGGGGAGGAAGCCGTGGCTTTGGACCAGGGACAGGGCTCGCGCTGCTGTCCAAACAGGAGACTTGCTGGGTAGAGCGATCTGAGAGGATTTGAGGCAGAAGGGGGCTGGTGGGGGCTGGTCTGTTTGTACCCACGTGTGTGGCGCAACTCTGGTCCAGTCAAACCAGATAACGAGCGTCCATCTCCCCATGCTTTGGTCAGATATGAGCACAAGCACATGTGTTATGATTACTGCTATCTACCTGGGCAGCTGCAAGTTTTGCTCTGGAAGCGCTTTTGCTGTCCAAACACCAAATTACAAACTTACAGTAAAAAGGAACAAGGTGACTCGAGGTGAAGATATCTTCCAGACAAAAGGAAACAGCAATCACTGAGTCATTTTCTTAAATTTTTGTCTAAAAAAGTACTCTCTGATCTGTCCGGTGTGAGAAACAGAGAGGTCTCATTCTATGTGGCATTGAAAGCAAGTGTATGTTCTGCATGGATGACCTGGTTCTGCTGTCCCTCACAGACGGATGACAGCAGAGCCAGTCCGTGCAAGAGCAGTAGAGTGGACATCAACAGTCAATCTGGACAAAAACTGTCCATTACGCCAGGGTTTGAAGCAACAGAAGCTAGTTTATCCCTGAGGACAAATACTGTAGTACCACACAAAACCCTACATATTTAATTCTAACAATCCTTAACACATAAACAGCCATGTTAGACTTTAGCTAAAAAATAAATTAAACATTCAAGTAAACATGCACACCAAGACAACAGAAATGAATGAGAACAAACCCTAAACCGTTAAAATAACAGGGTTTTCAATAGTAAAACAACCGCATATCTATAACAAGTATATTCATGGAAAATATTCTCCCTAAACAGAACTGATTTTTTTTGTTTGTTTTGCAAAATAAAAACTAAAATGCACACTAAAAACAATAATTAACAGTTAACATACTGCAGTGCATTGTGGGTAACAAGCTGCCTCTATGCCTATATGCCACTAAAATCAACTTTAGCCTAAAATGAAAATTAAGTCGAATTGAAACTTTTAACAGAATCAAACCAGTGTCAAATTCATGTTCAGAATTGGAGAAAATGCTCTAACATTGAGGTCACATTGAAGTGGTTCAAATAATTTCAGCAGGTTAGAAGTGGGACTAAACCTCTACAAATTGAAAAAAAATAAATAAATGAAAAAGACCTGTATAATCATTGCCATCACCTCAATCAAACTCATCTAAATTTAATTATATATAAAGTCCTCATTTGTCAATCAAATCTCCACAGTAACATTCCCTAAACACACTAGTACTTCAATATAATGACAAAAATTAATCAAACATCACTTATACTGACCTCAATTACTGCTTGGAAAATATCTGTGCTGAAAAGCTCTCTAGAATACTCAATTCTGATTGGTTAAATAGTTTTACGTAAATATAGTAACCTGTGTATTTGATAGTTGTCCATGGCAAACAAATTTCAACACTAGTTACATGTCTTCACTCTTTCTTCAAATATGAACAAATCTGAACTCAAATCCCAAAACTAATTAACACTCAGTAACAAGAATTTGCAGTTAAACTTATAAACTCCTCTTATACAATTCTGTTTAAGTGCAGTAATGTTAATTAGCTGCACAGATCTTTGAACTTTGAAAGAGGGACAATGACACAATGTGAGAGACCTTTGATTCATGTCTGGGCTAGATTGTGTCTTTTTACTGTTACATGCTGTGGGCCAGTAGGTTGCACATCGATAGGACCACTGATACCACCAATTATGGTGCATGAGCGAGTCTGCTGTGTGTAGGTGTGTGTGAGCGAGCATCTCTGCTGAGGGTGTGTGTGTGTGTAGCTGTGTGTGGGAGGGGAGGTGATTCTGCCATCTGGTCTAGGCCAGCAGCAAAAATATCTAAATTCATTGGTTTCTCACTCTCAAACCCCCAACATTTTTATTTATGAAATGATATTTAAATAAAAAGAAGATAATTAAATGGGCAAAACAGATGAATGTCTCAATGTCCGCTATACTATAAAGAAAAATGGCATTCATAATCCATTTACTAAAATTAATTTCAGAGTAAAACCTGATATTCAAATGGGGGGGGGGGGATGTATAGGATTTGATTAAATGCCCAAGCAGAAAAGACACATATTTGTTGTTCCTCACACAGGTTTTAGTAGTTTTACTTATTTTTTTTCCTTTTTAGCATCATGTTTGAAAATGGCACACCCTTTATCTGGACCCTCATCACCTGCAAGCCTCGTCTCCACAATTACGAGAATCATTATCTCAGTTAGAGGATAAGGATGACATTTTCATTAGATAATTATTCCTACAAGTTTTTTATCTACCATGTAAGTTAAATCAGCCTGCTTCTCTCAATAGCTGTTAATGAACAGCCTTATAAATGCTAATTAATGCACCACAAGATACCATTCATACAAAATCAGTGATTAATTATGGTCTTCACAATAAGTTTAGATGAATCACAAAAAATACAATTTAGCTTAGTTTTTTTTTTAAATGTTAGTTTAGTTTTTACGTTGCCTGGCCAATATGGCAGTTTTGACTTTTACTGACAAAAATATAAGCAACTAGTATTTGGCTGGTCATTTTAAAATGGCATTTTCCTGCTCCATCTAAAATTAAAATCAGCTTTGATATTGATATGATTTGAGTCATTAAAATTGATATTTATCATTTTACACACCTTGTAACATCTAACACCACTTGTTTTTTTTCGTCCTGCACCAGTAGCTAACACAAACTAGCATTTTGTAGCAACAAAAACGCTACAACCAACTAAAATTTCTTCAAACCAGTTTCACACACTTTTACAGTTAGTATTTAGATCAAACTCACTCTTAGTTAACGCCCGCTGCAAAGCATGCTGGGTAACCATCACAGCCACTGCTTTTTACTTACCATTAATGCTTAAAAACTCTTTAATCAGATAAAAAATAAGTGCATTATTAAATTTGTAACATTTTTGTACATTATTGCTATCATATTGGGTATCAACGACACAAAAGGGTAAATGCATCTCTCAGCACTTAAAATGGGAAATTCGAATTAGGCAATAGGTGCATAGAAAGATGCTGGAAACACATCGCAGTCAAGCAAAGTCGGGATTGGCCTGGAGTCCTGTTTGTGGAGGAGTGTGTTTGCTGTGAGTGGACCTCGTGAAGAGCTGACCTCCTCACCCTGAGCCCACCATCACAGAGCACAACCACCCACTCGTTCATATCGCTCTCTCACAATCACACACATACACATCAACACCTACATACTTTACTTCATTACACCATCATGTCTCTCCTCCTCCTCAGTCCAAAGAGTCTATCTTTACTACTATAAACAATCTGTTTCTCACCCTCTGCCCTATTCAGGGCACCCTCACAGCATTAAGAGCCAATTATATTACCAATCATTTGCAATATGTATGTGTGTGTGTGTGTGTGTGTGTGTATATATATATATAAAATTGATTGTCCATCATGTGTTTTAATGCATTCCTAAAGTTTAAACATTGATTCATGGTGTCACACAGTGCATTATAAGGTGCATCACAATGCATAATACATTAAAAATTATTTTATAACATATCATATATATATATATATATACATATTATAATACTAATATATGCAATGCACAAGCAAGCCATGTAATCAATCAATTCTATACATGTTTTGATGGGCTGGTGGCCTTATAAGAGATTTTTACTGCTTTCCACACAGGTCATCAGCCTCAATACTTCAAATTTCCTATCGACCCAGGAGATTTAAAGGTGTGTGGGGTTGTCTAACCAGGTGTAGGAGTATTTGAATGAGGTCTTGTTGTTCAGAGACTCTGTGCTGAGCTTCACATTGGGAAAGGAGGCAGACGGTCTATAATGAACACACTTTTGCCAGGAGGAGGAGGAAGAGAAAGCTCTCTTCTGCCTTAATAAAAGAGAGCAAGGATGTCGTTAGGATAACAATAATGATGCTGTCCCTGTCTGCCAATGACATTTGTGGCATTTAAAGAAAAAGATGTGGAAGAAAAAGAAAACAACAGAAATGTCGCTTCTCTCTGAGCCAGTCTGCCTGTCGCTTTATAGAAGGGGTGGATCATTCTAAAAATGTAACTGGCTTTTTTTTTCTTAGGGCAATTAAAAAGCTTTCTCTGTCATATATTTATGATAATTCATTTATTTTTGTCCTGAGCTGAGAGCTAGGCACAGAGAGAGGTTGTGCAGATGAAAGGTATTGTATTGGGTTTTGTGAAAGTGGGTCTATCTGACAAGCCATATCCACAGCAATTACCAAGGAACATTTTCAAACCTTTCAAAGGAGCTTAGAAAGTGGTGCAATGTAAAACTCCCAAAAGCTGAGTTCTGATCAAAGTTTGAAGCTCATCTGTACTGTATGTTTCTGTTTTTTGTGGAACCAAGCACTTCCACTTTATGTTACATATTTCGCGTAAAGTAACGGTACTTGTTAAATTTACACCGTAATCTAGTAATATGTCTCCAACACACATCAAGGTTTTGGGGTTCCAGTGCAAATATGTACAATGCACCAAAACACTGAAAACATCTTTTATGGTGCATTCTAGATGTAATGGGAATTTAGAAGTTCCTAGCAAAAACTTTTAACTGGACCGCTGTTCACTATTCAACCTAGCGCCACACAACACAAACGAGAATGGACATCACATGACATGGATGCGTAGAGTAAATGTGCGCAGCTTCACCATGATTTTCAAAGGTCTTTGTTTTGGTCCATTTACACTGAAACGCAACCCCAGAACTAAAACAGTGTCTGCAGCATTTTCAAAAGTCTCTGTTTTGAGGGTCAAAATCGGCAGAGTAGTGTAAAAGAAAGGCATAACAATAGCAAAAAGATGAAAGCATTTGTGTGGACAATTTCTCAGTAACTCAGAGGAACCGCAACAACTTCAGGCCTAAACTAGCTTCTTTAGTAGTTTTTTAACATATATTAAGCAGAAGTAATATATTGTTGATTTGCAGTTATGTTTGTCTCTAACTAAACTCAGTGGTGCTATCTAACCACTATCTGTCGAGGTGATACGTCATCATTATCTGCACAAAATAATGCTTTTAAGTGTTTTTATTGACTGGTATTACTAACAAGGCATTTATCCATCTTGGTTTTCTAACTTCTGCACTGGAACACAATCAATTTGGGTGTGAAGAATTAGACACTCCATGCAACAAAGCATTAAAAAGCAACTCGGCACTTAAAAAGACATAATTAGCTACTTTTTTTAATAAGTAACACAATACTGTACTTTTAAAAAGAAACACTCCCAAACACTAAGCATTTCATCCAAAATATTTAGTCCACATCAGCAACCAGTTGTTTTTAGACCAGGATTGGTTAACCTTCTCAGAGCTAATTCTTAATGATTTCCTCTAAGCTTAACAACAAGTGTCACCTCAGTCTGACCTTTTCAGTTTTTATCAGCGCTAACATAATCACAGTGAAGCTAATCAGGATAATGAGGTGTTAACATTAAAGGCTACATGCGTGCTGCCCTTTTCTACAGCGTACACAAGCAAAAAACACAGACTCGTGCAGCAGACACATAGGGAGAATTGAGCTGTTCATAAAAGCTCAGCATCTGACTCACAAACAACATGTCTGTTTCTTCATGTTAAAACGCTTTCTTTAAGGTTTACCATCTTGGATGCTCTATATGCCACTTTGCTCATGTAAGATAAAACACTTAGCAGGTTATTTTCTTTCATTGGCAGTGGAAGATTCATTAAAGCTGAATGTTACTTCTCTTGAAAAACACACCTTGCTAATTAGGCCTAAACTCAAAGAAAACATTTCCGTGTATTCGTTCCGAGAGAATATTACAAGAATAAACATCAGTGAACCGAGACTTGTTTAAAGCTATATTTGGTTCCATTTGAAAAGTACGACCGAAAAGTCAATAAACAATGGTACCAAAAGAAACCACAATAGACGCAGGTTACAAAATAGCACAAAGGTCTCCATGGAGATTGAGGTATTAACCCAGGGCGACGGTATAGAGTGTCGAGATGAAAGCCATACACAGCTGCTGTATTTTTCTTCGAATATCTCCACAGGGGAGCGCCTCTTGATTTGTGGCACATAGGATTTTATTAAACAGATTAGTTTGTTTCTGTTTCCCAGCACCTCCAGATACTCAGTTCTGTCATCAGATAATCAAATTAAAGGGGTCATCCGGTGCTATATGCACTTTTTCAAGCTGTTTGGACCGAAATGTGTGTTGGGAGTGTGTGTACACAACCACCATACAATGATAAAGATCCACATTTAGTTTTCTTTTGATTTAATAAAAATAAGTTGCCCCTTCTGAAATCAAGCCATTCTCAAATGCATGTCGGTGGGAGAGGCCCCTCCCACAATAGATGATTGACAGCAGCGTATCACACAGAATGAACTGGTGTCTTACCTCAGACCCGCCCTGAGTGAGCCTTCATCAGACTGAGATGCAGAGACAAGCATGATTCCTAAGAGATTGCGGTGTTTTGTTGTTGAATGTATTAATGAACAGAGCAGTAGTGATTTACTCCCGGCATCTGAGTGACTGATGGCAGAAGATTAATGTTTTGGTTGGTTCTGAAGGGAAACTCCCCCTTGATCAGCCGGAATGTGTTTATGTTTACGCGAATCATTCATGATCCAGCCTCACCTACAGAAGCAGTGAGTATAATGTCTTTTAATGAATATTTTCAAAACGCCTTTCCTAATAATGTACTAGTTAGCAAGTTTCACAATGAATACAGTTTAAAAAAATGGTCCTCTGAGAGTGTCCGGAAAAGAGGGGCGGAGTCAGCGGAGCTCGTCAAGATTTAAAGGGGAAGTACACAGAACAGAGTGATTTCAAAAGACCTGTTTATGACAGGGTAAAATTAGCGTTTTTATCTTTGAGAAATGAAAAAAAAACTATATTACAAACTTTCCATTAAGACCCTAAATAATCATATCTGCTTGAAATCATGTCTTCAAGTTCACTTCGACTGGGAGAAAGATATCATGAAAGGAATAACAGATGGTGCAAGCTGACCCACGGAGCAGATCGTTATAATGAGTAATGCTTCTTTATTTTTTGCTTTAGTTTAAATGTTGTGGCATAAACCTGAACACATTTACAATGTACTACTATAATTCCTGACTAGAATGCTTGAAATCCAGTGAAACGGTTTGTATATGGCAGGCACTACATTTCTTACAATGTATAATATAAAACATTACAATATTAAAGTAATATGAGTGAATGAGGAATCCTGGTAGTGTTTAGTGTTTAGTATTGATACCCTGTTCACAA
>JAUYWG010000047.1:16237629-16255106 GCA_034779775.1 Enteromius afrohamiltoni
ATATGTGTGTGTGTTAACCATGGAACACATCTAACTCAGCAAAATCAGGATGTGCATTTTGACCGCACCTATTCGCAGCAGATGATCAGTTGGAGAGCAAGTGATGCAATGCTGAATTTCACTAGATCTCTTCATATTACCTTATCTACTACGTCTTTGACATGTAAGATTAAGGCATTTTTATTTGAAGATGAACTATTCCTTAACTTAACTTATGTAAAGTGTGCATATAATATGCATGTTAACATATTTCCACCAAATACAATACTGTGGGTATATAAACAACTTCACACCTTTCGATACTTTGTTTGGAATCACTTTTCCACATTCTATAGTTTGCTCCAGGAGGGAAGCCTCAACACTGAGACTCTCCAACCACAAGCCAAACAGCACCTATTGTATAATGTATGTATAATGGAAACATACATAAAGAGAATGAGTCACAAGCTGACGCAAAGATCAGACCATGAAGTCAACCACAAGATTAACCATGAAAGTGAGTTATTTATATTATGTAAAGGTGATCAAAACACAGAAAAGCACAGTAAAGAGTAGTAATAAAACAAATTATGTCTACTGCTGGTATTGTCACGCCGTCTGTCGTTCCATGTGTCTTTGTTGTGTTTTGTTTTCATTGTGTCTCCTTGCCCATGTGTCTCATTTGTAACCCCGCTCGTTACCTGTATCCTCCTCCAGCCGTGTCTGTCCAGGTGTGTCTTGTTAATGTCTGATTAGTGTCTGTATAAATCCGGGTCCTGTTCAGTCTGTCTTTGTCTGTTGTTAAAGTTTTTTCGTGTCTGTTTTGAGCTCTGCGTAGCTCCCGCGGTTTCCTTTGTGTTTTCTGAGATTAATAAATGTTTGTTGCTGTGATCCTGTTTCCGAGTCCTGCCTGGCCTAAAAGGAAGCGCGAGCTCAACAGCAGCCGATAACGTTACAGGTATGCTGAGTAATGATGACACATTTCAAAGGTAACAATTCCTGCACGAGTTAAGCAACTGCTATTGAGATGAATGGGAATTCTAACTTTCTCCAGGCACTTGAGATCAACAGCTGTGCATCAAACCATGATGGATCAGCCATTTCAAAAAGGTTTAGTTTCTTAGTGAAGGCCATCTATTTTACAGGCTATGCTGTGTGTTTTATAGCATTTAGCCATTAATGAGCCGTGCATTTTTTCTGTAGAGAATACAGTTGCTAAGGTCTGGTGTGGAAACAACATTGGTATACTGCTGCACCTTTAGCATGCTTAAAACCGTATTAGGTTTTTAATTTTCTTCTAATTAAACAACTGACTAATCACGGCCTAATTTTGCTAGTCATTCAGAAGAATGCTTTATTTATATATTTATTTTTGTAACTCACAGAAGCTTATCGTCCAATAATTACAACTTAACTCTGGCTTGAGCACTGTGCTTGAGAGCACAATTGTGATAGATCTCGGTAACTATAGTACGGAGTTTCATGGGTCACTCCTTCGTGGGATTGAAAATTAGCCAAAGAAAACCTTATTACCCACTGTAACCAAAATCAGTCCTGTGTAATTAATACATTACTTGAGAGAACAGTACAGTAAACAGAACTGCATGCGACATATTTAGATCCACATGAAGGAAAATAATAAACTACTGAATCCATATGGAAATCTATATGCCATATTCAGATCTGAGACATGTAGGACATACATTAAATGATAAAGTGATAGCAGTGCCTTTGATGTCTTTTCGAACATTCCACAGAGAGAATCAATGAGTCACTGAAGAACATGATGGAAAATTGGCTGCAAAAAGAGAGGAAAGCTGGAATAGAATAGATTCTATTCTATCACTAACAATGTGGATTTCATTAAAATTTGGATATGGCAGGTTACAGCATAATAATGAAAGAACAGAAAAGACCTATGGGTTCACAGCGGAGTCAAATGAATCAGACAGACCAGTTTAATTCAAACTATTTCACTATTTCACGTTTCATTTCATGTACGTCTATACCTGGTCTGATATTCAGCATGTTTCTGCAGTTCAGATTCAAATCTGTATGTTCATGACCGCAATGCCACTAAGGTTAATGGCTCATGAGATATGGTGAACGGAGTTTATACAGCATACCAAGTGCTATTCTTTGTTAAACTGTAACATTTCACATCGCCGCAGTCATTCTGCAGCAAAAAACAATTTGCAAACGCTGGTGCCCGTTTGAATAAAAGCTGCAATGCATAAAAAATTTATAAGTAGTACTTAAAATGTGTGACCTATATTCTCCGTGCAAATAAATAAATAAGTGTGTCTGGGTGGAGGAGAATTCTTTCCAAACTGGGACACAAGAGAGCCTAATAGCATAATGAGAGAAGGATTTAAATCTTGTTCTGTAAAAGCATAATGGGTCCTGATCCTATTTTCCTCTTTTGCTCGTCAGCCCCTTTCAGAGAGATTATGTCCAAACACCCCATTTCCCTGTTACTGCCCTGAAATATGAGCCCCCCCTGCAAAGTAAGGAATCCCCTTTAAGTTAGAATGCATTGTGTCATATTTTGAGCACAGGAATTTAAATTCTCGTCTCTGATATCAGTTGATTAGTTGAAAGGGTGATTTCTGTAAATCAAGCTTTTATCACAACACTGCTGGAGTCTCTTTGTAAGTCTTTCTCACTTTCTCATCAGTGCTTTCTTTACTTTTCACATTCTCTGTTCCTGTGTATATTGACTTCTTTTACATGTACAATCTTGCACAAGTTATTTTGAATTTGCTAACACAGCAAAATCATTAATTATTTTTGTTTTACATCCAACTGATGCAAATGGCCAGTGTTAAAAATGATCGTCATGTTAAAATGCAGAGACAGATACTTACCCTGTTCAGTGTTGAACTGGCAAGTAATTCCAGCTGCTGTGTTGAACCGATTGGCCATTGAGATCCTCTGCATTATCCTCTCCTCTCATGCATTTGTCTTTTGTGGTCAACCAGCGTTTTGGGGACTTGAATTAATTAGTTACACAGTAAATATGCAATATTCTTGAAATCCCAGAATTAGAATAACCAACTTGCAAATGGTTTTCATCTGGACAACCTGCTACTGGAGAGCTTGAGTAACTTCAGAACGGCTCACCATCTTGCGAAGTCAGTGAAAACTGGAAAGTTAGGCTGCCAGTTATATTTCAGATTGTTAAGGAAATTAGCACTAAGTCCCAGATGAACACCAATAAGTGGGAGGTATCTGAAAGTGTTAGTGTTCATTTTTATCAGTGTTTTTAAACTGTGCTTCAGAATATATTTAACTCATTAAATATGTTTGAAAACCTGTGCTTTTACTCCTGTTAGGATAACTTCAAACAGGACTAAGCAGTGACCTTGAAATATAAGAAACTATACACTGTACTGTATATCAACTTTCCTTTTCCACCATCCCTGTTCATGTATTCACAGTCACATTGTGCGTCTCAGTACAGTCAGGAAACTGAAAAATCCCAAGTCCTTTCATTTTGCTACACTGATCCTTCCACACATAACCCTGGGGAAATGAATGGGATACTGAAGAAAAATAAGGGGCGAAAATACTAGGAAGGAGGAATGGCCAAAATGCTTGACTCACATTCACTGGCTTCAGCACAAGAGAGCAAACCTATTACCTAGACGGTTGACTTCTGCGAAAGAAATGAATGACCTTTTGGGCAGACAAATGAGAGGCTTAACACAGCTTAGCATGCTGGCTATTGCAGTTATAACCTTTTCACCTATCTGGTACCTCAAAGGCCATCATCTTGGCAAACTGACATCTAAAAGGAAAGTGGAGTGTCTACAGTATGGGGCACCAGGTTTAGCAAAAGCAGGTCATCTGTTTTTTACCCCTTCTTTTAATCAGACACACACACACACAGGATTTGTCTTTTACTTTAAATGTATTTTAAAAAAAATGTAATCCAGAACTCTTCTCATGAAGACATTCCTAAGGAATTTTGAAGATTCATAATGAAAAAAATCTCCATCTTTACCCATACCTCTGTATTCAGTCCTTGAGAAGCGTCTCTCACCTTCAGGTTCCTTGCTGATTGCTGGTTTCAACTGGCCTTCACAGGGGAGCCCCTTCACGGGTGAGAGTTTAAATAAGCCTGACAGGAGAAGCCAGCATTGGATCATGTGGGTGAATGAGCTAATCAATATTTCACATCTCCAGGCAGTGGGCAGATGGACAATGAGTCTAGACAGGCTGGGCTCAAAAGGGAGTTCCTTAAAGACATGTGCTTGGTCCACAAATGAAAATGAAGGATTTTATTACTTATTTCTGACAATTTGTGTTTTTCCATTGTATCTTGTCCAGCATAATGTTTAATTTACTGCTGCTTAAAGATTTACTGCTTGCTTGATGTAGAAAATTAGTTTTTATGCAAACATTAGGGAGCTCTGTCTTGCCATAGCTTCATTTTAGCCACAGAAACTTTACATAAGCGACTTACACATGTCACATGTTTCAGGGGATTGAACTTTATTCATATTGACACATGTCAAAAGTGCAAAGAGTTGAAACAGAGTTCATTCCTTCTTCACTGAGCTCTTAGAATGCTGGAAAGCTGAATGATTCACTTCTGTTATTTATCACTCTACATTTAAACATGACTTAAACATTGGACAAAGACCATATGTGACCACTGGATACGTTCAAGATCAAGTGGATATTTCAACCAAAAATGCTTTCTGTAGTTAACAATTATTCACCTTCAAGTTGTTCCAAACCAAAATCTTTCTTCTTCAAACCCAAGTCTTTCTCTCATCTGTAAAGCACAAAAAGAAATGACATAAAATGAAAGCGTCATCAAGTGAAAGTGGCTGGCAACCCTTAAATATGACCCCAAAAAAAGAAAGAAAGAACATAAAAGTATCATGAATATGATTCGTGCTTAGAAAAGCTTTGAGTGAGGAGCAGAGCAAATTGTATATTATTGTCTTTTATTTTCGGTAATAAAACAGGCAAAGTTTTCAAGAATGTTGTTAAAAAGCAACCATTTACATAGGTGATAAATAATACCTGGTAATAGAAGGTGAAGCAACTCTGGGAGGTGGGGATCTCAAGATATATAGAGATCCTGAGTGGTGAAAACAGCCCTATACAAAAATTTCCCTATTACATCCAAAGCCCAATAAACTCTTATTTAGTGCCCACTATCTCCCCGGAGCCACCACAAATGGGGAAATTGACTCAAATCAGGTCTAGTCAAACCAGATAGTGAGGCAGCTTTAGGTAGCCATCAACCAAGCATGACGGTACTTCATTGAACAGGGCTAAAGTGCAAACACTATCTCTACCAACCCCTTACAATTTTCTATTACAGAGTAATGTCAGGTTGAAAATTGGTCGACAGGAAGCTGTCAAAACACAAATGCTCTCCAAAGTGATACAGTCACTCAACAAACAGAGAAACATGTCATTTCTCCATTCAGCCACGCATCAGCGGTGGCAGCGAGGTCTACTTTGATAAATGGGGACGTGAAAGAGGAGTCAGCATGAATAAATAGAATGATTCAGTGCCTGCAAAACATCAGTATCCATTATTCTGTAATTCATATTTGTATCACCTACTGCAAAAACCGGAAGCTTACATATTTACAAAATAAATAAATTCACATTTAGGAATTGGCACTTTTTATAATTCTGTTTTAAAGGACACAGTAATGTCAAAAGAAGAAGGAAAAAAAAACTATGCCAGTGGCTTGAAAATGTGTCCAGTTAAATTATGAAGGACAAGCAGCTTAAATGGAATGTCACTTTTGCAGATGAAGTTGGTTCCAAGCCACATGAGGCACCAGCAAATTGGCAGACTTCAGTTACCCTCTCTCCTTGCCAGCATTCACGCTGTATTTCCAAACTACCCTGACAAACGTTGTCCTTGACTGACTTTCAAGTGTGAATTTCTCCCCCTATCCGGGGGGTACATATTTCTTCAAGTCGGAATGGAGAAGAGGTGCCATCTTTGATTGTGAAGACATTGGGCAAAGTTCCACCATCTCTGGGTGAATATCAGTAATGCTCAGGACTTCAGCAACCTCTTATTCCTCCCCTCCAAGCCCTCTCGGGGAGTAACAGACAGAAAACACAAAGAGATAGCAAATGTGTGTGATAAAAAAGAATGAACAAACCCTTACCTGTTATACCCAGCCTTGAAATTATATTTTAGCTCTCCTTTTTCTATTCTCCTGTAAAAGTTGACAAGAACACCGGCTGGTAGCTGAGTTGGTGCCCTTAGAAAATCTGGCGTCGTGTCAGACGGCATCAGGTCCATGGGTGGTCTCCAGGGGCCTCGGATGTGCAGGCCTCTATGGAGCTGGGGATGTTTTCATGCTCTCTGACCGATTAACTTCTATTTACTAGCCTGTCTCTCTCCATCAGGCATTGAGAGTTTGACTGCCATGAACAGTCACAGTCCATCTTTCTGTTGCTGTCTCTGGTTTATAGAGGAAGTTGATCTTGTCAAGGTTGTTGCAGTCCATCAAGTGCCCGTTTGAGAAGAAAAAAACTGTTTGTTACACTACAAAACAAATTACAAAGACGATCCTTGACTTACTCAGATGGTCTTATTCAATTATATAATGTGTTGTGGGAAAAAACAAAACAATTGATTTAACTAAGAATTGAAGTGCCAACAAATGGTGAATTGATTTGTAGGGCTTATAAAAGAAAAAAAAAAAAAAAAAAGGAGAAAAAAGGCATCATTAAACCCTAATTTTTTAATTCCAATATTCTCAAACAGCTGATAGAAAGATATATTTTTATGCTATATCATGTTACAGGAAAATATAAAAACAAGGATGTCTTTGTAGGCTATTTTTTTCAATGGATTCTCTCCTGTTGAAAAAAAACATATAGTAACGAACCAGCATATGGTGTTTTTTCAACAGGGTCAAACTATTTGTATTTCTCAATCTAAAAAACATGTCTAGAGAAAACATTTTCCTACATGCAGGCCTATACTTAATGTAACTCACATAAAAGTGGGTAAAAGTAGTGTGGTTTACCTGTGGCTCTGCAAATGTTTACAGATTATTAAGTTCGGTACTGCCCCCTGGTGGTACACATAAGAAAGTATCGCTACGTGTTTCTTTCTGTGCGGTTTTTTTTAAACAACAACAGTTAACTGCATCCACGTCTGCACAAAAACAACAAAAAAAGACAAATAGCACCACAGAAGAAACGCCATGTTGATGTTTAGTTTTCATATTCAAACTGACAGGTATGTGTAAGATTCAATGGTTGTTATTGTAGCTTGGGGTTACAAAGGGAACACAAAATAAGCCATACTTCGTATTTTCTCATATCCTCAAGCCATCTTTGAAATTATATCCTATAGGCTTGGAGTTAACACATTTTAAGCCAATCATAAATAAAAAATAAATATGATTCTTTACCAAGTAATTATGACATAAGGTAAAAACTGTCCTAAAATGTATGTGAACATAAAACTGTGGTTGCTGCCTCTGACCAGGCTAAGATTTAGTAGGCATTTTATGTATCATCAGAATAGACTTTCTTTCAAGTGTGCCCTGCAGTTCTGACTTCACACCGCTCAGTTCTTTTAGCACTTTGCTCGTTTTGGGTCTACCTCTCTCCCTCCTTCTTACCCAATCTGCCTCTCTCCCAGTTTCAGTGGTATAGTCGGTGCCAGTAATTGTACAGTGTTTATAAATGAACTGCTTGTTTAGAGTGTGGGAAGAATTTTTTATTATGTAAGAAAACCCAACACCAGCAAATCCAGGAGCCAAAGATCACCAGAGGCTTGAAAAGCCTTTGATCTTCGTTCTTTTTTTTTTTATTAGAAAGAAAAACTCTTCTAACTGCAGACATCATCACAAAATTGACTTTATTTGCAATCTCATCTCCTTTGAAAACTACTTCTTTAGATTAGTTCGTGCAACAAAATGTTTTTACAAAATTAAATAGTAAGAACATTGATGCAGTATCTTTTTTCACAGGAAGATGGCAGTAGATATTTTGTTAAACTGTCTACTTTATCTAGGTGTCCTGAAGTTGTTTGGAAGTCAGAAGAGAAGTCATGGGGCAACCGCTAATCACTGTGAGGTCAAGACATAAACATCCTAAGGGACTTTCTCAAGTGTCTACGTCCTCCTTGTAGTGTGAGATCTAGCATTTTGAATGGAGAACCTCTTTTTGTACGAGCATGGGAAATGAAATCGGAAGCCTTGAGGATTTCCCCTACTTATTTCACCCAGCCCACTTTCATGAAACCTTTGGCCCTAATTTTGAAAGCGTGTTTGACCTCCCTGCTGCCTCGTCATGTGACTGATCACATATTTTGACTTCAAAATGGCAAAATTAACCAAAAGGTAACAATATTGTGGCACTGTTAATTATGTATGAATGCATTATGTCCATTCAAAATACATATGGCTTAATTTGAAGGGTGGTTGTATAGGCATGACACCTATGACTTCTTTACATTTAGCCATTTGGCAGATGCTTCTATTCAAAGAGCCAGCATTCAAGGTTCACATTTCATCAGTTCTTGTTTTCTGAGAACCAAACCCGTGACCTTGGCATTGCTAGCGCTAGTTTGAGCTACAGGAAGGCTTCCTAGTAATTCTGTTATACTCATGTTGATAGAGTTTGTGTTAAAGCAGAGTGACTGTTTGAAAATGTAGCTAATAGTCTGTCAGGTGAGAATTTCCACAGAAAATGTCACCGCTGGATGACCCCAACGTGTTTTACAACTATTCCGAAGCCATCACCTTTCCACAGGTGCTGAGAAACCTATAGGCTACCTGTCAGAACTAGTTTAGGCATTTGCAATTCAAACTGTTCGACTTTCCTCATCGCCTACAATTTTAATAGCTCTTCGCAGCCCACGGCATGTTACTCCTGATTTATTCTTTATTACGGCCCATCTTCCTGACCACACGCAAAATGCGAGTTTTGGGGTTGATTTCGGCCTTTGGCCCATCTCCACGTGTTTGAAGAGCATGTGCAGTCCTCGCAGATTGAACCGCGCTCCTGCCTGCCAGCCAGACGGTCCCAGAGAGGCCAGATTTACGTGCCGAAAACTCCCCTCACTAACAGAAAAACTTTGGCTCTGACCCCTGACAATAAGCATACTCCCTGTCTCACCAAGTATGCAGTTCAAATCAGTCAACCCAGATGTCAAAGACAAACCAGTTTCTTTCAGCTCCATTCTGCTGTACTGAGACATGCAGTCAGGGATACATATGCATCTTCCATTTCCATTTAATAATTTAGTAGAAGCTTTTATCGAAAGTGACTTTTAAAATGTGGATGCATACAGGTCTTTTATTAAACAGGAACCAATACTGGAAATGTGTATACTATAGTATTATTAATACTCATTACGCTGGGACTTTTTTCTGTTTGCATCACTCCTGTGAGTCACTGGTGGTTTCAGTGAATTAATTTGTTTGGACACATTGATTTATTCAGTAAGGAAACAATTCACAGTCCTTATGAATGAGTCATTGAATTATACACTGAAACAATTAATTAAAAAATGAACCATTCAGTAATAATAAAAACGACAGGGGGCCCGTCTCAATACTTACACTTGTGGTATGGTCCACTTGAGAGCGTGTGCACCCGTGTTGACAACTTGTCAAACTACCCCAGCAAATTTTTTTTCCCACAAATTGTAGCTATTTTTAAAATTTATTTTGTTAAGTGACTCAGACAATAAAAAGTTTTCATCTGAATGACACAAAAAGAAGCCAAAGATGCCTAGCAGTACACACAACATATGAAATTGTTCAATTTAAAAAAAGTAATAATGATATAAATGCTCATTTGTGATGCAGCTTGTACCCGCAATCGTTTATCAGTTACTACATTGTACTACTGTGAGATAAATATCTAGAAAAACTGAAAAGGTACAAGTAATTTTTCAAGACATATCCGTTATCCACTATAACCCTGTGACACCAAAACACTAAATACAAAGCATTTAAAATGGAGGTAAAAAACAAAAACTGTGAATCCTAGTAGATCATTCCCTATTTTTACAGACTCTTCTTAGAGTGTACAGTAGCATACTAACTAACTAACTACTAATACACTGGTTAAAACTTTTCAGTATAGCTTGCTAGTTTAAACGGTTCAAAAATGTGTGTTCAAAAATAGTTATTTATGTTTTGATATTATACATGCATTTGTATCATTTTACAAACAGCAAAAAATGACTGGGATTTTAATGATAAAAAAAAAAATGTATCGGACATTTCGATTGAATGAGTTTAAAACCTGCTTGTGATTGGTTTTGTTTCATCAAGTGAATTTATCATCACCACCTGCTTTTGCTGATTGTTAGTGGTTTCTTGCACACTTTTTGTAATACAACTGCAGTATTGAGCGGTATTTGGGGCTAAACATATCCTATCACATGAATTCAGGAACATGTGCACCTACAGCAAAAAAGGTTGAGTATATGTATATGTAAGAATTACACATAAATTGGTAATAAAATGTAAATTTGTGCATTTTAAAAAACATTGGCAAAACTGCTTGCAAATTGCAAAAATCACTTTTAAATGCACCACAATTAAATAAAGTTGCCTGTTATGTAAGGGCTACTGAAAAGACACTAAAAATTTTTTTAAGTGCAAAATATTGAAAATCAAATGTGTAAATAAAGCTTCGTAAAAACTTTACTAATTGTGTTCCACTGAGTAATCAAAGGTTCTACCCTAACTTGTGGTCTTCACGCCCACTTGAACACTTGGGTCAAATACAGGAAATGTTTACGTAAGTGGCAAGCGTTCAAGTACAAAAACCTCAAGTGTGGGTATTTGGACAGGCCCAATCTCACTAATTCATTCAACAGCACTCACTCATAAATACTGTTTCCTGAATGATTGAGTAATTTAATTATACCTACAATCAATTAATTCAAAAACACTGATTTATTAAGCAATGCCGCTACTGTGTGCTATTCTGAGACACAATGCTTAATTTTCCTTTGGATATAGTTTTATTAGTTTATTGAATTTTTATGAGGGCAGTCTGACTGGGCAGCTGTTAAGTGGTAAAACTAGTAATGCTGGTAGGGATTCCAAGAAGTTCTTGTCTATCTCAGACTATCCATCAAGCCTCATGAGGGGGAAGGTCAATGGGTGCCAGATATTTCCTCATAATAGCCAGTAAATTCTAAGTTTGTTTGTATTACATTTCTGTACAGACAGTAATCTACTTTAGTGAATTTTCAACCTATAGACTTTTTATTGGGTCTGCAAAAGGATTTGAAGCAGGAAACCAGAGCTTATGCCTACACTAACTTCAAACAAATGCCAGGAGCTCTTTAAATGTCGGGTGGGCAGGGTTGGGGCTCATGTTATGGGGGGCAGATGGGAGAGAGATGAACCTGGAAATGCTGAGTTCAGAAAAAGAGAGAGACAGATGTCTGCTTCTGCTTATCTGCAAAGCTGGAGTCGGTCATATCTACAATAGGGGTGCCCAGGGGTGTTACTGTACGATTCGAGGGTCAGCCAACAAGCGTAATGCAAGAGTGCACAACTAGAACATCTTCCTCCAGTAAGTACCGTCCAAAAATGCATATATGCTAAAACAGCATATGGTGTTAATAACCTATTTCTTTCCATCATCTTTAGTGGCCCATTTTGGGCAATAGTCCAGTGATGTTGGGAGTAAATGGAGACAAGATTGTCACTGCAGGTCATTATGGAACTTGGCAGATATCTAAATGTCCTTGCCTTGAATGACTCATTCGGATGTAAAGAGGGAGTGAAAGGATAGACGGCTAAATTGTGTGTACTTGATTCGATTGGCTGCAGCTGTTTAACTCTGTACACACACCATAAGGTTGAAATGCTCTGGGTTTATATTTAAATATCAACTGACACTAACAATACACTTCGTATACATTACAAGGATAAACGTGTCCATGTTAAATGATACGTCAGCGGCGCTTTAGACTGAGCTGATATAGTCTTTGAATGCGGTACACACACACACAAGTTGGTGTACTCTAGACATATTGCACTGGCTGTTAAGTTAAAGTACAGCCTGCCAGAAAGCCCCGAAAAGCCACAGCCATCCTCACTTTGCTTCAACCAACCAAAAATAAAACAACAACTCTGAAATGCCGAGCTACCCCCTCCGTTTGTTAAGCGAAACTTTTCTCCCTCTAAAAGAGGCCAAACTATTTTTACTGGCTTTAGATCCTAATAGAATGCATATATGGAGGTTTTTGGCCAGAGGGAGGGCGATCCCTCAGAAATGCGCTATACGTCTGCATGTGGCAAATGTTTCTGCTCCATAAACTTTAGCAGCTATGTCTGACAGTCAGTGCGCTGGAGCAATTTCTGCTGTGATGATGGGAATGTTCATGCTGTGGCATCCTCAGGTCTTCCATACAAAGATGACAGGTCTGGACGCATTTCAAGAACTGCAGTGAAAGAAAAATTAGAAATGGCACCATTAGCAGAATTCATGTTTGAATGTGCTTATTAAATAACAAATAAAGCAAATATAATAATTAAATATTAAAAACAATAAAGTATTAGGCATTAATTAACTGAATTATTTAGCATAAATAAATAATGAAAAAATATTTGATAATTTGTTAATTGTAGTTCATTTTAATTAATAAATTATCATTTATTTATATATTTATTATTAATGGAAAAATAGATGAGCTAACATGAACTAACAATAAACAGTATTATTGTTAAGTGTTGTACAATAACATATTTTCGTGTTTTAGCACTGACGCAATAATGATTAAGTATTTGCATATACTGAAATATTAACTTCATGAATTATACACAAAATATTATTAAGGTGGGTTTGTTACCAGATTTGTTTTGATGCAAGGGAAAACGAAGAGATAAAGTCCTCGAGTAATGACAGAACTGATACAGATATTTAATATATTTCCCCACAGTTCCTTTTTTATTTCATTTTCTTGCATTCTTGACTTGTACAACTATGGTTTTGCACTATAAATCAATCTTCTCTTCATTATTCTTGTGCTTGTTTTTATTTTGGTGCATTGGTTGTTTTTCTTTATCAAAAAGAAAATAAAGAAAGAGCATTTTTAGGAGACATGTCATGACTGGAGAGGGTGGGGAAGGGCGTAGGCTACTGAGAATCCCACAATGTCTTTCTTTCCTTGCCAGGAGCACTGTTTATGAAAGTGTGTTTGGATTGCCCTCCCTTGTGTGAACAGTTTGAGCAGCTAAATCATATTTTTTCTTTATCGTGTTAGCTTTGGATGGACACTTCCTGTTGATTGTTTTATACTTCCCATGGGCCGATTCACCAAAGGCACATTTGTTTGATGACTGATGTGGCCATTTTGATGAATGTATTAGCTGTACCTTAGATTAGCGTTCATGCAATGTTCTGTACATTTCTGTTGCCTGTGAGAAAAAAACACTTTGAATACAATCTGAACAATGGCAAATGAATCACGCACTGTACTTGAACATACTTACACAGAGTGTAATTCACTTCCACTACGTCAGAAACAGCACGATTCCTTTCCTCGAGACTTTCTTCAACTCCCACAGTTAAATTCACATGACCACATAATTCCACCACAAAGGTCAAGAGGTGATGGGTCAGGTCACCTCCCTCCAATTGCGGGTCCCACATGCCAGCTAGAATGCCCAGTTTCTTATTAATAGGCTTACAATGAAACCCACAAGGTTCACCACAAGACCGGATACACGGGGTCCACGAAGACATCAAGAAATGGGGCTAAACCAGCACATCTGTCACAATTTAGTGTGTGTGTGTGGCTCTCCTTTAACACAAGTTTTTTAATGAAATCTTAGAAACACTCCATAGACAGAATACTCCATACCTAAACACAAGCAAAAAGTGTGAAAACATATAATAATGTATGGTTGTTGCGTGCATGTCTTCACATGTTGTAAAAACCTTCCATCAGTCCTCTTCATGAAGCTCATATTTTACAAATTCAGTAATACATTAGTATAGGGACCAATTCTCACTATTAACTAGTTGCTTATTAGCATGTCAATTATTAACGTTTTGGCTGTTTGTTAGTACTGATGAAGCACATACTCTGCATGACCATATTCTACATTGAACCTGATTTTGCTGAGTGTGACGTTCCGGGTTCAACATCTTTGTTGACCCTGGAACAACATTGTGATTAACTAATCGTCTTCTGATTTTAGCAATAACTCATGGTTTAGGTAAGGTTTAGGTGTAGGGATGTTGTGAAGACTACGTTTTCTACTAAAATGTTGTTCCAGATAATAGTTAATAGTTAATAGTTAGTTAATTGTGAGAATTGAACCTTGAAATAAAGTCTGACTACAAATCCATAAACAAATACAAATACTTTCACTACATCCATTCACAATGCTCCTTAAGTCAATCTTTGACATGAGGCACTGTCATGGAAATAAATATTTACCCATTTTAAAAAAAAAGTTTTGATCTCTGTATTTTCTTTTATGTAAGTATCACAGGAAGTTTCCTTGCCTACTAATTTCACCACAGCTGCTTTTTTGAAAAGCGTACTAAGTAAAAGTTATGACATTGATTTATTTTGCCAACTTGACCTTCATGGTTTAATGCGATTTAGAACTCAAAATGCCTTTTTTCCATGCAATTGCCGTTTTATGACCAGTTTTTGACTGACCCACCCATTAATTGAGACTATGGCTATTACATTTGTATTAACCCGAAAACGTGAAGTCATACCCACCCAAAAATGAAACTGGCCTGAAATGACCCAGAGACTGTAATGCATATGACTGAACATATAACCCTCTCCTCTTACAAGACAAAAGTCATTAAGGTAATAAGTGGGATAAAAGTCAGGTGTGTGTGCATGTGTTCCTCCAGTAAGACAAAAAAGTGTTGATCTTGAAAGTGTTTAGTTGGTTTACATTGCTTGGTGTTTCTGGAGAATTTGTATGTCCTGTAGATTACTCAGATCTGAAGTCTGTCTGAAGTGGGGGAAGATGGGTCTTCCTGTGGAAGTTCTTGGGCCAGCTGGCGAAGAACAACGATGTGGGCAGTTTGTGGCTTAAGCATCAACTCCAGCTCATCCTCACTGATCCCCAAGACATTCACTCCATTTACCTCCACCAGCCTGAAACAGACACCCACATTCTCAGAACTACAATGCTTGACAGCAGTGCTAGAGGATGCCATGTACCTATTTTACAAAGGGATCTTTGGTTACCACTGAGTACTATCAATTTTTACCAATGTAGAAATTTCAAAAGTCTAAGTATACAGTTTTTGATATTAGGGAGAACACAGATCCAAATCTTGACACATAGAAATATAATATAAAAAATATAAATAAAAATGATTAGGAATTACAACCATGTTTACACACAGTCCCCCCATTTTCTGGGACTTTAATTTAAGTGTACAAACAAATATAAATAAAATATTAGTTTTTTAATATTTTGCTGAGAATCCTTTATAGGTAATGACTGCCTTGAGGCTGGAACACATGGACATCACCAGATATTGCATGTGTTTCCTCCGTTGTGATGCTTTGCCAGGTCTGACTTCATTTGTGATTTGTGGGTCTTTCTGCCTTCAGTTTTGTCCTCAGCAAATAAAATGCATGCTCAATTGGGTAGAGATCAGGAGATTGACTGGACCATCGCATAATATTCCACTTTTTTAACCCCTCCTGGGTTGCTTTTCCTGTATGTTTTGGGTCATTGTCCATTTGTACTATAAAAAGCTGCCCAATTAGCGTTTCTCTATTTGACTGAATCTGGGAAGAGAGTATATCCCCGTACACTTTAGAATTCATCCACTGTTTCTGTCTTCCCTAAATGTCATCAACAGTAACCTAGTGCTACCGGAAGCCATGCATGCTCATGCAATCACACTGCTCCATCATGTCTGGATGTTGTATCCTTTGCATCATGAGCTGTTTCAAGCCTTCTCCATACCTTTTTCTTCCCCTCATTCTGGTGCAGTTTGAATGAAAAAGAAGCATCATGTTGTACTCCATGGATATCCAAGCAGTTTTCTGTAGCTGAGCTCACTAGTGCATTATTTCCTCAAAATGTTGAATTGGTCACTTATAATGTTCCTGCTATCTCTGTAATATATTTGTTTTATTTTTTTTTTGATAAAAAAAGGAAGCAGCATGGGTGAAATATAATTAAGAATAAAACAAAATCTTAATGGACATGTTCGTTCTTTTTTTTTTTTTTTTTTTTTTTTGCCTTCATTAGCTTTTATTTAATGTTGTGTACTTCTGAAAATAGGAAAATTAATTTTGCCTTTTTATTTGTTCACTGACTGTGAAAAGTGTTTTGCAAGAGGTTTGGCAATTAACTACCAAATACATGTATGTTACTCAGATCCCCCTTTTTGCCCCTCCCTGCTTCTGTTCCTTGTCCAATAGTTAATTGTGTTTATGAACATGTGTTTGCATGTATATAGTTATGCATTCTGTAAAAAAAACCTAGCTCACAAATGGAATATTTTAACTGCATGGCTATGTATTATTCATGTTTTTATCTGTTCCTTGTGCATAGTCGTCCAAGTTTTACATTTCAGTGTTTTCCTGTTATGCTCCCTGTCTCTTACAAATTTCCATAGTAACAGGGAAAAAAACACAAAAGCTGATGGAACCTCTGTAAACCTCTCTGCTCTTAAAGGCTGGAAAATTTGGGACTTCTCTTGGCATGTTTTATGAAAAGCCAATTAGAGGCTTAATTCATCAAAACATCTACTGCACTAAAATGACCTCTTTGATCTCACATTCTTTCACATTTCAGTTGTTTTTAAGACTATAACCCAAAGGTTACGGGTTGGTGGAAAGAATAGATCACCCAAAAATGTTCTAGTTTTTATTTTTGGGTGAATTATTACTTTAAAGGTTTATGTGATATTTTGGTGCAGGTAAAGAAAAGTTTGAAAACTAGTTAAAAAAGATTAACCATATAGATTCACACATTTATTAAAATTTGACAATTACCTGTCATTCAGGCAGAGATTAGCACCCTCACTGTGTACCACAATTAGACCCTGGCCCTCTACCCAGTGTGCAGAGAAACCGTAATGACCGTCTGGGTCTGCATTCACTTGGGTGGCCACCAGCATGACAGGAGACTGCAAAGAGACCAGCTGAGTCAGAGTAGGGCTCTTCTTCTCGGCTTTCTCCTGCAGGAAAAGAAAGAAAAAAACTGTTGAACAAGCATCAAAAGCAGTGAATAGCTGGTGGCTCACCTCAATGAGACACCATTCTCATTTCATAGTAACAGAAGTGGAGAGCCAAAGGATCTGTCCTTGAAACAACACTTTTAAAAGTGTAAAGTGTTAAAGCTGACAGTCTCTATCAACTGACTGCTGTAGAGTAAATTAGCTTTATTATTTGTGGAATATGCAGGATTTAAAATTAAGTTGTCGTCACACATACTGTCTCGCCGTCCGCCGTTCCATGTGTCTTTGTGTTTTGTTTTCATTCTGTTTTCCGTTCTCATGTGTCTTGTTTGTGACCC
>JAUYWG010000047.1:16255206-16286801 GCA_034779775.1 Enteromius afrohamiltoni
TGCGTAGCTCTCCGCGTTTTCCTTTATGTTTCTGAGTTTAATAAATGTTCATTTCGCATTTAGTCCCGTTTCCGAGTTCTCCCTGCCTGTCCTGAAAGGAAGGGAGAGCGCGAGCTCTACAGCAGCGCATACGTTACACATACTAATGGCGTGTGAAATAGGAGAACATTCCACACATTGAAAAAAAAGAAGAAAAAGGGCAACAACAAAGACAGCAAGACTAGCAAATTTCATAAACAATTAAACAAAGAAATAAAAAAAGTAACACATTGAATTTAATGTGAAATTTTGAAGCGTAGAGCATTTTTAATTTCTTGTAGAACTCATTATTAGTTGTTGACCTTATTTCAGATCTGATTATTATAAGGCATAAAACAGGTCCAATTCAATATATTAAAAAAACAGTATAAATGTATACACAAATGAGCTGTGAAACAGGTCACTGAAGGGGCCAAAATGTGTCATGACTAATGATTCCATCACTGGTAAACATGCAGGATCACATAAATCCACACCCCCAAACCAATAGCTGAGACAGAGACTGAATACGGGAAATGAGTGAAAAGATAGATGTAGAGTGATCAGGTTTCTCTGAACATGCACAAAAAAGCAGAGGTGAGGGCTCGAGTCTCCTAGCGTGTGAAAGCCCTGCGGCCAAGGCTACTGAGCCTCTCCCCAGACAGGGGCACCAGACGGCTCGCTCACACAGGAAACCCCCCTGCAGAAATGCATAGGAGCCCTTATCACCCCACTGTTTGGATTCCCTAGGGCAGGCCGCATAGCTCGGGCCTCACTCAATTATTTAAAAGATACAGCATAAGGGCAGGTATTTAAGAATCAATAATTTTGGTCAACTTTCATTTGCTCATAATGTCATTCTAACCTGGTGATGGAGCGAATTGAGGGAATAGCTACTAGCCACAGAGTAAACAGAAACAAGAGCATGCTGAACAATGGTGCTGTGCAAAGAACAATCGGTTGAGAAACGGGCACACCTTCAGAAATCCCCTAACTCTTATGAGATGGGAGAGGAAGCCGTGCCAAGCTCTGGATTGTAGGATTGTGTTTCGCATGAGAAAGGCTTCCGGACTCGGTTAGAAAAGCGTGGCTGGTGTTAATGATATAAGTGAGGTACTGTCAGTTACAATAAGGGATTTGCAGAGCCCAGGAGTATAGTGTTGCATGCTGTAAAATGGCAACCTCAAGATGGACTATAAATCTATAAGAGAGCCAAATGCTGCCACAACGATTAGCCATTGGGCCTCTTAGCCACCAGTTCAGCTCAACATGGTGACCCTCAAGACATCAAGACGAGGGAACAATCAAAGTCAGCCCAACTACTGCGAGCTCTCGTGCTTGGCCGCAATCACTGTATCTCGACAACCTTTTCCATGAGAATAGTGAAACCTAATCTGAGTCTGTAACCACAACTGCATCTCTGGCCTGAAGGGAAATTAAGTGCATTGCAATTGATATAAAAAGAGAAGATTAGTAAAGGTTTGGGCCATATTATTTAGAGGGGTTTTCCCCTAAATCCCTGCATTTCAGTTTGAGACCCCACGTTTGGCGCCTCATTACTTTTCGCTCTATTTCAACTACTCCTCCCTGCCCTCTTTCTGTCTTTGCTAATGCACTGCGGTCGCAACGGATCGCGGAGATTAGAGGCGATGATGAAATATTTCCTTATTGTCAGATAATCTAGGGAAAATAAATGGCAGCCTGCTCCTTATTAGGGCCTAGGCTTGTATTAGTTCCCAGACTGCTCTGTGTCCTGACCTGCGCCTTTCCCCTGATTAGGTCATATGATAAACATTAGCGCCACTGCTTCTTTCCCACCAACTCAGCACCTAAAGACTGGCCTGAGGGCGGCAACGTGACACGCTCTTTTCTTGCAAAGCCCCGGTCGGCATGTGTCCTTTCATGGCACCTCGTTAGGTCTCTACTGATGAGATGAAAGAGCCGCTTTAAGAGCACAGAGGTGGGAAAGAATCACAGGTACGGCCACGACACGGATAGTTTTACACTACCACTTTGTGTCATCCTGGCTTTTGAAAAACGAGTGCCGATGACTCGCTGTTGTGGTGACTATGGTTGCAAACTGACAATTATTTACTTCCCATGAAGGTTTGTTTCAAAAGTGTGAAAAAGTGTAAAAAAGAGGTAACTCACATATTACAAGAAAAGTATAAGAACTTCATGTCGATTAACTGTGTTCATTTTTCCCCCAAATGTTTTTGTATGTCCAACAGAGTGCTTGCATGTTGGGAAAAGCCAAGACTGTAATGCTCACATTAGTACCATATGTTCAGCCTCATTAAAATGTGGTCTAAAATAATAACTACTGGCCTGCGTTCACATGTCAGCACTATATCATTTCATACTGCACCAGGAAACTCTAAAAAAACCTTGAGAAACTGGGGGTTCCAGTCTTACCTTGGCCTGCATCTTCTCCAGAACTTCATGCAGGTGAGTCACTTGTCGATTGAGGTGCACTAGTGTGACCTCGTCTTTAAACACCTGGCAGTTTAGCCTCATCTTCTCCAGAAGCCGGACCTCTGATGGTCTGAGGAGTAAACAAACTCCCTTGAACACTTGAGGAATATACCTTAAAAGAAATTATCTATGTAAATTCTGAGCATTTTTATGCCCATAATGACTTTTCTACTACTGCTTAAGAAGATTTGGAATTTGGATATTCAAAAAACATAAACTTGTATGGGTTTGGAACAACATTAAAGTAAATTATGTCTAAATTTTTATTTTTAGAGAACTATTCATATAAGCTTTGTCTTGGATTAGGAAGCTCATCTGTACAGACTTCCAATGTTCTGTCACTTTATATCAAAGATTAGGCTTTTTTATTATTCTGCGGCTTGATCTTAAATAAATATAAGTGGTCTAAACCTCTCAGGCTCTCAGACCCAAATATCTTAGATTAATGTCATCCAAAAACCCTGAAACTTGAAAGATTTGTTTGCATTTTTGCTGGGGAAATGGCCAAGCACTTGAAGGACATAGCGTAACAAAAAACAATAAGCCTTCAACTTAAGTGGCTTATCAGGTAATTAATGAGAACTTGGACATATTGATTCATGATGGTATTTTCTCACACCCTTATCCATTCCTGCTTTCAATCTGTTCAGCTCGAAAAAATGTCAGAATAAATCAAAGGCCGTAATGCTGAGAAAAAGCAGGAAACTACTGGGTGAGACCCACTCCGGCTTTTTCCTCAAACACCTTCTCTTTATTTGCACACCTCATAAATTAAACAGGTACAGATTCCCGTTTTGCAATGGTAACTGTTTTCATATGATAAGGCTGGTCCCTAAAAAAAATCAGCTTTTGTGTTCCATTAAATAAATGACATCATGAGACTTTCAATGTTAAATAAATTATGACAAAAATACTATTCCTTGTAAGAACCACGAAGATGTTAAAACAAAATGACATCAAACATTGGCAAGATGGCTCCAATCATACGGTGGACAAGGGAGCAGCTTTCTCAGCACTTCAGGGAATTAGGAAAAATTTGTGGACTACCCATTATTCTCATCCAAATGACCTTCAGTTCTGACGCCACAGAAAAATAAACTGTAAACAGAGCATCAAAAATCACAGGATGTACTGTACACTCTCTACAAGTAAATTACACTAAGGGCATCCAAACCCAGCTCAGATCTGTTCTTCCAGCCGCTCCTTCTGGAAGGCGGAACACATCATTATCCATAAAGAGCAATGCATTAATGAACAGTTCCTATCCCTCTTCCTGTTCCCTGTGATAATCTTATATAATTATAAGCTAATCTTACATTAAATTCTGATTTATTCTATTATATGGTAAGAGGATATACTTACTTATTCTGCACTGGTGCAGTGTTAAGATTGTCCCTGAGTGTTTGAAGGCTCTGTCTTTTCCTTTGCAGATTGTCCTGGGCCTTACTGAGAAGCCTCTTCACTTCAAAGCTGTCTGTTTGCACCGCATCCATCTCCCCCTCCATCTTCTTCAGCTCTGAACAGAAGGCTACCAGACCATGGTAAAGCTCCTGAACCTGGTTATCATACAGACACAGATCAGCTAAAAGCAAAAGTTTTGATATTTCTCCCTTAGAGTAGGTTTATTTTTGCAGGTCTATTTTTAAATTTCAGTTACAAAAAAGCTATTGAACATTTCCACTGCCCAGAAAAAAGATGCAGTTCATTGAACACACCCAGACCCTGTGATGACATGCTCTAAAAGTAGACACAATTATATTTATTTTGTTTTACATTTTGCAAAATGCACAATATTTATTCCTATTTAATAGAGTTTTACATTAGAAACTAACAAGAAATCTGTTACTAGAGAAAATAAGGATTTGCATAATTGAAGATTTAATAAAAAAAAGTAGTATAGTATAAGTATAGTTCCCTGTGTGACAGCCAGTCCCAGTGATTATTCACAAAGCTGAAACAAAAGACAGGGTGTATTTACCTGTATGATAACATTTTGGAGGGAGGTCACCTGTTGATTTAGCTCTTGAATCTTCCCAGTGTTGTTTAGTAGATTTTTGCTCTGAATATTTTCAGTGGTACAAATAACGTTGTTATCAGATAAACAAGGACCTGCTTTCTCGGTTTCCTACAAGTTTTGAGAGGAAAAGAGTTTAATCTTAAATTCTCCTAAGCTTTTTTTTTTACTACATTGAAGTACTCAGCTAAAACATGCAATTTGTCTACCTTCCTATATAAGTGAAGCTCCATTAGTCTCGTCTCTGAGCCAGGCAAATCTCCAACCTGCTGCTCAGGAGAGAACTCATCTGAAAAACGTGGAAAAATAGAGACAGTATGTAAAAGTAAATTCACTGTGTAAATTCCAGAGCACTTACAAGCCGCAAGCCATATATGATTCTCTCCAAATGCAAGACTAAATGGCTGATCTTATCCAAAGAGGACAAATGAAAAAGCCCTAAAAATAATACAATAAATTGAGCGTCAGAGCGTCAAATAAAGTCAGATTGATTTGATTAATTTTTAATTCATATTCTCCTAGGTTTATATGTGTGTATGTGTGTGTTTGCATTATCCCAAAGGACACACTAATAGCCATGCTATAGGCAAATATCCATCATTATTTTGTTATAAATATTATTATTTATTTCATTATTTTATAAATCTGATTTACTTGACTTTTATGTGATTCTTATACATAGACATATGCTCATAGATATTTGACTCCTTTTTGCTCTTTTATATACCAAACCTTCACTGCTTTTTAGATTGAAGTGATCTTTGTCTTCATTAATTCCAAGCATCTTCAGACAGGACTCCACCACTTTTCCCACACTTGTCTCTTTGGGTGTCCTTAAATGAACTGTTCGATCTGACGCTAAATCAAAATAGCAGACAGATATAGGCATTTGTAAAACTTTAAAATTCATTTTTAAAAGGATATGCTGAAATGTTACATGGAACTAAATCGCATGGACAGAATTTTACCATTAACTGTGATTTCAATGAGATGTGAGTTCTTCTGAAATTTAGCAAGTTGATCTTTCTGTCTGTGTGTGAGAGAGAGAGAGCAGCTTATGTATCCAGGTCAATACTGTTATGAAAATGTAATTTGGTAATGATTTGTGAGTACGCAATGCTTTACATTCTACTTGAAATTAGATTAACCTGAATTTGAAAGAGCTTCTGTTCATGTTGATGCTGTTAACTTGAGGAGAAGATTTTGACTTGGTCATGGACATCAAAGCCGCTGTGAATTTCTCAACATTGTGTGGACCAAACCTTTCTTTTGGGGGAAAGAAAACAAGTTTGGGACCAGAAGTTTGCAGACAAACTCAAACAGTTAATGGTTGTATTATGGTACCAAGGAGGGAGTCGAGTCTTTGGGTGGTGGAGTTTGGTGGGTGTAACTCATGGTAAATGGCAGACAACAGCCTCTCTTTCTCCTCCAGATCGGACACTTGAAGTATTTCAAGGGTGTTGAGATCAATAGAAGCAATGTGAGATCCATTGAATTCTGCCTCTGTAAGGTTTGATCCAAGAACATTCAAGCCACAACATTATTATTAAGATCTCTTCAAACTGTTGCTTATGATAAATAACACTAATGGGTCTCTAAAATAGCTCTTTATTGGTTTGAATGTGTTACAAAAAGGCCTTGCAAATCATTAGCTAGGCCTGGTAAAAGTCTCTATGGTGTTGTATTAGCTAGTAAATGCTGCTTTTTCTCTCTCTTTAAGTTGATGCATGGAAATACATTTCACTGCTGCAATAACTTAAAAGTGCAAATGAGTAAGTAATCCATAATCTGAACAGTTAATGGTTTGTGGTTATGCATTTATCTCTTTGAATGTTTGGAGAATTTAAACATTTAAAAAGGGTGGGATTATGACAAAAACAAATGTGCAAACTGTACTTTACCTCTAATGAAGGGCAGGCATTTTTGGAGACCAATATTACTAAACCACTGGCAAACCTTCTCTGTGTTCAGCTCTGCTAAAGTTTTTTCTCTGTGCCCATTAGAATCCAACTAAATACAGACAGATACAGACAAACTCATACAAATGAAGTTCTCAACATGCATCCATGTATACATAAAAAATTGAAATAAATTTTCATGAACATACTACTGCATGTCCACACACGCACATTTTTTGAACATTCCAGTTTAAAAGCTTTTTAACCGTGGAGAATTTTCCACATTTAAATGAAAAATTCAGCATGTGTATAATTTTGTATACCCTATAGCCGTGGTATATGCTGACACAAAATGTGGGGTATTTCCAACTTTTAAATGTGACACTGCATGTACTTTTACAAAATGGCAATAGTTTTCCACTGCCTATGCTATTTTACTGACTTTGACATTTCAGAAGGTTAGTGGGGTTATAAAAATGAGTGTACGTTCAAAATTATGTAGGAATAAAAGCCTGCTATGTTTATTGACTTGACTCAAATCCAAAAATTATGAAACATGCTCTGAGGCATCTTACATAATATGAATGAACAAAACTGCATTATCATCAAAACCAAAACTACTTGAGAAACTGAAGTAGAAAAAAAGAGAATATGTTTCACACTTTAAACAAACTAGCCTTACCTTTACTACACTTTTTCCAGTATGGTCCTTGGACTGAGGCATGTATGATGCTGGGAAGAAGAATTATAACAGGTCTAGTTGGTGGACCATCTTAGGAATCCTATTCACCAGCAAAGCTTGGTGTTGATTAAGTTATTTTACCAAGAAAGCCTTTCTGGTTACATTAGTTAAAATGTGGTAAGTGGTAAGCCTCTACACGGCTTTTGTAATTCAGGCAATGAGTCACAATATAAGGTAACATCAATCGTCTTTACCAATAGTGATTCTCCTTTGACGTGGGGATTCCTCATCTTCAGGGATTTCATCTCTTTCTTGACATGTGGAGTGAAAAGTATGACTTCTTGTCACTGTGTCACCCAAACTGCAAGACCTAGTGGCTGGTTTCTGTTACAGGATGCCAACAAAATCATTCATACATGTAAAATCTATTTAAATTTTATATTCTTTGTGAAATCTACATTATGATAATGGGTTATATTAAATTTGTAATGCTAAGTGATTTTACCTTTTGGTGTGTTAACATGCTTATCTTATTGCTCAGTGGTAGTAGCCTCAACTCTTCCTTTAGCAACTCATGACTGCTGGCATCCTTGTTGCTTAGGTCATCTAAATGAGTAAAACAACACATCACCAAGAAGTCAGCACATTTAGCAGTCCTTGAAGCTGATGGGAAAGAACTTTTGGATCTGGAGAAGCCCTAACTCTGTCTGGGTCATTGAGTCCATCTCTGGGAAACAAAACAAGTAGAACTTCAAGCTTACATGGGAAAAATTGGTCCCAAACTCTAATCTGGACAATCCAGAGCTCCATATTTGGTGTATTGTGCTCTGTGGTACACACTTGAAAGCTGGGTTGGAATTTGTGTCAAATTAATAATGTCAGCCGGAAACAGCTACTTAATCTCTGTATGCTAGTGCTAATACTTGAGCTAATGATGTTGAGGATGGAATGAAAGCATTTTCTTTTCACTATGGTTGATTTTACATAGGCTCTGTGGCATCAGTCATCACTGATTTATCCTGAGCCTTGTCTGTACTCTGTAAATACATGCCAACACACAGCAAACCACACTGCGATACTGTGGGATGTTGCAAAACTAGGCTGACAGTGAAAAGGACAAGTCAGGGACAGTCTGGCCAGTGGCATACTTTAGTGACCAGTGACATGCTATGTTTTCCCACAGACAGCAGACATTCTAACATTCCCATAACCGCACCGCTTTCTGAACCCCCTCCCTCTCCTTCATAAAAAAAGCAGGAAAAACAAACAAGTGCTGGGAATTGACACACTGAAATGACAGCCTTAAGTCCTGTCAAAAGTCCACTCTCTGGTCCCTGTTGGTTCTGTATAACAGGGAACAGTTTGTGTTCGTCATCAGTGTCAGGTTTTTCTGTAAATTACCTGAGGAATATTACTGGCTTATTTTAATTCAGCAGTTAAATATTAGATTGAGCATGTTTTTTGGGGGGTCTATAGATTCATCAGTTGTGCAATAGCCTACACAGCCAAAACAAATCTTAATACATCACAGATAAACTGATCTTGCATAACTATAACACCTCCCTCTATATCTGGATTTCCTTACTGGGAGACCTCAGACATTCGAGATAACTGGTCTGGCACCATCATGCTGAGCACTGGAACCCCACGGGGCTCATGTTGACCCTAATGACTCACAACTGTACTGCCAAACACAGTACAAACCGCATCATCAAGTTTGAGGATGACAACGATGAGTCATCACACAGAATGGAGCATCTAGTAGACTGCTGTGCAAACAACAATTTGTCTTGAAATGTTAACAAAACAAACTGACACTGCAATGACCACCTCCCATAGCACATCAATGGGTCTTCTGTAGAGACAGTCAGGATGGAGACGTTTCTGGGTCTGCACATCACTTGTACCACCTCACGAGCCAAAAAAGCACAGCTGCATCTCTTTGTGCGGTGACTGAGGAGGGCAAATATCCCCCCCACCCATTCTCACCACATTCTACAGAGAAACAATTGTAAGCATCCAAACAACATGGTTTGGAAATTGCAATGATTCAGACCGCAAGGCCCTGCAATGCCTTGTAAAAACAGCTGAGAGAATTATTGGAAGCTCACTCCCTCCCATATCAGACATTTGCCACAAACAGTGTGTGAACAGGACCTAAAGCATCACATAAGACCCCATCCGTCCCTCCAATGAACTCTCTGACCCATAAATAAGGCATACTAAAAAGCCAACACAGAGATTTGACAGATTTTGCAAAAGTTCTTTTCCCCCTTAAAACTCTTCAATGCTTACATAACATTAAATTAGCACATCTACAATTACACATTTTGTAAATGTGAACTGTGATCAGTTCATGGCATTTTTTGCTAATCCCAGTCCTCTTCCCTTTTTTGCTACTGTTACCAGTGCATCAGCATTTTCAAGTTCCCATTTGCATATGTTGTTGTTGCGCAATTAAAGATTACCTACATTATTCCCAGTCAACATTTAGGACTCAACTCAACAAACATTCAGCCATTATCCTTTGATTACATTTTAATTACATATTAACTGATGGCTTTCCAAAAGCAGTAATGCTGTGACAGTTGTTGAGCCAGGCAAATAGGGCTGACTGTGGGAATAAGAAGGAATTCTTTGGCTAAAGTTAATTCAGTTGTGGACAGTGGTGGGAAATTAGTTTTCTTAACATAAAATTACCATGTAAACTAAATTTTTAACATCTCTTTTGGTAGAAACTGAATTAGGCAAACCCCAATAAAATTAGACATATCAACCTCAAATGAATCTTTTACAGTTAAATACTAGCAAGCAACAGCATGCTAAATATTTTTTGTACTTTAAGTCATGCATGGTGATGAAAAAAAAAGCTCAATGAGGGGAAAATCAGTCAGCACTTAACGAGGATTCTGAACAACCAAAATCATTTTTCTGACTGCAGTGAAAAAAAATTGACAATGATTGCTGACTCGAGTCTACAGAGACACTGTTGTCTCTATAATTTGCATTGCAAACTTGCTAAAATGTATTTCATTTTATACGTTTGAAATTACAATAAATAGGACATGACAAGCAAGATGAAGGGAGAGTGACTTCATTCTAGTGCAGTTAAATTGTGAGATTAATTTGACCTTTAAACTGGCATTCAGAATTGGACCAACTTCCTAATTGTGTGAAACTGTCCAAACAAGATTTTTTTTTCTTGCAAAGATTGCACTTAAAGTTAAGCTCTACCAACTACATCTATTCAGATCATAATTATGAAAAACTCTGTTCCCAGACAGAGCCAACATGATCCAGCAAAGGACAGCAGGCTTTAAAGAAACTGGGCCACTTCACACGCTCTGTTAGGTGCAGTCGGCCCTCTGACAGCCTCTGTTCATTCTAGACAGTGAACAGGAAGAGGATATGTGCAGAGACTGTCCCGAGACTGCAGGGAAAACTCAGTAAAGCCATGGACTTAACACAGGTCAAGATCTGAGGGAACCAACAATGAGATCTCGCTGCAGGAGAATAACACGCATATGTGCTGCAGTTCAACACATTCTCCTGCCTGGAAACAGTCAGTAAATTGCAAAATGGATGAATGAAAAACCACAAGGCCGAGGGAGGTAGAAGTACAGATATTTGGAGGATCAGAGCGAGAGAGACCTTTGGGATCGTGGGAAGTGTCTAGGTCTTTCCGCCCTGCCAGCTGTTTCCACAGGGCCCCACTGTACTCTGGACCAGTGTGAAACACAGCACCAGAGAATATAATTTCCTCCGAACCAAACTCACTGAACTTTCAGTAAAAGTGAATTATGAAAAAAACACATTCAAATGTTAATTGATTTAGGGTTGCACCATAAACTGCACCTGTGTTGTCAGCATGTGGTGTACCAATGGTCTAGTAAAAAAAGAATAATGAACATTGAGAAAGACTCATTTATAGAAGATATGTGGCAACTTCTTTAAGATGTCTGAAACAACTGTGTCAAGGCTTCTAACTTGAATGCAAAGTTTAGGGAACAGGTCATATGGCTTCAAGCTGGGGAATCTTGGAATAAATATCTACAAAAGCTGCCCTTCGAACACAGAACTGCACCTCAGTGGGTGTCATTTCTCTAGACCAAACAATAAACACTTTAGTTTTCAGTAAGGAACAACAGCTCACTTCACTAAAGGGTCTAAATATCTTTGCTTTGAGGAGTTACTTTGTGCATGACGAGACCTGCACAGTGGCATGTCCACCCACACCATCTGCCCTTTCTATTGAAAACCACACCTGGATGAGGACATGAGTAAAATCTTCAAAAAGAATGAATCACGAGAGTCACGAGAAACAGGTTTTCAGCCGTTCAGAAAAAATATGCAAATGATGAACAATTCAGAATGTCTTCATCTTGAAACCTTAAAATACTTGTAAATGTATGTGCACCATAACTTTTGTTATTATCTTAAATTCTCAACATTTTTAATTCCCTCTGTCCCTAATGACACAACACACACCACAAATACAGTGTACTTTAGCGTTTCATGGGTTTTTCATAAACATTAATCACACAACCCCATTTTTAAGAGAAATATTTGATAAAGATATTACATATTAGAATGATTAATTAAAAATCAAGGTCAAAAGTTGGATCAGACAATCAGTTGGACAATCAATTGAATTTTGCAATTAATATTGATAGTCTATTAATTGTAGCAAACTTTTTTTTGCAATTGTTTTGTATTTGCAATTGTATTTTAAGTAATTATTTAAAATAACTAAATTTGTAAGCCCATAAAAATATATAATTTAATGTGACCTCTCAAGGCAAACAATTAACATTTTCTGAAGGTTAATGTATAGACCTACTTTCACTGAATGTGGAAAAAAACAATATTCTAAGCATGTCTAACTGCTTTGTACAATATTCATAAAAATTGCCATATAAGGCATCGCAATATTTGCCAAGCTACTACAATCTGTCACACTTGTTCTCTGTTTCACTTGAAACAACGGTTAAATATGCAAAATAGACTAATAAAATACTGACTGTTTACAGTAAATTAAAAAAGAATCACTATGTATTAAAAATGTGCATAGGTCCACAAATACTTGCGTAGTTTCCAGGCCATAAAGACTACTGTGAAGACTCATCATAAAACGAAGCTGACTTACCCAGATTATGTTCAGTAAACTGCAGCAAACTGATTCCAGTATTAAGGCTTCCTGACAATGCAAAGACAAAAGTGGCTATTGCAGAATTTATCATGATTAAAGCAAAACTTCTCTTCAGTGAATGTGCCAGTGGCCTCATCACATCGCTGAAGCCTCTTACTTTTTCTTGGGTGTTCAGGAAGAGGGGGTACATAAAAGGTGCTACGCAGGAAATGGATTCTAGACTTTTCTATGCTCTTCTTCTTAGCTGTTTCTTCCTCTGGAGACTCTGTGGACACCTGTGGATGTTCTTCATTATTGGTCTTACGATTACTTTCAGACTCAATGTCCTGGTCTACATCTTCCTCGCTGTCTTGCTCTGCCATAGCAGCACTACCAATGCTGTCCACTCCTTCGCTGCCTGATGTTTGCTGCAGACTCTCTTCTTCTGAGTTTATGTCAAAGAACAGGTCATCATCTATTACGTCAGAGGGTGTTGGAGGTATGAGGTTTATGACCGGTGGAGTGAGAAGACCACCATCTCCAACATTAGTGCTGCCAGAACAGTACAGAACAGAGTCAACAGTAGAGTTGTCCTCACTGTTCCTGATCGCTCTAGACTGAAGCGGTAAAGAGGAAAGTGGTGCAAGTTTTTTCTTCAGAGCTGCCCTTTGGCACATGGACACAGAACTAGCAGAACGACCCATGGTGATCTGTTGAGGTGGACCGTAGTGCTCAACATCAGAAAAGCTACATCCAGGGTTGTCTATTCCCAAATCTTCAACAATGATATGAATCTCCTCTTCATCCACAATAGCCTTGGGATTCTGCGGCTTTTCCTCCAAGCAGTCGTTTTCACCGGTTGGGAAGCAGGAGCAACACAGGAACCTTTGTATAACACTGATCATGTTTTCTCGCCTGGAATGTTGGTTATCCGCATGGTTTGCCATGTCCACCTCTACTTCCTCCTCATTCCCTGATGTTCACCAAAAGCCCTTCTAAGACAAACTAAAAGTCTAAGCATCACAGAGATATAAACATAGCTTTTTCACGGCTATCACCTAAACCTTTATTCAAAAAGAAAACAGACCTTCTCAAAATTAACATTCAAGTCTCACCGAAACCCTTATAGCATAAAAAAAAAGAGACAAGAAAAAAAATCCTCTGTAGCTTGTTGCTTAGCAGTGGACTGAAAGAGAATAGGATGAGGCTTTATGCTTTGGCTCAGATGAATACTTGAGATGAATGCTAGTTTCAATTAAGGGCCTTTCATATGGAAAGTACTAAGGGCACTGCTCTACCCTCAAAGAGATGTGTGAATAAAATTAAGAGCAGAACTGACCTTACTGATGTGTTTATAGACACAATACAGTTAATTTAACTGTGCTTTATGCTAGCTTCTAAAAACGAACACAGTTTGTCTAGTTATAATGTTCTTCTCCTTCATTTGAAAAAATTCCGTTATTATTGAGAAACTTATCACAAAAAAATATATATTTATCAATAACTCAAGGGTAATTGCACCAGGTCATTTTATTTTGTGCAGGAGGCGTGTTAACATCAATGACAATGACTTAATTTGAAAGTGGTATTATAGGACATCTGGCTAAACTGGACTGCAGGTATAGCAAAATGTTTTTGCACGGAATATACGATTCATAATTTATGCTTGGATTCAAAATTGTTACAAATAAATTTATTTATTTATTATAATTAATTTTAATTATTAATTTGTAAATTAATTTGTAAATTAATTAAAAGTTACATAAGTAAAACATGTAATAAGTATTTAAAAAATAGTTAAAAAACAGTAATTTTGATCATTTAAATGTAATATTTCAGAACATTAATGTTTTGTTGTATTTGGACCAAAATAATGCAGCCTTAGTGGGGAAAAAACAATATTGTATAGTATTGCTGTTAAATGATTGCTTTTGTATAACCTTTATATCTCAGAGCCAATAAAATGCCTGCAAGCACAAATCATAGTGTTTTAATTATCATCAGTGCCTTTGAGCACAGTAGGAGCAGAAAGAACTGTCAGCACTGTATCAAGCACTCCATGCAGGAGAAAAGGTCACCATGCTCCAGTACATTTTTTAAGAGCCAGTTGTTAAGCCTGTTGATCAAAGGCTCCACTGATATTTATATATGTATTTAAGCAAAAACATTTGTGCACAATAAAGGATGACATGGTTGGCTGTGTTGCATGACCAAGCATCCTGGCTCTGCTCTGAGTCCGACTGCGGGGCAGGAGGAAGAGGTTCGCCTTGGCATCGGGGAACCATAAAAGGGCACAGCAGCAAGCCAACACCAGCTGGTCTTCCCGCTACCTGCTTGTCTGGTTTAAGACACGGGAAGAAACAGCCTCTTCGCAGAGGTCGTAGAACCTGGCGAAGGTGTTTGGTGTTGCCCAGCCCGCTAGATATCTGCTAATGGCAGGGAGATGGCATCCACCACCCAATGGGCCAGCCTTTGTTTGGAGACAGCATTCCCTTTCTGCTGACCTCCAAAGCAGACAAAGAGCTGCTCTGAAGCTCTGTGTGTGGTCAGTGTAGAGGCGCAAGGCGCGTACAGGACACTGCAACTGAACTGCGCTACCAACTGAACTTGCTCCTCGTCCTCCCTGATCTTGCACAGAATCAGCTCTATCTTACACTTGTCCTAGGGGCACTCCAGCCCGAAGGAAGGCAAGGTCTGATCATGGGTTGAACAGGTGGCGACACTCCGGGGTAAAGCCAATCCGAAGTGTGCCACGGTGCCATGCCCATCTCGGGACCTCGAACCAGTGCTGAAGCGGTCTCGTATGGAATAGCCCCAGCAGCTTTATCGTGGCTGCGGCTGCCATATGCCCCATGGAGCCTCTGAAATTTCTTGAGAGGAACCGCTGTCTTGTGCCTGAATGACCTCAGACACTTCAGCATGGCCTGCGCGCGCTCCCCCATGAGGCGGGCAGTCCAGCTCCATGCCGAGATAAGAGATCCTCTGCACTGGACAGAGTTTGCTCTTCTCTCGGTTGACCTGAAGGCCAAGATGGCAGAGGTGCCGAAGCACTATGTCCCTGTACTGACACAGCAACTCTCGTGAGTGAGCTATTATTAGCCAGTCGTCGAGGTAGTTGAATATGCGAATGGCCATCTACCATAAGGCAGACAGAGATCCCTCCATGAGCCTGGTAAAAACTTGGGGAGACATCGACAGGCCAAATGAGAGAACCTTGTACTGATACGCTCGATCCTCGAGTGCAAACCGCAGAAGGGGTCTGTGGCGAGGCATAATCGAGATGTGAAAGTACGCGTCCTTCAAGGTGATGGCTAGAAATCAATCCTGGGGCCGAATGCATTTCAGTATACGCTTCGACATGAGCATTCTGAACAGCAGCCTGTGAAAGGGCCGATTCAGGGCTCATAGATCCAGGATGAGTCTCAACCCAACGCTCTTTTTGGGCATGATGAAGTAAGGGCTGTAAAACCCCGACCTCATCTCGGCTGGAGGGACAGGCTTGATTGCATCCTTCGCCAGTAGGACTGCAGCCTCCACACGAAGAACAGCGGCATCTGCCTCGGAGTGAACATGAGAATACAAAACGCCTCTGAACTTGGGTGGGCGCCTGGTGAACTGAATCGCATAGCTGAGGCGTACCGTCCGTACCACCGCGAGGGGTTGGGGAGCTTTAACCAGGCCTCCAACCGTGTCGCCAAGGGTATCAAGGGTACGGTAACAGCCATGCCCGCAGTGCGGTGGGGAACCAGGGAGGGGACTGGCCCCAGAAGGATGAACGTCCTGGGTGCGAGTCCGGCTGCTCTGAGCAACCCTTACCTTCTCCACTGGTTCCCGCGCTGGCGATCCAGGGCTCTGGGTCTGAGCCGTCTCATGTACGAGAGGCGTACCTCAAAGTAGCGATGGTCATGTGCCCGCAGTGAGCGCATGAGTCATCCATGAGCGCTGCTTCAGCATGCTCCTGGCCCAAGCATGAGAGACAGCGATCGTGCCCGTCTGAGGATGTGAGGAAACTCCCACACTCAGAAACGCACGGCCGCATAGACATTCCGGAGAATGGCTAAGAAACCGTGTGGAAATTGTTCTTTTTTGATGCCCGGTTGCCCAGGAGAGTTCATCAGAGTTGTCCTAGAATGCATTTTGAGTTTAAAAATTAAAAGTTTTAAAAGTTTAAGGACAAGGTTTTGATCCATTTCAAATGTTGACTACTGTATATCCCTGTCTGTTCTATGTGCACAGATTCCTTTTTAGGCCTAGTCATAACCATGCAAAGAAGTTGAACAAAACACTTTTATGTACACTGACAAATGGGATTTTGCAGGAACCTGATGAAAACCACACAATATAGAGAATACTGCTATGCTGAGAATGTACTGGAGTGCATTTTTATGGTTTCTCTTGTAGTCATGATTGAAAAAAAGATTTATGCTAAAAACTGCATTACTCAAATACTGTATTACATTTCTGAGAAACAGTTGCACAGTGGCTTTTATGCGTGTCATTTACTTTTCTTGGCAGGTAGAAGTTGCTTTTCCAGGCTCATTAAAAGAACAATTGGCACAATAAATATTTCTAATCAGCAGAGCCGGTCAGAGGGAGTAAGTTTTGCTATAAATTAATTACTCTATATTTTACATTATAATTATTTTCATTTTTTCCCTTTCATTCCTCTTCCAGCTTCCAAAATCCAGTAAATCCAGTTAAAGAACAGCAACCCTACTGGGGTTTCATTTCAGCAAACCTGCTGGAAACACCTCTGACAGATTCAGTCAAACTCATTAAGATGACCAAATTGTACTGTGTTTACTTGAAATTTTGTATTTTAAGCTGTATCTGTGTAAGATAAGTCGGAGGATTCCCTACGGTTGCCACAGAGTGTCACTAGTGTGCAGATGTTCTGCTATCAGAGCTGAGGGAAGGAGAGGGAGAGGCAAGTTTTGCAACTTGCCATTCCATTTTTTGGGTCATGTTACTGAAGAACCACACAAATGCTTTTCATTTACCGCTCAGCAAAACCGATATGGCATGATACCTTAATCAAATATTTGTAGCAAAACCAATTTTCCCCTTAATTTCTTTTACACAATTCAAACGCATTTAAAAACAGCTGCAAACTGAACGCTTTCTTGTGCTGTCAAAAGATTTTCATGCAAAGGCTTTTGCCAGGAGTTTATCTTCCAGATGAGATTATTTCGCAAAAAAGATTTCACACTTATTTCTCTAGTAATGAGCTAATGTAACACATTCCGTACTCAAATACTGAAATAATGTTAATCATTTTATGGGGTTGGCTATATATCTTATATAATGAGATTCTTCTAGGCACTGGTCCTAAATACATGCAATAAATACATTCTTCATGGCAAATGGGGAGAGGGGTTCAATCCCCCTTCTACTATTTCCCAACTTTTCTCTTTCGAAGCATGTTTTCTTTTGGTTTTGACTGCACTCGATGCTACAGTGCATGAGAGAGAGAGAAAAAGAGAGGTAGATCCGGGAGAGGGCCCAGACTCCCAGCCAAGAACAACACTGAGTTTCAGCACTGTCAGAAAGGGCTCCTCGCTAAAGAAAGCTGCAGCACCGTTTTTAACACTTTCCAACATATTGAACATTTCCTGTGTTGCTTGTGTTTCTCTGGGCCTCTCTCCTGTTCACTGTCACGGAGCAAGCTGGTTTGTATGGACACACCCCCCTTTGGGGTTAGCAAATTTAATTGGTTAAATCTTACTCATATTTACAGTCAGGTTCTTTCACCACCCTCCCAGGCCTCCACAACTATAGGTAATGGATTCCTTAACTGCCTTTTTTCTAGACATTTGCCTGAATAACACCATATTTATGGAAACAAATGATCAACAGTTTACAGCTTTAATGAAAGGATGATTATACATGATATTTGTTTAAGATATCAAATAGTGAGAAAAAAGACAAAACATCATATATTCGTATAAAATGCCAGTTTTGCTTGTTCTATAATTATAAGCAAATGAGCTGTTATTGTAGATAAATAGAGAAATCATATTTTAGTGGCAAACTATTTCCTAGCTAACAGGGAACATTCTTATTACTTTGGCTAACGTTCACTTAAGGTTCTTTCATAGTTATCAAAAAATGTTTTTGCGTAATGTTACAAAACGTTCTATTGAGTTGTTAATAAACATTTAAAAAACATTAGGAAAAAATATGTTACCATTGAGTTGTTAATGGGACATTCTAAAAATGTCAGGATAAAAACATTATCAATGTGTTGTTTTTGGAATATTTTAAGAATGTTTTGAATAATGGACATTTTGAACGTTTTAAGAATGTTCAAACAATAATGGTTTTATAACTTAAGGGCAATGTTACGTACGTTTTTATAATGTATACACATATACTATAGCAAATCTCATCTGTATAACTGCACAGTTGTATATATATATATATATATAGATAGATAGAGATATAAGTTAGATTCAACAGCATTTGGGAATAGGATGGAATAAATACGATCATGCAAATCACAACAGCTTGATTTCTTGTTTTGCTGCAAAATGTAAACTATATTATCATCTTTTGCTAAATGCATGCAAGATTTTAGGATGTTCTAAATATTAACATTAACGTTTTCCATAAAGCTGCTTTGAAACTGCATTGTGGAAAACAAATACATAAAATGGTCTTATTTTCAGTTGTGTAAGCCTATTATGGTGAGGTAAGTAGCGTATGGGTTTGTTTTGACAGACCAGCAATACCGATCTAGTGAGATCTGGCAACACTGCACGACGATTAAAGATTTGGATTTCTAGCATGCTTTCCCACTGACGCATAATCCAGAAATTAGAGAGTTACTGAGATGCCAGTACACTTTGGCCTTGAGGAAGCAACTAACCAATACTGTTCACCAAGAGGAATAATTAGCAAGACTAGTGTAAGACTATCCTTCAAATGTTCGTTCACAAGTTCACAAAAGCTGAAGCACAAGACTCAACTCGTGCTCTTAAGTTCCACTCCTGTACGTAATTATAGAAATAAAAAGTCTGTGCGGTGGAGGGATGGTGGACAAATTTTTGCAGGAGTGAGGTAAGCAGCTGTTTATCTGCCATGTTGTGATTCAGGGGATTAAATGAACACGTGACTTTTTTCTGTAATTCTGTTCCTGTAAATGAAAAAAAAATCTTCCTAACACAATATTTTGAAAAGTGCTCATTGAACATGACAGGAGTAAATACAAAGTGCATGCAACATCCACATAAAAGCTGCAAAATAAAAGGCATATAAAGAAAAAAATTCAATGACAAGGCCAAAGCATGTTTTGTATGACTTGACGGGTTGTGTTTTCTTCAGAAGTCTGCTTTCTCCTTGCCTGTGAACCAGAAACAACTAAGACGCACCTAAACAACATCCTCATGTTTTGCAGTGCTCCTGACTCCAAAGTTGTTGCAAGTACGGCCAAATATTTGGAGTTTCCCCTGGTGGCTGAACCTTAATGACTATCGCATTGAAGACCCTGTCCAAATAATTGAGAGAAAGGAGGCAGAGAAGAAGGAGGGAGGCGTTGACCTTGGAAACCTATTTCACCTCTCCCCCTTTAAAGCCCTGTGGCTTCAATCCCATAATCAATTATCCACTGAAGGCTGGAGACCACCAAAGTTTAGCTGCAGTAAGAATATAGGGCTGCTGGACTGTGTGTGTGTGAGTGTGTGTGTGAATAAGTGGGGGTGGTAAAAATTTTTTTAACCAAATACTTCTGTGTGAATGAGCAATGAGATATTTCTTCAACTTCAATTTAAAAGGGCAACTAAGCTGTTCAGATGTGTGTGTGAAACAACTGCTCTGCTCTATACTAGAGCTGTCGGGCTCTGAATATAAGTCATGAGAGGCTATGCATTACTGTAATTTTACCAGGGTTATAAAGCTTCTTTAAAATTGATTCATTAATATTCGTAATATAATGATCTAACCCAAAATTGTAACATAAGAGAATGTAACAGTAACAGCAAAATATTTTACAATATAAAAAAAACAAACAATGGAATTATTATTGCTATATTAATTAATGTTCCGCTGATATATCGACCGATATTTGGCATTTTTCAAATATTAGCATTGAGTGATTATTTATTTTGTTTGAGTGCTATGTTTGAGATGCAAGACTTTTATTTTGACGATGCTAAAAAAGGAAGCACCTGAACACATTAGTGATCACATTGTCCTTGTTGTTCACCAACATCATTCTTTTCTGTCTAATACGGACAGAAGTCTATCTAATAATCAGATAGAACAGAGGCAGATATAAACTCAAGATATAAATCTTGTGAAGCAAATCCTTTTAATAGTCAAAGTGCAGGAAAACAGGCAAGCAGGGTATCCACACCAACAGATGTATAATATTAATGACCGGACAACATGAACTAAACTGAACGTAACTTATATAAGACAGACCATGACGCTAATTAATAAGACACACCTGAACATAATCAACAATAGACAGAAACTAGGTCACACTGAGCACATGGAGAAACGACAACAAACACAGTGCAGGGGCATTACATAAACAAAGGAATGAATATATATATATATATATATATATATATATATATTTATTACACAGCGTCATGAAATACTCGATTCTGATTGGTCAGTCGCCACATTCAAAGGTTTGTTATTCCCAGATAACAACCGGTAAAACTAATAACACAGGCTCATCCGGGTTCTACGAATCATCTTGACCATTAGTAATTATATGTATTACTCTGCTGTCGATGACAATTTGGTGCCATCCTGTGACTTAAAAATGCTTAACCATGAGTAAAATGGAGGATTAATTTCAACATATACATGTCAACATGTTTTCAGCAGGGGATAAAAGATGATTCGACTGACTTCCTGATTAAAGTAATTATTTATTCTTGTATTATATATATATATTTTTTTATTCATTATTCATTTTAGTGGCAAGAAGCCGTGTACAGCAGGATAATGTACAGTCAGCAGGTTGTTATCACGGAATAAAACACTTCAGTCTTATACAACAGCCCTCCGCTTTATTGTCGATAAGCCTCTCGGTATTATTGTAATGATTGCTTTAATATTAAAAGTAATTTGCCAATCTTTGAATGACTAATGAACATTATAACTCACAAAACTTAGTTGAATGTTTTGAAGTGTGCTTTTGTGTCCTACATGATCGCATGTCTGTCTGACAGTCGGTCTGTGTGATTTAAATGCTGACAGGAGGAGAGTTCAGCTTCATAGAGATGCAGAATTAACAAACTTTAATCTCACGATTTCAAATTATGCTTTGCTTTATCCATTTGTCCACTGTCATAATGATGTCATTTTCACTGTGTGAAATATATCGGTCGACCACTAATTAATATATTATTTTGTTGTTGTTGTTATTATTCATATTTTAACTGTACATTAAAAATATTAAATACACATTTAAGATAAATGTAAAATAATTTATATAAATAATTACAGATATTTCTTTCATTAAATGTTCAACATATGTATAGAAACAATGTACTAAGCAGAAAATGAAAGTTTAATGACTGTATACACTAGTATCTTGCCTCTATTTGGCTTTGTGTTAAAGGCAAGGAATAGTTTATTTGCCTATTTTTATAAGAAACCGTGCTTTTCCCACACCCAGTGTGGTTAAAAGAAAAGCAAGTTCATTTGTCTTTAAAATGAACTGATTGGCTCTCGGTGTGTAAAGATGATGACATGAGTTAATCTCTCTCTTTCTCCCTCCCTTTTTTTGGTTGGTCCCCTGTTTATCTTTTTATAGAAAGGGGCCACTCGTCTCGTGCATGTCAGCATTGTGCATTTCTTTTATCCTCCCCTTGCTTTTATGCAGAGAGAAAACGAGTGAAAGAATGAAAATGTGTGTGTGTGTTTGTGGAGAGATGAAGACCTGATTTACAGGATGTGGGTTGCTCAGGGTTCCTGACGTGTCCCAAACCCTTTCTTTAGCCCAACTTTTCCCCACACACACATTTAAAGGCATTATGAGCTGTAGTGGAAACGTTTTGCGCTGAAGTAAAAGACAAACTGAGGCTTTTTACAAACTTTCCCATGGGAATGGTGTTTATGACCACCGGTTCCTGCTTTAAGACGCAGGTCCACTGTTATCAAGGATTCACTGGCAAAGATAAAAAGGCTTAGCTTGACTTTTCCTTTTTTTCTCAAATCAGATGTAAAATATTTCAGTCAGTATAATTTACAGAGGACAGGAAGCAGAGAGAGGAAAACAGGGGGTGAGGGCCTAGATGAGCAGAAAAGGGTCTCTATGGTTTCTGTGGTAACCAGGGGGAGCTGCGCTCTGGTCAAAAGTCCTATTGTGGCAAGCACATTATCAGTTCAAAGAGGGAGGAGAGAATGTAAATGAAGCCCCCTGAATTTCTTGTCAAAACAAGGCAATTTGTCTATCTTCACTGTCAATCTCATTAACTTTCTAATACAACTTTTTATACCATAATAAGTACAACAACCAGAAGAACTGTACACAGAGAAAATAAAAAAGGTCATGATCGTGAGATCTTCACTTCGAAAGAGAAATCGAAAATCGAGAAATAAAGTCATAACTGATATACAGGACAGTGGACACAACTGTGAGAAACAAAGTCAGTGCTATGAGACATGGTCTCAATTCCAGCTGACATGTAAAATCATATACACTAACATATAGATATTTTGAGTTCTCGAGTCGCACTTAATTAAGCCATAATTTTGGGCATAAATGCACAAAATCAAGTTGCAATAGGGTTTCAAATGCATAAGTGTAAGACATTGTCGCAATTATGAGATTAAAAAAACAAAGTGTAAAATGTATACATGTGAGATGTAAAGTTCATAGAGTAATGATAATGCTGTAATGATGCATAAGTGTGAGACATAAAGTCACAATTGTGAGATTAAATGTCATAATTGTGAAACATTTATCATAAGAATTTTACATAATTTTACAGTATAAATATATAAATGTGAGATGTAATGAGACATAAAGTCATAATTGTAAACAAAATGAATATAATTGTTCTATGAATCTGCAGTTTTGTGTTTAAATCATAATTGTGAACTGTAGTGACAATTATGAGATACTCATGGTTGTGAAAGTCAAAGACATTAAATGACAGTTATGAGTGCATACAGATTTAGTGACAAATGTTTAACAATCACATTTATCATAATGGTTGTGTTAATGTTGAATTAAATTAATTGAATTATAATAATTAATTTAGTTTAATGTTAAATTGCATTAATTTATTTTCATATTGTGCAATGTAGTCACAATTATAATATCATCACAATTATGACATATGCCACGATTGCAAGTATAAATAAATTGTGAGTATAAATAATTGTGAGACATAAAGTCACAATTACCAGATTTAACATCACAGTTATGATATATATCAACACAATTTAAGATGTAAAGTCAAAATGGTGAGGAAAAAACAGTACATATTTTTATGGAGTATACTTGTGCAATGCTCTGTGTAGAAAACACACATCCCTTTAAAGTCCTTTGTGCTTGAGTTGCCATAGAAATCAGCCCAAATGAACTGCAACACTTTGAGAATGGACACATTAGAAGGAAGGAGGAAACAATAGGACATCAAATATTACACCGGCTGCCCGGCAGACTGTCCTTTTCAATACAGCCTGACCTAGTTTCCCAAACATGAAGACTGTTTTCCGTCAAGCTCTATTGTACAGCAGCCCAATAAAAGAGCTACTAGAGTGCAATTTGGATGGGCTGCTTTTTCAGTTCACACTTCTTTAGAAGTATGTTGCTTGAAAAGAATTATAAAGGTTTAACTAAGTGTGGCAATTGATTGGATGGCACATATTGATCACTAGAAGGGAACATGATGGAGGAAGACACCTCGTCTTCAAAGAAAGACAAGCAGAAAGAGCAGATGGCTACAGTGCTATTCTTTAAATTCCCTCCTTTTTGAACAAACGGCCCACGGTGTCATGAGTTTTTCCTGATGATATTACTGACACGAGGTGGATCTAATCCACAAGTCCACTCACTTGTCCACTCACAAAGGCTGAAAAGAGTTCATGAATAAAAATGAGGAGGCTTTCTGACAGGCCTTGAAGAGCCTAAACCTGACTGCTCCTTCCAAATCAAAGAAAATCTGTTTCAGTTTGATCTTCAACCCTGAAACACCTAAAGTTCATAACCTCAAAAACAGTATTGACCTATTTGCACAGTGCTATCTAAAGGGACAGTTCAACCAAAAATAAAAATGCTTTTTTTCATGTTTTTTTCAGTGTAATGAAAGTCAATGCGGTCCAAAACAACATTCGATCCCACTGAACTTCACTGTATAGACTAAAAACTTCTACATGCTTGGAATTACCCAGGAATTTTCATTTTTGGTAGAATTAGCTTTTTAATAAAACAAAAAGTGGAATTAATGAAGGAAAGTTGTTACTGTATTTTTTTTATCATTCAACTCAATCTCACATGATAGCATCATGACAATGTCACATTCCATGCATACACCCACTATGATGGCCAAATGAGGTTTAATTGTTGTGTCTGCTCTTTGAGCCGAACCTCTAATACTAATGATTTTTGTTTTGGGCAAACGTGCATTTCATGAAAGGCACACATGGCTCATGGCTTACCTCATACACAAATCTTCTCCTTGAGACGTGTTTCCCTCTTAAAATCATTCTCCAAAGTCATAACTAATCTTGCGGCATGCTGTGCAGCTGAGGAATGTGTTTACTCACACCAAGTGGGTTTGCCATGGGCTCCATGAGACATAACCCAAGGCACCATAAGAGAGAGATGCTGAGGCCAATAAAAAGCTAAATGTGGGAATATTCTTACATATCGAATCGAGTCGCAAATTCACTTCTATAACAAATTAAATAATTTAATTAGCAACCTGTATGACTTTTATTTTGTTCAACAGGAAAGAGTTTTGCAACAATTTAAAAAAACATGTACATTGTTGTTGTGTTTGGTTTTTACAGTAAAAAGTCAATGCTATCCATTGTTTGTCTTCAAAATATCTTCTTGTATTACCTTTATTATTTTACATATAAAGGAAATAACATAGTAAAAACTGAATCACTAAATTTTGAGTAAATTATACTTTATTCATTCTTGAGTCGTAATAAAACGGTGTTTAAAATATTCATCCTGAGTTCAGCTTGTGTAATAGTGTTTTGTGGGTCAGTGTGTGAAATGTACATTAGAGAAAGCAGCAAAAGAGTGAAAGTTATCATGTGACTACCCCTCCTTTCTCTTTTTGCTGTCGGACATGGTGTAATATCCCCAGATGAATTACAAGCAGCTGTGTGAAGTTGGAAACCTGCAGCGATGAGTGTAATTATTTATCCACCTGTTTACACTTTTCTAATGATATTTTTATATTTAAAATAAAGACAAAAAAAGGAAAACTTGCTGAAAATGTAATCAATTGAATTACTTTGCTCGCCAATGAAGTGAATAAATGCCATCAAAATAAGAGTTCAAACAACATTACAATAATCCTCAAGTAATCCATTAACATGTTGTGCAGTGAAAAGTGTTTGTAAGAAACAAATCTATCACAAAGGCAGTTTAACTTGCTTCTGACCCAAATATCAGCCCATAATCCAAAATAATGCTTTTAATAAAAAAAGCCCATCCACAATTATCTTCTCACAACAAAACTCACCAACATCCTTTTGTTTAGAATTGTTCTTGCTTGTACTGTAAATTATGCTTGATCTGTTCATATTTATCTCCTGATTCAGACATGATTTTGATGGAGAAAAAATATCATGGTCGTATATTTTAGCTGGAAGCAAAGGTTTAAAATGTATTGAACTTGTTTATTACAAAAATACAGTTAGTTCGAGTCCTCTAATCTGACTGGATGTACTCTATATTAAAATAGAAATGAAGATCAGAAACATCCAAGCCGACTTCAAGATCTATTATGTTGCCATCGTCTCAAAGTACCATCATATAAACTCACCGGAGCAACAGACCACTGACAATGCACAAAGCCGGTTCTTGAAAGATCACTAACATGCATGCACACACTCACACACACAATATGCATGTTGACAGAGGCTAATGAACGTCCTGCGATCGGCTGCCAAAAGCCGTGAGAACCACTTCTCAGACTTGCGGTGTCCTGCTGGGTCCCTGCAGCACAAATGAGCATCGTGACAATACATTTCAGCACAGGAACACAAACTTAATCACAAAACCGGGGATAGAGCACCTACACCTGATACAGAAAAGTGCACTTCTCCACCTCATCAGAAACAAACACAGATCCTCAGCTTGCCAATAGGCACTGTAACCAAGGGAACTGATATTTATTGTGCTGGAGAAACAGTTATAGGAAACTAGACACCTGCAGTCCAGCAAATTAGCTTATGAGGAAATTGTTCTGTTTCATTTCCTGACACTGAATGGCCTTTTCAAATGACCAAGAACAGCCATGAGAGTTATTCATGCTTGACTTATAATCAAAACCCAGACAGATCTCTTTATGTGCTTGCTTAGACAGGACTGACATCTCATTGAGCTCGTTTAAGCTTTGTTTGTTTAGTTGGCAAATCTATAGGCAAATTCAATAAACAGCTCAGCAAAATGCACTGAATATTTTTGTAACGAGTGAGACAGGAGGCGTTCGGATCCAAATGCAAACTATTTAATGAAACTTGCACACAGGGTAGAATCAAGCAGGGTAAATGACAGAATACAGGGATATAAAAGGCAAAGACAATAGAATAATCCAATAGACGTGGCTGTGGTCAGGTGAACTGCAAATGTAATCCAGAGGGGCAGAGACAAGAGCGAATATCCGGGACAGGCAGGGTCGTAACAATAAATCCAGAACGGTGAACAGAACGAAGAACACAGGGAAACATGAATGGCTTACAAAAGGGAAAACACAGAGTACATCCACACAATGGTCAGCAACATAACCAGGAACAAACAACCTTTAAATATCATTAATAACAAGATAATGAGGGGGATGAACTTATCAGTAGACATGGCAACAAACAACCGGGGTGGAGACATTACTGGGTTGGTATGGAAACAGTGGGAGTCACTTCATAATACAAGTACTGAACATAGAACAGAGAGGCATACAAACAATGAACAAGGCAAAGGCAACAGAATAATCCAAGAACTTAGCAGGGGGTCGAGCGAACAGTAAACAGTATCCAGAGGAGCAGAGACAAGAACGAATATCGGGGCAGGCAGGGTTGGTAACAATAAATCCAGAACGTTGAACAGAACGAAGAACACAGGGAAACACAAATGGCTAACAAAGGGGAAAACACAGTGGTCCACACAATGGTCAGCAACATAACCAGCAAAAAAACAACCTTTAAATATCATTCAAAATCGAGGTAATGAGGGAGATGAACTAATCAGTAGACATGGCAACAAACAAGTGAGTGGAGACATTACTGGGTTGGTATGGAAACAGTGGGAGACATTTCATAATACAAGTCCTGAACATATAACAGAGAGACATACAAACAATGAACAAGGTTCGAACTGGAGTGCCCTCTGGAGGCTTCCGCGGACAATTTTGATTATAGTAACTGTTTTCGGCACAAACACACTTCCTTTCCATTTAAATTAGGCTTAGTGAGTGTAGCCCATGTGTCCTACAATTTGCTTTATGATAAACATGTCCCAATTATGGCTTTATCTTCCTTTTTTACAAAGGCAAAAATGAGCCTCCAAACATTAAAAAAACAATAATAATAAGGAGAACCTTTTGACCGGTGCATGATTTAATTAATTAATGTTTCTTGCTTTTCATATTCATTAAGACAACATATATTAATCAAATAATGAAAAAGAGCAGTTCTAACTAAGAACTGCTACATACTTTTTAAAGTGATTTTTAAACAACAATTAAACAATTAAAAAAAAAATATATATATATATATCCTTGTTTGCCAGCTGTCTGGTACAGGATAAATCAAATCTCTTTAGCCAATAAAAGCCAAATACGCGGGGAAATTTAAATCACCGTTTCTGAAGGAGGCACCATTTGTGATCTTTTTCCTGTTCCGCCCAGTTGGCGTCTCATGGGTATGATATCCTACGGTAGACAGCGGCAAGCTGCTACATACTCAAGTTGCCAAAGGTCCTCCACTTGCCTTGACCCCGGCTGACACCTGATCACCCTGAAGCCATCTTTTATTCCTCCTTCAAGAAGCAACATTAGGATCATTCTTACACCCCTGCTGTTTGGTTGTGGTGACCTCTAAGCCTATGGGAATCCAAGGCCAACAGCAGAGTAAATGGCAACAGTCGGTTTCTAACAATCAGCTCTCTCGCGCTCTTCCGGTGAAATGTTGGAACAGAGAGATGGAGGGTCAAACGAGTGGTGCTTGGGTTGCTTTCTCTCGTTCCGGCTCTTGTCCGAATTAGTTCAGGATCACCGATGCTGCCAATGACGTGTTCTCAGGCTAACGCTGCATTCCTCACAGCATTTCATTCGTTTATAAAGCATCTGTCAGCGAGCCTACAGGCAAAACCAGTCATTCACTGCATAAAACCCAAACATGGTGTGTCAGCAATTTGATAACTTTTGCCAATTTCACCTTAGCAAACAACCACTTTATAGTCCTGATTCTGCAGTACTTAGTTCACACAAAACACTCCATATTCCAACCATACTGCATGCCTTGTGTAATCATTTTCGTGCACTGTACAGGAAGTGATAAAATATGATCTTCAAGGTGTGGTGACAATGACTATTCATCTTTTTAGCGCAGATTAGGTGATATTTTTAAAAAAGCAAGATACTGACCTGCTGTTGCAAAACCCTATACACACAAAAAGTACCATTCTTTTAATAAATTAGCATTTTAGTTGAGCATGTGGTTTCTTTTTCATGCACAAAAATTTATATTAAAGGCTAAAACAGTATGTATTTCTTCAGGCTTTGCTGGCTTTTCTGCATAGTAGTTCGGGACTTTATACTGACAACTATAGACATGGATGTAGGTTTGTTAACCAAAATCACTAGCATTTTATAGTAAAAAAAAATCAATCAATAAATAAAAAATATCTAAATGATACAACATTGTATACATTTGATATAAAAGATTATTAAAATGATACATTAGATTCTGTCAACTGATTGTTTTTGGGTTCTACCACATTTGCCTTTGGCTTACTTAGCTGGAGTTTTAAAGACAATTAACATAATGTTACTGATTAGGATGCACTTTTAGATAAGAACAAAAGTTGAACTGAATTGAGCTGTATGATGACAATATTTTATAGCAAAATCAAATTTGTTTATAAAAATTTTCAACATAGACACGGAACTGAATCAACATTGGACTGACTTAAGTCTTTGTAGAGCTGTTTTACAGCTGAATATTTTTTTTTTATAATATTGCAACATGGAGCTGCTTTACAGTAGAATTTTAATTAGCTTCATAGTTAAACAAGTCTGCATTGGGTCTGCTATAAAAAACAAATTTGAGTACACATTTGGATTTACTGCATAAAGTGACGTTAAACAAACTTGTAAATCTTTTCAAAGTGTGGAAATAAGCTTGGAGTTTAACACTTGTTAAGACATTGATTGGCAGTGTTGCGTCACAGTCTTTGATGATATTTCTCTCTTGCAATGGATGCACATGGTTTAAGTCCTTGCCTGCAGCTACACTCAGGAATGTGCTAGAGAAGGGAAGTTTCCTTGGAAGAGCACAGGCCTCCATTGCATCACAGAAATGGCCCATGAGCACCAACGCTGCATGCTAAAGGGAAGCAAAGATCTGAAAGTTGTGTTTTGATAAGGGCGTGTGATCTTGACCTACAAAACAACAGAACAGAGTGAACAAAAACACTAGAGTGTTAAATGCTTGACGCCCAAAAGTAGCTCTACCTGCACTGTAACAAAACTCCACTATGAAAAAACATTTAAAAACACATTAGCAACTTAGCGTGTTTTAGAAAGAGAGAAGTTTTGTTTATACAGCCACCGCACCTTCAATAAAGACAACAATGACTTCAGCTTAACAAGTTTAGACATATTTTTTACTTCTAAGGTCTTCCATGACCTCATCTCGTATGCAAATTCAGCCTGTGCCTTCATTCAGGCTGATGTAGCAGAAGATCCTGGGAAATCTTTTGGCAAAGAGGAAGTTTGGATTGCAGAAGCTCATCGAATTCGGGCCCTGAGAGCACATGAGGCGATGTCATCATGGGCCAGGGCAAGAGCGTTTCATTGTCACTGCTCATGGCACAACAATAGAGGTAAATAAACATCAGTAGCCCTGACTCCACTCCACTGTCAGTCCAATTACCCACAAATACATACCTCTTTAAACGTCTATTTGTCCATGATCTCAATGCCTCGTGCCTGAGGTGTTTTTTCGGGGAAGGGGGAGGGGGAAGTCTGCGGGTATGTGTTTGTGCATGTATTTAAACTGCTTTCACACTGTTTAGAGATTTTTGCTGAGTCAACAGTTATCCTTCCTGTTCAATGGCCAAAGTATCCCATCCAGCAGATAAAGATCTGCCCTCTGTCCGAACCCCATAAATCACACAATTCACACAGCCACTGAAACTCTAAAACTCATGAGGGACAAAAAGGCCATAAAGCATCAGCCTGTAATCAGTAAAATAAATCAATGAAGATTATTCAATTAAATAAACTAAAAAATCTGTCTTGTTGTACAATAAAATAAACTAAAAGTAAAGATCTAAAAGTGAAAAAAAAGTACATGACAACATGTCTAATCTTTTGTAACAAATAGAATAAAATATTTATTTTTATATTTAATTTTTTTTTTTTAAGTAAGAGAAAAAAAAATCTGCTGTGTAGATGAAAAAAAAAAAATATATATATATATATATAAGGAAAGGATATATAAGGAAAGACCTCATTGATGTTGTGGGTATTTATTTCTCAACTCTAAATGCAAATTCAGGATAATTCTGTCAATCATACAACAACGTCTAGGTTACGAACGTAACCCACATATAACCCACCAACGACGTTACATATGGGACCAATGTTCCCTGCCCAAGCATGAGAGACAGCGATTGTGTCCGTCTGAAGAGGTCTGCCGCACTCAGAAACGCATGGTCGCATAGACATTCCGGGGGAATGGCTATGAAACCGTGATGAAATAGCTCTTTTTTGACGCCCGGTTGCGCAGGAGAGACCTCTCGCGGCACTGCGGCACTCAATGCTGAGGTCTCTTGCTGACGAGCAAAAAAGACTGGCGCTTTTTTAAGCCTTTAAAAAGGCTGCCAGTCTTGCAGGTCCGTTGACAGCTGCCCAGATGAATATGCTGCAACGACGAGAGAGCATGAACTCGGACAGGAACTCTTGAAAATAAGTGTTCTCCTCCAGCAGACTCGATACATCAGACGAGGCT
>JAUYWG010000047.1:16286901-16299239 GCA_034779775.1 Enteromius afrohamiltoni
ATGGGGAGCAGCTGATGACGAACAGGTGTTAAAATCATGATGATTGGGAACGGGTGATAAGTGACTGTGTGCTTTCGGTGAGTGCTGATCCTGTACCAGGTGAGTGTGACAGTGTGACATTACCCCCTCCTCCACGAGCAGTTCCTGCTCTCGTACCTGATGGTGGGGGCGGCCACGACCTCTAGGGGCTGGACAGGTAGGGTGTGACTGATGGAATTCAGCAGTTAAGGATGGATCAAGTATATCAACTCAGTTAACCCAGCTTCTCTCCTCCGGGCCATAGCCCTCTCACTCAATCAGATACTGGAGCCGCCCATTCCGCTGCCGGGAGTCGAGGATAGCTTGGACTCTGTAGATGCTTTCAGCTGCTTCGACTTCAGGAGGAGGGGGCTCCGGGTGGTCTGTGTATGGAGGAAACATAGGGTCAATGTGGCGCTTTAGTAGAAAGATGTGAAAGGTAGGTGCAATTGTATAGTGCGGTGGTAGCTTCAGTTCATAGGTAACATTGTTGATGCGTCTAAGGATGGGAAATGGTCCTATGAATTTAGGGCTTAATTTGCGGCAGGGCGTCCAAAGCCTAATGTCTCTGGTGGACAACCAAACTAATTTGCCTCGGTTGGTACTCTGGTGTTGGGGACCAACGAGCATCAGGCCACCTCGTATGCCTCCTTACTGCTCTTTGCAGGTGTATATGTGCTGACTCCCACACCGTCTCGCTCTCTTGGAACCAGAAATCGACTGCCGGGACTGAGGAGGGTTCTTCATTACAGAGAAAAAGCGGCGGCTGATACCCTAGAACATATTGTAAAGGTGTTAATCCGGTGGTCTCTTGTCGGAGCAAGTTTTGGGCATACTCAGCCCACGGCAGGTACTGGCTCCAGGTTTCTGAGAGATTCTGAGACAGAATAAGATCTGAGATAGCGGGATATCTCCTGAATCTTTCGCTCCGTCTGGCCATTCGTCTGTGGGTGGTACCCCGAGGATAAGCTGATGGAGACTCCAAGTAATCGAAAGAATTCCTTCCAGACGCGAGAAGTAAATTGTGTCCCTCTATTGGATACAATATCCTCCAGGATGCCGAAGTGTCTGAAAAGAGTTGGGCAGTGATCATTGCTGTGGGTAAATCAGGTAATGGTATTAATTTGCAGGCCTTTGAAAATCGATCTACGACTACCAAGATTAGCTGACTACCAAGTTGTGAATCCATCAGAATTAGGTAAGTCTGTAGCGAAGTCAATGCCGATGTGAAACCAAGGCCGTTCGGGGATAGGTAAAAGGACCAGCTTACCCTCTGGTAGACGACGTGGTGTGGTTGTCATAGCAGAGACAGAGCATCCTTTTACATACCGGTAGGTATATCGGGCCATTCATGAAGTTCTGAAACACTGATGGAGAGTTGGCCAGGCCATATGGCATAACGCAATATTCGTAGTGGCCGCTAGGGGTGACAAAAGCGGTTTTCCATTCGTCACTACTACGAATGCACTTTGCAGATCTAGTTTGCTGAAGATTTTGGCCTGCCTTAATGCTTCCGGGGTTGATGGTATGAGTGGGAGTGGATAAGAAAACTTCACCGTTTGTGAGTTGAGAGTTCTGTAATCAATACAGAGTCTTAATCCTCCACCCTTCTTTGCGACAAAGAAAAAACTGGAAGCTGCTGGTGAGGTAGATGGACGAATAAAACCTTGTGCGAGAGCCTCAGAAACATATTCCTCCATAGCTTTCTTCTCGGGTAATGAGAGTGGATAAACTTTAGGTAGTTTAGGTACTCTAGGTAGCTTGGGGAATGAGGTCAATTGCACAATCCCACCGACGGTGTGGCGGCAGGTGAGTAGCCGCAACTTTACTAAAGACATCCGCATATTCCATATATTCAGGTGGTATGCTTATTTCTCCATGGATTTCAGGACTCTCAATTGTGGTGGAAAAGCATGGTATTTCAGGTTGTTATTAAAACAGAAAGGACTCCATTGTAAAATTTCACCACTACTCCAACGTGTGATTGGATTGTGCTTCTCCAGCCATGGTCATCCTAAAAGGATGTCTATGGAGGCTTCAGGCAGTATAAAGAAACTAATGGATTCCTGATGAAGACAACCGATCTGAAGATTGAGAGTACTGGTACTGGTATTAATGGGTCGGGCATCCAGGGGTTTCCCTTGGATCGTGATGATTCGATATGGTATTGAATTCTTTTGTGTGGGAATCTGCAAGGCATCAACACAGCGTGAGGAGATAACATTTCCAGCCACCCCAGAGTCTACTAAGGTTTTCATCGGGAAGAGATGAGTGTCAATCAGAGGTATAGTGTGAAAATTTTGACTGAAGTGACCTGTACTCACCACGGCTCGAACTGGTCTTATGGGACAGTTGAGAAGGCGGTGAAATGGAGCTCCACAATATAGGCAGAGACCTTCACTAATCCGTCTTGATCGCTCTTGAGCAGTAAGTCTATATGAATCTGTCTGCATTGGCTCTTCGGTGATGTTAGGTGAAGGTGCGGACGTTACAGGTACTTCACAGGCTGCGAGATGCCTGTCACGGAACACTGCAAGTCATGCAGACTCATTCCAGCCACTGGAAAGGGATTGAGTGCGAAAACGGAGGATATACTCATGTATAGGGAGATCGTTTTGATGGAGTTGTAGCAGCTCTTCCTGAGAGGTGGGTTGGCCGAAGACTAGACAAAACTGTTGTCGAAACGGAGTCAAAGATGTGAGATGTGGGCTTTCGGAGGTCCACAAGGCTTCTGCCCACTGGAGAGCTCTTCCTGAAAGCAGAGTAATGATTAGAGCAAATTTAATATGGTTAGTGAGAAAGCGAACTGGTTGAGCCTCGAAGTAGAGTGAGCATTGTAACAGAAATCCTTCACATGATGCTTAATCGCCAGAGAAGGAATGAGGTCGGGACACAGGGCTTGCAGAAGTTACTGGGGTGGTGTTTCGTAGCTCTTGTAAGATCTGAAGAAATGTTGAATATGGTTCCGCACTCACTGCTATTTCCTCCTGCTCCATGTATATTTTTTTGTCGGGGCTGAACTTCTGTCACGCTCAGGGAACACAGACAAAAGGGATTCAATCAACAGGTGAGTTTATTTGTGCACAAACATAGGAATTCTCTTCGGCAGGTAATTCTAAGGTGATGTGAATAAAAACAGTTCCACAACTAAAGCAGGATCACCGCTGGTAAGTATTCAGTAAAGTCTTTCATCAAAGTCTTACAAGCCACCGAAGTTCAATGGGGATTTCAATCAGCGATCCAGGCAGGTAAGTGACAGGTTCAGATGAGAAACAGCATTTAACCTTGAGCTCAGCCATCGCATGTCTGGCTCAGCGATCCTTTATGGGGAGCAGCTGTCAATATGAACAGGTGTCAATAATCAGGTTATTGGGAACGGGTGACAAGGGACTGTGTGCTTTCGGTGAGTGCTGATCCTGGACCAGGTGAGTGTGACGGTGTGACAAATATCATGAACACAAAGCATTAAGCATGAAGACTAGATCCACTAAAATGCTGATTTATTCAAGTAAATAAAGTTATTTATTTTAGTAGTGGCAATAGAAATAAACAGAGAAGGTAAAGTAAAAATAAAGGATAAAGTAAAAGTTTCTTAATATATAGTGGTATAAAATTACATACCATGAACACACAGAGGGGAGAGCCAGTGCTGCGGTGCCCAAGGAGCAGTTGGGGATTCAGTGCCTTGCTCAAGGCTCTTACCATAGTCCTGGTACTAAGGGTGGAGAGAGTGCTTAACATTCACTTCTCCCACCCACAATCCCTGCCGGACCTACTTAATGTATGTAGGATTGACACAGAGTGGTTGAACTAGGTATTGCAGTCCAAATTCAAAATACTGGAGAAGGGTTTTTCACACGGCCCCTCCTTCTCAGACTTGACACACATTCAGGTTGCCATGATTTGACAACACCAACAGGAACGAACGCACATGACAATGAATTAAATGAAATGCACTGTATTTTCTGATAAGCAGGCAACCTGGATGCCGAAACACTACTGACTTTGTGATTGGGAGATAGATGGAGGGTGGCACTTCAGACCAAAACAAAACATGACAACATAAACATCAGTTGAGGGCTGCAACTGCGCTTTTTAAACAAGAATATCCAGGCTGTACTACTACTGTCAGCGATATGAGTACTTTTAATTAACATGTTTTCTTAATGCCTTTTGAACATAACATTTTATGATTATTACAATCAATTTCTTGCATACGGTACCTTTAAAACTTTGTGTTACAAGTCCGAATCTCTATCCATTAGGCCACGACTGCCCCATGCCCAATTTAGACCTAATTGATCTCCACTAGTAGTAACTAATTGTACAGAAGAATTATTATTTTAATCTTCTCTCATTCTATGACCTACCATCCAGAATCATCTTTCTCTTGTTTTTGTCGTTTATATAACATTCACTCGTATACAATAGATTATGATTACTGTACATTTAAATAACCAAAAAATATAGAACTGTGCTATTATTAAGGTTGTATCGGTATGGCGGTTTATCGTGATATTGACATGTACAATTATTATATAGTGCACATTTGCTTTTTACCGTTTTTGAAAAAAAATAATGAAACAAGATCTCACTGGTCACACCAGATAACCTATAAGTTCCCTTTCAACATTTCACTCGTACTGCGTCTGCTAAGAACACAGTCAAATCCCGCCATGCTATAAGGTCTGGAATCTGGAAGCCTGAGAGTGAACCTAGAGGAAACCCGAGGTCTTGTGACTCGGCTGATGACCTCAGTTATCAGGGATGTCGGAGGGAACGCACAGAGAGGAAGCCTCGTCTTGAAGCCGTTTGTGAGGAGCGCCTCCAGTTTACCACATAGGGAAAGATTCCCTTTTTCAGCAATTGAATGTCTCTCTATAGGTGCAATGCTGAAACGCAAGCTGCGTCTACTTTGAGCTTTAGGCGGCCGAGACGCCAGGCTCGCGGCGGCACCCATTGCTTTAACCAGAACTGCAGGGGCCTCATACGCAGGAGGCTGAGCTGCAGGACCGGCGAGGCTGCTGACATCAGACCAAGCATCCTCTGGAAAGCATTGAGAGTGCGCTTGGGGCTGGGCTTGAAAGAGACAGCCTGTTCGCGGCCTGCCCTGGTGAGAGTGCTGCGGTCATTCACTCTGAGTCTATCACTTTTCCCAGAAAAACAATCTGTTGGCTGGGGGACAGTTTGCTCTTCGCGAAATTCAGTCCCAGGTGATGCAAATGGTTGAGTATGGTGGAGTGTCTCTGTGCCTCTCTGCTTCTATCTGCGATCTGGCTAAAACGAGCCAATCATCCAGATAATTCAGCACGCTGGTTCCCATTGCTTTTAAGAGGGGAAAGCGCTGCATCCATACACTTTGTAAATGTGCGGGGGGCTAGGGAGAGACCGAAGGGGAGGACCGTATATAGATATGCAATCCCCTCGAAGGCGAATCTCAAAAATGGCCTTTGACGGGGAGAGATTTGAATATGAAAGTAAGCGTCTTTCAGGTCCAGAGAAAACAGCCAGTCTCCTGGCTGAATTTGCAAGAGGATTTTCGGAAGCATTTTGAAGGGCCATTTGTGAAGGGCGCAATTCAAAATCCTTAAGTCTAAAATGGGCCTGAGCCCACCGTATCGCTTGCAGATTAGACAGTACCTGCTGTAATGCCCTTTTTCTCTGTCTGAGGGGGGAACAACTTGAATCGCCCCTTTCGACAGCAGCGTGTTGACTTCGGCTTGCAACAGTCGTGCAGCGGGATCTCTGGATCCAGCACGTTCTTCGGCCGGGGACCCTGTCTCCTAAGAGAGGGGAAGCGCCGACTCGCAGAGCACTGACGGGCTGCTGCTTCGGCTGCTGTGCTGGCGGCTTTAGACGGCTAGCATAGGCAGAGGCGGTCCTCTTGGGCAAAAAGTGCCGCATGGCTTGCAACGCTTTCTGAGCCTCCATGAAGCGCTCGGTGAAGCCTTCGATGAAGGGGCCGAACAGACCCGCTGTAGAGATGGGAGCGTCCAAAAAAGGAGCCTTGTCGGAGTCCTTAATTTGGGTCAGGTTTAGCCACAGGTACCTCTCCAGCACGACGAGGCTAGCCATGGAACGGCCGATGGCCTGGGCCGTCACCTTTGTTGCCCTGAGTGCCAAATCTCCGTCATGCCGTCGAGTGAAGCGAAGGCGGTGGTGGCACTGTTCCTAGCGCGAAGAGTAGCCATGGCAAATAACTCACAGATGTCACAGTCTCCAGCGAGGGCAGCTTCTGCGTGGTCCTGCACCAGGCTGCCGACTCACTGTTCGTGTTCGTCAGTGGGCTGCAGCGACGAAGCCCTGGTGGAGCAGCGATGAGGCATGGTGAGTTGAGAGATAATTTTAGAAATTTAGAAATTCCGCTGAAATCAAGCCAAGCGGCAGCAGGGGAGAAGTCCAGCTGCAGATTTCAAATGGAGGCTTCCAGTCAGGGAGAGCAAAGAATCCGTCACTGAAGGAGAATAATCTGAAGATGGCTGGCGCGTCCTTGCTTATATAGGCGTGGGACCCACCCCATCACGCCACCTTGGCACCAACCGCAGCCATTGGCTCAGCAGTATCATGCCAGGGGGGTGATACAAAACTCAAAGGTCTGTAGTACAAACTTTCAAAATAAAAAAAAAAAGTTTGGTTTAGCCTCAAGAAGTAAGGACTGAAATATATTACTGTTATTAAATATATTAGCATTTGCCCATGTTTTTTTTTCCATGCTGTTAAAGAAGAAGAACAGCTTGATTTATTCTTGTCTAATATAAAGAGAAATAACTTATTCCTTATTTTGTTCAAATGGGAGATGCAAAGCTTTGTTTGGACTCATCCTTACATGTTTTTTTTTTATTTTTTTGGTAAAAAAAGTTTGTTACAATAAACCATGTTCAACCAAAAACCTTATCTCCTTTTATTTATTAAAGGGTCATTGTAGCTGATGATTATAATAATAATGATGATAATTTAATACCGTATACCGTGAAACCGTGATATTCAACGTGAAAATGTCATACCGTTCCAACCCTAGCTATTATTAATTGCCATTAGGCATTGCATCATTCCAATTATGCCATCTGTTAAATATCATGTGAACACTTTTATTTAACAGTTTATTAATTGCTACATGTTTGACAAGAATCTAAGGTGTGAGATAAGATTTTAACAGCAAACAGTGAGGTTTGTAATTGCGTGTGCACCGTGCATTACTGTATTAACAATGAGGTAAATGCTCTGGAAATAAACAGAAGCTGTTCAGTCATGATTGTTGGGTGGCTAATCCTATCATATAATCATTGTTCATGACAACCAGCATTGCTTAATCTCCCTCAGAGTCTGACGAGAGAAAAAGAGAGAGAAGGATGATTTTAAAATGTTCTGATCTGATGACCCGTGACATCAGTCTGGGTCATACTTTCCAACCAGGACCACACAGACAAACACACCTTCCATCAAATCACTTCAAAGCATCAGAGAGAATGATTGAGCTTGTCTGAAGACAGCCAGAGACACATAAAAAATAGATACTTAACCTAACCTTGATCTAACCTGAGTCACTCATTCAAGCCATATGACATAACTCTGACCAAAACATGAGAGGAAAGGAATGAGCATACCAACCCAAGAAGTCATCAAGAAGCACACAAAACCTCATCAAAGATCACGAAACAATGGCTTGGCTGATTGTCGCCCACTACAGTCCACTGATACAGCTCACCTGCAATTAATCTAGAGCAAGCTGTGCTCTCTGGCTTTCCACCCGGGTAAGATGATGCTCTGTGGGTGGTGGTCTCCAAAGGCCTGTCAGGACAATGGATCAAATGCCAGCGCTGTTCCTTTGAACTATTGTGTCTGTGTCTCTCAAAGGCATTATCTGAACCAGGACTACCTGGCCTGTCAGCAAAAGAAGCAGGCACTGCTCAGTGTAGCAAGAAATCCACTTGTCTGTTATGTGACATGGGAAATACTTTCCTTTATTGTGCTGCTTTGGGTTCTCTCTGGGAAATCTTTTAGGTCTCTGATGTGTGGAATAAATGTGGATAAGATCATGATTCAAAATGTTTTCATCAAACTGCTTTGTATGTTAGAAAGCTAAATTAAAAAAAAAAAAAAAGATTTTTTTGTAGTTACACAAATCACTGGATCAAATAAGATACAAGGTCATCAAAGAATTGACCATTCCACATGTTTTTATTATCAGATATATGTTTTATCTATGATACCTCATGAAGTCAGTTAACACTGAGAGAAACTGAGAATCCACCATTCAAGATAGACAAGACAAGAGAGCTGATTAGTTTCACTGTTTAGGAACAAAACCACCAGCACCACCCTACAACTTGTTGAAATTCATCCAAATACAACATGACATGCTCTGATTAACCGAGCTGTTGTTTCGCAAAAGTATAGAGACACTGTGGGGGCAAATTTTCACAGGTAAAATCTTGTTATGCTAATCAAAGATTTTTGAACAGGTTCATAGGATTTTGGCCAAATCACTTTGTATTCATGTCACTGAAATGGTTACGCTTTAGTTTAAATGTTAAAGTCTGTGTAAAGTCAATATTAAATGTGTGTTCTGACTTTGTCACTTCACAGAAAAAATGTGTTATTAACCACCCAGCCAAATTTGAATGCAAAAAAATCTGAAGTAAATAAAATAAGGTATCAAAATCTTGAAAAAAATAAGCCATCTTCAAAAGCTGGGGGTGTGTCTGCTCACGACACTGAAACCCACTCACAGCAAAGCTACCATCTCTCTTAACTGTATTCCTCAAGCAGCTTGATTTAAATAAGGTTTAAATGTTCAGTTGACCAAGATCAGTTGTTTCAAGTACTAAACAGCTCTTATAATTTTGCAAGAGGGGCAGTGCTCAGTGGCTCCATTGCGCCACCAAGCTTTAATTTAGACCCCCCCCCCCCCCAATAAATCCTGCTTATGAAAATGGTGAAAAACAGTTTAACAGTATAACTCCACCATTAAGTAGTATATAGTTTGTCTCGGTTACAAATGTAACCCTCGTTCCCTGAAGAATGGAACAGAGACGTCATGTCGGTGACCAATGAATAGAAATCTCGCTTCAAGACAACCAATCTACTCTCCGTGTATGAAAACACGCCAATGAAATTGGCATGCACTGATTAACATCCAGCTGCATCTGATCGCAACGCGAGTATAAATAGGGAGTGGATTAAGCGTTCATTAGTTTGTCGCTGAGAAACCGAGCCGGTGACACGGCCCCCTAGTGGCAGTACAGACCCATGGTGAAGGGATGTAATGTCTTCGTTCCCTTCTTCAGGGAACAAGAGTTACATATGTAACTGAAACGTTCCCTTTCAGTCAGTCACTCCAAGTCACGTCATTGACTGACGAATAGGGATCCCTACCAAAACGCTGCCCCTTCCAGCATCGTGTGGGAGTCTCCCAAGCCCCCAGTGTTCGGCCTCTAGGGTGGGACTCCGACCACAAGATACCTGAACTGCACTACCATCAGTAACTATAGCACATGGACATCTGAGAAGACGTGCGGAAGTCAGCCTTCCCCTAGGAGGTTAAGACGAATACACATATATCATGAACTTTAATGTAAATGGAATATAGGAGGTGATTGAACCCTCATGGACAGCAGACTGCCGTGGGAACATGTTTTTTTTTTTGTCTTTTACCTTGGAATACCTATATGGAGTCCACAAAGGGTACTGCACACGGGGCCCCAGCCCTCTAACAGCTCTCACTGTATTCATTACATCGAGGGCCTGGCGCCAGATGCTCCGCAACATCCGGCTGCCGACAGAGAATGAGGAACTCAACAGGGTCTACTTACTGGGCACTCTGGAGAAATTTGTTGCCAAGTCGTCCGAAACCGGGACACTCGATGCCATTGCCTGTTTGAGGTGAGAACACGGGAGGATACCGGTTCCACACGAAGGCTATAAAACCTGGTTGACCCGAAGACCCAACAGGCTGTCCCTGTGTTTGCACAGCCTGACTCTGTGCTAGTGTAAGCCAGTCGTCCATGTAGTTAAGAATGCAAACCTCTTGCTCCTTGAGCGGAGTCAGGGAAGCCTCTGCTACTTTTCGTAAACACACAGGGTGTCAGGGAGAGCCCGGACACATGCTTGGCCTTTGGACACAAACCTCAGGAACGGCCTGTGTCGCAGAAGGGTTGAAACATGAAAGTGAAAATCCTGGGAACGGATCCTGGGAAACCAATCCTGGGAATGGATGCACTCGAAAATGCGTTTCTGCGTCAACATCTTGAATGGGAGCCTGTGAAGTGCTCGGGTTCAGGACTCGCAGATCCAGGATCCGCCACAACCCACCACCTTTCTTGGGCACTATGAAGTAAGGGCTGTAAAACCCCGTCCTCATAGCAGCTGGAGGGACCAGCTCTATCGCTCCCTTCGCTAGGAGGGTAGCAATCTCTGCACGCAAGACAGGGACATCCACAGCGTTCACTGTCATAAAGCAGATGCCGCTGAACTTGGGAGGGCGCTGGGCGAACTGAATCGCAGGGGGAAGTAGGTGCCCAGTTCAGGCATCTCAAAGCTCTGCGACGGTCATCTTCCCACAGGAGGAACATGACTCGTCCACAAAAGCTGCCTCTGCATACCTAATGCCTAATGATACCTGACGCAGTGATCATGACCGACGCCTGGGAATGCCAATTTTATTGCCATATTTTCATACACGCAGAGTAGATTGGTCATCTCGAAGCGAAATTCCTATTCGTCGGTCAATCTTCAAATCTTCTTCAGGTTTGTAAATCTTCAGTACAAACCTGAAAACTAGAAATATGATAAAAAAAAAATTTTTGCACAGAAAAAATGAAAAAATGTAAATTGCATAGCAATAAATTATTTGAATAAAGAAAATATATATACAGAAAAGAATATACCTGAATACTCCTGTTCAAAGGTTTAGGGTCAGTGAGATTTTTTTAATTAATGCTCAAATATATATAGCGGTTTATTAAAAACATAAATTAAGCAGTTTACAATATTGATATAAAATGTTTCTTGAATGACAAGCCAGCATATTGTGACATTGAAAACTGATACAAGTTTCTGGTTTGCAATCACAATAAATCACATTTAAAATACAATAAATGTTATTTCAAATTACAGTAATAGTTTATATCATTACTAGATTCATTGTAATAAAAATCATACCTACCTCAAACTTTGAACGGCAGTGCTTTGCTTTATTTATTGAGGAAAATATGCATTGGTGTTTGATGTAAAAATGTGAAAGCAGCAGTTTCATGAACTGTTTCAACATGTGCATGAAACAGATACAGAAACAATCCTCAGTATTCACTAAATCCATGACTGTGTGGGATTCAGACGAAGAGTACCAGGCATACTAGCTGGCAGGGCAGCTAAATGAGAGATGCTGGCACAGGTGAGGAGCTGTTAAAACCTCATAAACATACTCTCACAACCAGTTTATGGATGATGGTGATTTATTAGCGTTACATAAACCCATTAGCACACACTTGCTGTGGGTAAGACTGTGAGTGGGGGCCATCTCTATAATCACAACAATATCCTTACTGTAACACCTGATCAAACGCATCAAACTCAGAGTAACAAAAGTATTTTCTTGACAACACAACAAAACAGAAACCAAATACAGGTAAAAATTATTTTCAAAAGACTTAATTTAACTCACATTCAATGTCTTCTTGAATTGTCTTCTTAAGCATCAATCACCACACACAATCCACTTCGTTTCTGCTAGACACTGAACGCTGTGGGTCTAATATGTGTGTGATGCTGGATTACAGTACTACAAATGTGCAGATGTGGAATCATCCACAGATGGTCCATCATCGCGTTAACACTGGCACACTGACCCACTGATGGGCACCAATCAGCTTCCACCACTACTACTAAGGTATATAAGATTAAATCATTTAATGTAAAATACTGCAGTGATTCCCCTTTATTCATATAAATTCTATTTGTTTTAGGCCACAGATTGAGAAGACTGTAATGCTAGTGTTAAAAAGTAGTATGGTAAAAGTGTTTATAGCAGAAACTGCAATACAGTGCAGACAAGAGATGCAGAAGCCTGTTTTAGATTAAGCTGATTAAAGAGCGACAGATGGACCAATATCTGAGAAAGAACAGTACTATTCACACAGACGTAACAGTTTTATGCAGACATCACTGCACATCTGTACGCATGTGCGATATTCAGGATAAAGTAGGTCAACACACATGAGCATTACCAAATAAACATACTATGACCAGTATACCTTTCAAATAAAGACAAATTTACAAAATCATTATCTATCTATCTATCTATCTATCTATCTATCTATCTA
>JAUYWG010000047.1:16306941-16325419 GCA_034779775.1 Enteromius afrohamiltoni
CACCGCATCACCTAATCAATCTCCTCATTACACCTGCCCAATCAAATCCCCTTCTACCCACTATAAATAGCCTGTTCGCTTTCCTTCCACACCCTGCCTTTTACGCATTCTACGGGATTGCACAACCGAAGACACATCATCTCCTCGCTACCTCCACAAAGACCAGATTCCTCAGCCTGATACTAGTCGAGCTCAACCCTGAGCCCGTCTGAGCTTCCACGCCAGCCCACGGCTTCCTATTTGAGGCCTTGCCCGCGCGCTCTTAGATCTAATTCACCCGCTATCCACCAAAGCAATCTAAGCGAAAAAATCCTCATTACTTACCACTCACTGGCCTTCCGCCTTTTTTCTCCAGCCCCAGAAGCAACAAAATCCCGGCAACATCTCAGCGTTGCAACATCTCAAACAAAAGCAGCAAAAGAGTGCTGAATTGGCCGGCGCTGCCTAATGACATCAGACGCAAGCTGATGCCATACGCAAGCCACGTACCCATGACGTCAACACGGCATTCTCTACCATACTGTCTACGCAGAGACTTTTCTCCTTTCAACCTTCACAAAGGTTCTCTCTCTTAAAGCTTTCCCCTTCACACCTCCGCTGCAGGTACTTTTTACAAAGCTATCCTTCGTCCCTCCCCACCTCAGCAGAGGTGCCCTATCCATAGCTACTTTTTTTTCCCCCATTCTATCATAGATGGGGTTTTGGTTCCTTGACGCTATCTCCTCTGGCTTGCTTAGTTGGGGTCACCTGATTTCCAGTAACCATCGTCATCTTGACCATAGAGACCGTCTCTGCATTTGATAAATAAAAGTTAAATTAAATTACCATCACTCTATTTCCTACTTGATAATGTTCAGTGCTTTGCTGCAACCCGCTGACCCATCCAGCATCCTCCTACCAAGCGCTTTTGGGAGGCTTGCATCCGGCTGCTGTCCTTATTTAGCTTTTTTGGGGGGCATGAAAGGACCGAGCCAGACGCCGAGCTCTAGCCCTGGCTAGGGTTCAAGCCTCTAGGGTTCGATGTCCGCCGTCTTCCCTCAGAGACAGAGACAGAATTGTGGCAAGGCACAGATCTGGCCAAGGTTAGAAAAAAATTCTGCTGCACTTAAGGTTCCTAAGAGCACAGTGGCCTCCATAATCTCCATAAAAACGTTTGGGATGACCAGAACCCTTCCTAGAGATGGCCGTCCAGCCAAACTGAGCTATCGAGGGAGAAGAGCCTTGATGCGAGAGGTAAAGAAGAACCCAAAGATCACTGTGGCTGAACTCCAGAGATGCAGTTGGGAAATGGGAGAAAGTTGTACAAAGTGGTGCCCTCCACAGGTCGGGGCTTTATGGCAGAGTGGCCCGACGGAAGTCTGCTAATGCTAATGCAGTGTGTACATTAATGAGGGAAAAAAAAAAAATGTATGAGCACAGCGAAGAGTAGAGTTTGAGTGGCTAAAGACTCTTCAAGGATCACAGCTGGAGAATTGCAGAAAATAGTTGAGTCTCAGGGTCAGAAAACCTTTAAAGAAAATAGTCAAATAGCCCCTACACCAGCACATGTTATTGAGGAGGGTTTAAGAAAAATTCTCCTCACTCATCCAAAAACAATCTCAAGGATGTTTAGTTGTCAGACAGGACTGGAACTACAAATGGGACTGGTCTGATCTATGTTCAGATAAAACTAAAAAAATAGCTTTTTAGCAGTGAACACTCAAGATGGGTATGTTAAATAAGCTGTGTTGTGATGTTGTGGGTCTAAATTTCTGCTGGAGGTTCTGGACATCTTGTTTAGAAACATGGAATCATGGATTTTATCAAATACCAACAGATAACAAATCTAAAACTGACTGACTCTGTTAGAAATCTTATAATGGGCCATGGTTGGGTCTTCCCCCGAGACAATAATCCAAACACAAACATAAAAATAAACACAAGAATTAGTCACTGAGCAAAAAATGAAGCCTTTGCCATTGCTGTCCCAGTCTTTTGACCTGAACCCTGAGAAAAATATGAGGTGCTAACTAAAGAGGAGAAGCACCAACATGGAGCTGGTATTCTGAAGGATCTGGAGAGATTCTGCATGAAGGAGTGGTCTCTTCTCTTATCAGGTGTTCTCCAAACTCTTTAGGCATGACAGGAGAAAACTCAAAACTATTATCTTGAAAAAAAGACATAGCAATAATTGGGTGCCAATAATTGTGGCCGACATGTACTGTATTGGAGAAAAACATTTATTTCATCATGAGTTTTTCTCACCATTTCTATTGTTTTACTTCAATGAAAGGTTAGAATTTAGTGTATGTTTTGAATGAAAGATCAAAATGACAAACAATGCAGATTATTTTCACAATCACCTTTGCTCAGATTGCAAATAGCAGAGACTAATGAGTTCACGGCAAACGGCCAAAACTGGACAACCCATAGCGTTTCCTCTGGCTTTTATGCATTTATGCACAAACGGCTGATTGGTTTGCTGGAACCAATTAAACCTAAACTACAACATAACATGAATGCAAAAATGGTAGTAAATAAAGAAAAGCAATTTGCAAAAGAGAGAGAAAGACGAAAACAAAGGAGAGATGGAAGAGGTAGCGGGTGAGTGCGCAACAAAGCAACAAGCCCCCCCAAGTTGATTTGCTCGTTGGTGAGTAAAGCTCCCAGTCCATTAGGCCAAATAACAACCAGGTGCTGTCACTGCCGCTTTTCATGTAAGGAAGGTCTGCTCTGTTTCATGAAGAGACGCAGGAGGTCGGGAAACGGTCCAGCCAGAGCCATAAAGAGTTCTCACCGCATTTAAACTCTTCTCCTCTCGTACTGTCACTTGAGTCTCTCTCCTCTATTCCGAAAGGGCACCATACTTTCCATTTCACGTTCTGACATCAATGCCCATTACAGTACCTCATTCCTTCATAAACGTGGGTGTCATCTCCCCCTGAGTGAGACCTCCCTCCATTAACCGTTCACGCTGCTTCCCACAACAGAGCACGGGGCCCCTAGGCCAGAAGCAAACAAGCTTTTTCCCCCTCTCCTCTCCTCTCCTCTCCTCTCCTCTCCTCTCCGTCTGTCTCCCCCTGAACTTTTAATGAGAAACAAGTAAAAGAGTAGGCAATGGAGGGAAGAGGAATGTTTGACAGAAGTACAGAGGAATTTGACAAAACAACCACAGACAATACATGTGAAGGACAATAAGAAAGGGAACAAAAACCCTTCTGACCGAGTTCAAACGGTAGACGCTCTCGCAAACAGAAGACCACCTGGACCAGCTTGAGAAATCAGAGTCTGACTAACACCCTAAGACTAGGAAGATCTTGTATAAGAGTTTTCTCAAAGAATCTGTGACTTAAGCTCTGGAGAATCAAGGCTTCGACCAAAAACCACAGCAGAAAGAAGTGAAGAAAACATTTTTTATAAGTATCCCTCCATTAGTCAAACAGAAATGACAGGAAAGTCAATGCCTAGCTTGGGTGTGCCTCATACAGTAGACGCTAAGGGGTAAAGCCTTTGCTATACTGTGCTCATTCACACAATCCTTCTATCAATGGGAATACATGTCAGAACAAGGAATGAAAGCATTTATCTCTTCCTTCTGGATCTAGTTTGTCAGCCTAGGCTGCATCTCAGCGTCTTAGATTTGAAAAGCCTCATTCCAGAACCTCTGTGTTTGGTTGTCTCTGGGAAAACACAGTGGAGACGCTCTTGTGTGACATCCAGTGTCAGTTCTCACCGTACACTCACTCAACGCAAACTGACGGTCAAGAGAAGGTGCTATTAGAGTCAACCCAACCAGAAAATCCACTAGTTTATCTTTCCTCCCCCCCGATCTGAGAACAGTCATTATCTGACACTAAAGAGCACTCAGTCATGAAAACAGCACTTCTCCAAATCAGGGCGGGTCGGGGGCAGAGCGCACTGTATGGCTCCTCGCATTGGAAGGAATATGTTTCTTATGCTCAGGAATGACGGATAGCTTTGTTCATATCTAACAGTGAGACATCCAAATACCTCTAGGCTTGATTCAGACCGGGGTGTGGCGAGTCTTAATGTTTTTTTTTTTTTTTGCTCAGTGGTTCAACATATATTTGAAGAGTTATGTTTACCACTGAACAGAAAATTTAATGAGCAGTAAAAACATAGAATGAAAATGTTTTTGTGGGAGGGTTTATATTGTCGTATAACACTTCTCTTTCAATCAATCACCTCCATAGTTGTTATTTAATCTTTAGGAAGGCAATGGGATGGAAAATGCTTTAGAGGCATTAGATGACGCCTGGAAAACAGGCAAATAAAAAAACATTTACATTGACTTGCTATCACGTCATTTTGAGCAAACGTAAAATAATTGGAAACAACTGAAAATAAGAAATTGTCAGAAATTTAAAATTAATATGCTGTTTATTGTGTAAAGATACATTAAATAGATTGTGAGCTTTGTGTTTATCAAATAATCCTGAAGAAAATGCATTTCTCCACAACAATATTAAGCAGAAACTCTCATTTTTAGCATTGACAATAATAAGAATGTTTTTTGAGCACTAAAATAAAAAAGTTATTTTATATTTCGCAATACTTTTGTTTTTACTGTATTTCTGAGCAAATAAATGCTTTGGTGGTCATAAGAGACAGAAATGTGTTGCTTATTGTTGCTTCATAATATTAAATGCATTATCTATGTTAATAAAGAGAACCTTGTTGGCCAAATTTGTTCATACCTTGTCTGTGTTCATGATTTCTCCTGTCAACAAAGCACCTAACTAGACATGGTCTACTCAGAAAAACAAATTCTCATGCTTTACATCAACCTAACTTTACTATGTGTTTGCTTTGCATTATGTTTATTGGACTCAGCAGGAGGTCCTAACCTAAAAGCACAAAGATTGATGACTGTGGTCCAGAGTGGTGTTACTGAACGGCTATGAAGCAAACAGCAGACCAGCCGTGTGGGATTCCCCCCTCATAGAACACCAGATGGTGCAGCCCAGGACATGGTTTCACTTAAATGATTGTTTTCTGACTTCGCATACTCTTCTACCTATATCATTTACCCTTGAAGACTGTACTGCATTTAATTAGATAGTCGGTTATGTTGCAATGTATATTGTATTATACAATGTATAAATGTATTCAGTAGTGTGTATACCATAGTCCAACTGAAGTTACACAATGCTACATTGTAAATACTTAGTAATACTTTAAAAATGCAGCTTTCGTGAGCATATATATTCTTAAAAACCATTAAAAAAAATCTTACCAAGCCCAAACTTTTGAAAGCTATCTTTTATTGTAGGTTTGGTTTCATAATCAGAGAAGAGTCTTGTGACACAATCAGCAAAGTAATGCAGTCGTTAATAACTGCAACAAATTATAATTATGCAACTCTTCCCCAGATAATGATGGGGTATTTTTCCACCTCTCAAAGATTATAGGATTATCCAGGCACTTTTGGCTCATTCTCAACAAGGGATTTAGAGCTAAATAGATTTAGTCAATATAAATGCTATAAAGTGCACTGATTTCTGGGAGATCCCACTCATCATAAAAGGGCCCCTAAGACATTGCACGCACTCAGAGGATAACACTGCAGTAACGTTCTCCAAACGCTGACATCAACGTTGGAGAGGAGGGTGGTGGTTAGAGTCAGTCAGCAGGGTGTGACTATGGGACGGCTGGCAATAGGTGCCCAAGGCTATGCCAGGAGGAAGAGAGATTCCAAGTTCCTGTCCAGATTTCAAGGCTTGACATGACTTGGGTCTACAACAGTTAAATCTTTATATATTGAGTTTATTAATATGGTTTCTTCTATGAAACAGTGTGAGAAACTATGGAAACTGGGTCCAACAGAAAGTCTAAACTGTAATTTGTGTTTGCTCAGTGGTTCAAGTTGCTGGACTTTGCCATGGCTCATTTGCTGGGTTTGATGGAAAAGGGCAAATGCTACCTAATTGCCTCTTTCCATTTTCCATTATAGTAGACCATCATGGTAAGTGACTATGGCAGCGACATACACTTTGATAGTTGAAGGGGACAGCATGCTCTCCAACTTCTCTTGCAGGAAGGAAAGCACAGCTGCGATCGTGCATCTCTGTGGTTCTTCTCCACGAGAGGAGCACCAGTCGAACAGATGAAAAGACCCCATCTCAGAGCATAAGCCTGCCTCGTAGATGGAGCTCTTGCCTGAGAGATAGTCTCTATCACAGCGCTTGAAAGGCCGGAAAGGTCTGACACGTTCCGTCCAGGAACCAGACGTGCAGGTGCCATATCATGCCCATCCCCTGAGAAAGAAGGTTCTTCCTCAAGGGGATCTTCCAGGGAGGGGCTGCCGCGAGGAACATGAGGTCGGCAAACCAAGTCCGGGAGGGCCAGTAAGGCGCTACCAGCAGGACTTGCTCTTCGTCCTCCCTGATCTTGCACAGGGTCTGTGCAAGGAGGCTCACTGGGGGAAAGGCGTACATGAGCCCAGAAGGCCAGCTGTGTGCCAGTGCATCCCTGCCGAGTGATTTCTTGGACTCGTAAGGGAATAAAACAACAAACAATAGGCTCAGACTCAGGGGGAGGCAAAGAGGTCTATCTTGGCCTTGCCGAAGTGGCTCCATATCAGCTGGACTACCTGAGGATGGAGCCGCCATTCTCCAGGGTGGGTGGACTGCTGTGAGGGCTGATTGGCTGCACGGTTGAGTATCCCTGAAATGTGAACAGAGCGCAACGATTTCAGCCACTTGTGACTCCACAGGAGCAGATGGCGGGCAAGTTGTGACATGCGGCGGAAGCGTACACCACATTGTTTGTTGATGTATGCAATGACTGCTGTGTTGTCCATCCGAACCAGCACGTGCTTGTGGCGCAGCATTGGAAGAAAGTGACGCAGGGCCAGAAGTACTGCTAACAACTCGAGGCAACTGATATGCCAAAGCAGCCGGACGCCTGTCCAAGGGCCCGAAGCTGTCTGCCCATTGCATACAACGCCCCAACCTGTGGAGGAGGCATCCATGTTGACCACGACATGCCTGGACACCTGACCCAGGGCTACTCCAACCCAGAGGAAAGCAGGGTTTGTCCATGGGCTGAATAGACGGCAACACACCGGCGTGTCCGCGGCTGCAACTGCCATATGCCCCAGGAGCCTCTGAAAAGTTTTTTTGCCCCAGGAGCCTCTGAAAACCGCTGTTCCTCCGGCGAGGAGCCTGGGTGCAGGCGTGATGAGTATGGGACCCACCACGACCTGGTCAGCTCTTTGTGCACCTCCAGGAAGAAAGGCACTGGGGGAGAGCGCGGCTGGGCCGCGGCTCTGGCTACCAGAAACCAATTATCCAGCGAGGGGTCGGCTGAAGGTGCACGGGGCACCTTCAAACCGATTCCTGCCGTAGCGCGGAGGAGCATAGCCGACAGTTCAGCGTTCACCGCGAACAGGGCAGCGGGGCACCCTCCCAACGCGGTGAACACTGAACTGTCGGCTATGTTCCTCCATTATTAATTTTTGCCACTATATACTGTACACAGGATGTTTTGTCAAATTAAATACGTTTCAAGTAAAGTTAAAATATTTCAAAATGCATTTAAAAAGACTAAATTAAATCCTTCAAATAACTCCCTAAAAATGCAAACATTGGTTTACTGATCTATTTAAGCATAATATTAACAGATTAAGGGATTTTCAATTTGTGAATTGCATAAACATTAAAAATGAAAGATGATCATTTAAACATGTCACATTCAAACTCAAGATTCCAAGATTATTAATAGCTACAGTGCTTTAAAAACAATGACTTAAACTCCAGTTACCGTTACATTAACTGGAATCAGCCTGATATTTGTTTGATGAAAAGAGGTCAAATGACAGTCATTCTCTGTATCCACAAGAGATTCTGTGAGCCAGAACAACATGTGGAGGAAATTCATGCTCTACGAATTCAAATCACAGCTGGAGACAGAAAGCATTTTTACAATGTACATGACAGGATAAAACCAGGCTATTTGAGATCACGATCAGAGCAGGCTTACTTTTGGTCTCTTTTGATCTTTGAAGAGCACCTGCATCTGATGGCTCAAGGAAATCCTTTAAAAGTGACTTCTGCAGTAATGTGGAAGCAGTTGAGATGAGGCAGACCACTCTAATCTGACAATGGTTTTTCCTGTAGCGTAAACAGCAGAGCGATAGAAAGACATGCAGGTCCTCAGGACACATATGGAAGACCTAAAACATATAACAATGATTAAAATCGACCCATGCTGACAGGCAGTGAATCATCTATGGTAACTGATCACATCTGGGATGGGAGAAATCATATAAACCACCTGTACTCCACAAAAATATATCTGTACAATGTTTTTGCAAATGTGTTAATGTCAGCATTATGCATGAACAGTGATGCACATTAACACTAGCAGTCTAGTTAACTTTAATGATAAATAGAATTATGAATTTGAGTTAATCTTCCACTTAAAAATGTCTGGGAACCTCTGAAGATGAGACCAAATTTTATAACCAATTTGCGCAGGAAACAAGATGAATCCACAAAAGCATGTGTAGCATAAAGATGCACGAAAGATATAAAGAGCAAGCACACAGTCAGCGGGGGATTGCTGAAAAACCTTTGTTGTTTCACTTAATCAGTTTCACCTGAAATCAGGCCATGCACCGTTGGCAAATGATGATCCTGGGCGCAGGATAGATGGGGCTTCCTGTCTGGCTTGGGCCATGCAGGCGGGCCTGACTCATCGCGCAGGAGGAGCCGTGACTACAAGTGTGAAGATGAGGGGAAGTAAGTGCACTGGTGGCCTGCCTCTCCACGGGGCTAAATCACTGCCCTCTAATTAACAACAAAACGGCTCTTTCGGAGGCCCCTGGTGCTTAAACCATTATAGACACCGTCTAACACAACTTATAACTTTTGCAGTCTGGGGGGTACGCACACAGCGCTTTGAGGTCTCGCTTTCTCTGTACTCAGTAAATGCTAATAGGTAACAGGGACCTCCATGGTGAATACACTGAGGAAGAGAAGAATAAGGCTTATTTTCCAATAAGTGGGAACATTTTAGTGATAAAAAAATTATAACTAAATACTTTTTAAATATGTTGGTGAAAATAACAATAATATTTTAAACTCTAAAATATTTTTTAATTATTCTAAACTAGGATGAAATTGTTCAGAAGACTAAAGAACAAATATATATTTTTATTTAATTTAAACAAACCAATCCAAATCAAGTATTGTAGAGTAATAAGTTCTACATAACATCATGGTTTTAAAGTTTCATGCTCAGAAAGGCAGCTGGATAAACTTCAGTGACTTCAAAAACCTGTGTTCTAAAACATTCTGGTCCAGAGAAATTTGTTGTGCTGTATGTTTCCATTTCATCTGAAGCAACAAAGTGCATTCAAGCTAAACATTTATATGTTCCCTCAGAATTGAACTTTTGACCTCAATGTAGTTAGCGGCATGCTCTATCAGTTACGCTACAGACAAATTCCAATATGTGGAATATTTTAATACCAAACTCTGTTTCCATTAACAGATGTTGAGATTTTACTCAGATATCTTCAAAGCTATTATGTGAAATTGATCCGACTAAAATTATTTGGCATCTTATAAGCCTGACCTATTGGAATTTCAGAGTGGCTCGCAAAATCTGCATATGATAACCACAACCGACCACAGACAGGGTGAAGTCTCTCTGTATTGCAGCAGCGCTTTGATTCTATCATTGTAAACAAACCTTGTAAACATGGCTCGTTAAGAAAAAAATACAAAACAGATTGACAGTTCCACAGTTTCCAGTCTGGTAGGAAAGCAAGTGAGCCAATTGCTGCAAAAGCTCTGGTTATGGCTGACATAAGTCATTTGATAAATTACACAGGCCATTGAGTAAAGCCTCTACAGGCTCTGGTGCTATATAAGCTCATGGTCACAGACGTAACGGATATGCCCATGTTTAATAAAGCTTTCCGGTTAACTAGCCCTCAGTTGCTAACATGTAGTGGAATTTTGCATGGAATGTGTCCACCCCAAATCCTCTGCTTTTGCCCCAACTTTCTAGTCATTCTGTGTTCATTTGTAGAGCGTCTGCAAACTCTAAGCTGGGTTTGAGGTGAAAATATATCCCATTGAACTCCTTGCATAATTGCCATCTTGGGAGTGCCATAGAGTGGCATCACTGGAAACAAGATGGGGTCAAAGACTGCCTATGATGTAGTGTTGTTGTAATATGGCTCCCATTATCTCCAACAATGGCCAGCAGATGAGGAATATCCTCCCTAACGTCAGAGTCAATTTGGCATAGAGAGAAGTAGTGCCGCCTCCCTGCCATCTCCACACATTAAAGAATCAAATCCCTAACTGTACTGAAGACAAGTTTAGCCATTCAGACTTTAAACGTGGTGCTTTAAAGTATTTTTGACTGTACTAAAGCATAAAAACGCCATATTACATTTATAGATATTAAGGAAACATGGTTCACAAACTTGTTTCTCTAAAAATCAGTGTTATGGCCAGTTGTTCCATTTTAAAAATGTGCTTTCTGTGTCGGAAGGACTGTTTTTGTTTCGATTTGTTTGATTCCACCCACTTAGAGTTTACCCTGTTGTATTTCAACAGCCTGGGTTGCCAGTTTGGAGAAAACATAGCATACTGCAGCCACTGAAGTAAACAAACAAGCTGGATCAGTGATTGTAGCTTCTAACAGACCTAAAAAGCCTCAGAATTCATCTAACAAGCTCTAATGCAGATAAATCAACTCATCAGTTTACAGTGTAAGGTTACTTATTTTTATTTGGTAGTTGCACTCATTTGTGTTGTGTGTTTTCTGCTGTTTCTGCAATAATTTCTTCTGTGGGCTCTTGCCAGGTTTTCTCTAGCTCTCCTTTCCTAAACCATATTCCTATCTTCTTATGTAGCCTGGAGGTCACTGGAGAAAAGAAGCCACAGTTCTAGTCTCCCAAAGCATGCCGATGAACAGTCCATGGGGCAGGGTTTACATACCAGCAGAGGTCCTCATCAAGGACCAGACAGAAGACATGACCTTGCTCACAGTTTGCACATACAAACATGCCCCAATATGAAGACACACCCTGACACGGTCTGTCTTCTCCACATTCCATCTCTGCTGGTTGATGTCTGACATGTCTCCAAGCATCTGACAGTCATTTCAGGCTTAGCAGCGTTATTTGCATAATAAAGTATCTTGATCAATCAAAACAAGCTAATACCAATATCAGGAAACAATTAAGCCAGTTTTCTGCACATTGAATATTATATATTCAGTCTTGGCAAGTGTTCTTTATGAGTATTTGGCCATGCAAGACTGCTTTACTTTTTAAAGTGAGTACACAACGCGCTGTGTGCTTCCTTTTAGAAGCAAGACCTCCTGGAAAAACGTCTCCTGGAAAAGTTCTATCCAAAAGCATTGGTAATGGTCTGGATAGCTCTGAGGAGAAGCAGAACAAACATGTATTTTCATTGGCACACTGCAGGCACATTGTGTGGGGCATGCAGCTCTACAGACCCCAGGCGATTGAAGTTTCATCCAGAACATGATGTCATTGGATAAAATGTGGCATTCTGTATGACTGTTAAACAGTTGTATCCCTACACTGCAGAGATCCCAGTATCAAAGACTGATGGTGTAAAAGACAAATGTATGGGTTTCATCATCTCAGTTTACAATCATGAAACTTGGAATCATGGAATAATACAATCTTAATTGTCTAGAAGTCATATTTTATCTGCTAGTAGTCGTAGATAAGAGTCGGTGGTTACACATTTGCGCAATTAAAGGAACAGTGCATCTAAAAATAAAAATGTCATCATTGCATACTCACCCTTACTGTTCATCATACTTACCTCCTTTTTTGAACACATAGAACCTTTATTTAGGAAATGTTTCCATGATCATGCATCCCACATTCCAAGTCATGGCTTTGTGTAAGGAACACACCAACATTTTAAAATTAAAAATTCTGTCATCATTTACTCACCCTCATTTCATTTCAAACTTAATTTTCATTCTTTATTGGAACATAAGATATTTGAAAGAAAGTTGGTAACTAGGCAGTTTTGACTCACATTAACTGAATAAATAACATCACTTTTAAGAGATTATTTATTGACAATCTTGAGAGTCAGTGAGATTGACGAATCAGTCCGATTCATAAAGAAATAATTCAGTTCACTGAAAAGAACCAATGAACGATTCAAAAGTGAACATTCATTTTTGCAGTTCAATCCAGTCAAGTAAATAAGGCAAATTACTCATGTTTCTCATTTGTAAGCCACTTTGGATGAAAGTATCTGTTAAACACATGAATGTAAATGTTCAAAGACAAACTCAACTCTCAAACATATTCATGATCAAAAGGAAAATTTGGCACTGACAACAAAAAATTGAAAACTGTATTGTCTTGAGGCACTCACTTGAATTCCATGACTTGCATTTCAGATAAAGAAATGTTTTAGCGAGGAGGGGGAGCTCCCGAGATTTGACTGAAACATCATCCCCGCGTTTAGGTTGTTCGTGAAGCTCAGCAGCCTGTTTTCAATGTTGTTGTACCACAGTTGCCAAGAACAGGAACACACCTGAGTAAATACACAGCACGCTTTCTCCCTCTCACTCCCTTTCCCGAGCGCAGATGAAGAACTCTTGGCGCTATGATGCAGCCGGTTCTTTAGTCTTCATTCTTCTCGCTGTCAGGGCTGTTAGGCTTGGCGATTAGCATAGATCCATCTTACTACAGGGCATTGTCTGACCAGACAGCAGCATATCTGCTCCGATCCAGAGGCCCAGCGTACTGTAAGGCAAGAAATCACTTTGAATCTAAAGTATCTCACTCCATCAATCTGCTCTCATGTCAGAGAACATATCTGGGCCTCCTTATCTCATGATGAAGTCTTACGGCTTAAAGGGATAGTTCACGCAGAAATGAAACGTCTGTCAGCATTTATTTACCTTGTCGTTTTCAAAATTATATGATTTTCTTTCTTAGTAGGTAAAACAAACAGTAAATCATTAGCAGAAGGTCAAAGCTGTTTTTTTTTTTCATACAAGGAAAGGGAATGGTGACTACAGCTGTTAAACATGATTGCAACTTAGATTTGACTGTACACAAACCTACCTCAGACTGCAAATTGATTTATGCTATTAAGTTTTTGTGTTCTTTTTGGCAACTGCTGATGTTTACTACATAGAAGAAATCAGCGCTGATCCTTCACTTCACATTTTTGTCTGTTCTAGGTAGTGTTATCAAACGTGTACCAAGCCAATACTGAAATTTGAAAAATATGATGATGTCAGGCCCTGCCTTCAAATGCTACCGTGTGAACACTCTTTAAACACTTTTTAAAGTGTTTTTTAAAGCTCAAACTTTTTTTTAAAGTGTGAGCACTGTAACCAATCAAAGACTTGTCAGTTGAGCATGTCAATGCAATGGCCAATCAGATGTGTTTAAATAATACCACTCAGAACACTGACGTATTTGGTTACAGCAAGTTCGTTAAGTTTGGCATGCTTCATTGATTATAACAAGTTTTTACAAGAGTAAGCTCACACTAAACTAAAGTGACTGACAGCTTAAGTGATTAACACCCATTCAAAGTAAGAATTAAAGTCATATTTTGCATGTTGCTAAACACAATACAAATATTTGGCAGTTACAAATGTACATACAGTAAAAATGTATGTAGTAGTGACAGCTGAATGCTAATGTTTTGTTCATGTATTTAATTACTATAACCATTAATAAATAACCAATTTAATATTTTGTGCCTAATTAGGACACATTTTACATCCAGTTTTCTCTCATTTTCATCTCATTTTGACAGTACATGCCATAACAAAACCTCCATCTTATTTGCAATAAAAAAAAACATAGGTACAAAAGCTGTCACTGGGGTGGTACCCTTCCAAAATTTACTCATATGTGCAGTTTAGGCACTAACATCTATCTTTAAGGTACCAAGATGCACCTTTCAGAGGTAATGCATTTTTTCCTTATTTTTTACTATGGTACCCTCAAATTTTATGGCGTAGGTCTACTGGTAACTACTGAAACTTTGCTATTGTAACAACATTAGAAGACAGAAGGTCATACAGGTTTGGAACAACAGTGAGTAAGAGATGACTAACCATTTAAAAATAGTCAAAAACACATCAAGCATCCCTCTGAGCAGAGCAGAACATTTCAAGAACATCCAAGGTTAGTTGAAAGAGCAACTATGGAAGTGATTGCCAGTTCCACTCATGTCAACAACATTTGTAACTAAATGTAGAATCCATAACCTTCTCAGTTGCGCAGTGGGGCCTCTCAGTCTGAATGACATAACCCTGTTTGCCTGTAAACTAGGAAAAAGAGAAACAGAATTGTTATAATGACTGTATTGGTGGCCCTCTCTGCCTCAGAGTAGGATTTTGGCTGAAACACTAGGCTGCGTTGGAGGGCCAGTGAGTATTAGTGGTTCCAGTAAAGTGCTCTGTGAGCCAGTGTGTTTCGTATCTGACTTCCCTCTCCCACTTTCTAGTTCTTTTTCTTGCAGACTTGCTGTTCGTTGATGGGGAAGGAATTGAGGTTTTTCTTATTTATTTATGGCTCTTTTTATACAAAGGCAGCCTGGTCCAGAGTTTTATAATGGAGGTGAGGTACAGGCTCGCCCATGTCACACCACCAGACCTCTGTAAAATTTTACAGTATCCCACCATGTATCCATGGAAATCTGGTTTCAGTGACGCAAGGCTCATGAGAACATTATTTACTGACATGATTGCAGGGAGGTGGTTACATTGGACTAATCACAGAACTGTTCCTCCAAAGCAGGGTTCTTCCTAGGGTTAAGTGCATCACTTAAGAAGACAACAACATTTGAACAAGGTCACAACCTTCACTTTAAATGAAGCATGCTTACTTGTAAACTAGCACAAAAACTGTAACAAATTAAGGTCTTGAAAACGCAGAAAGAGTAACCAAGATAGCATCGAAGTTAAATTGAAGTTGTCGCTAAGAAACTTGGCTTTACACAGAGAAAACTGCTTTTCGTGCCTAATTAGGACACATTTTGCATCCAGTTTTCTCTCATTTTGACGGTGCATGCCATAACAAAACCTCCATCTTCCTCACTGAAGATCTCACTCTGAACCATGTTCATTTTCCCTCTCATCTCCACTTTCCCCACTCTCTTTTCTTTACCCATCTGGCTTTTATAAGAGCCAGACCCCTATGGAAGCATATTAAAGCAACACAACATGAACGGCAGGAGAGGTAAATGGAAGGTAGTGAAGTCTTTTGAACCTCTGTTACATTATAACCCTCCTAAACACATCCAGCTGGCCAAAGTTCAGGGAAGACATAAAAGGGGCTTTTGCGTGTTACCTCGGAGAATGATAATAGCCAAGTACCACTAAAACTACTGAGACACTTCACAATCAAAGGAACGACTCCCCACACTTATTACTGGCTGCTAATGGGAAGTCTATATGAAGGAAAGCTCTATGTGAAAGGATGTCCATCTCATAACACGGCCAACAGCCATCGTAAAGGAGAGGAAATTTTCTGTGAAAGCGATTAAACCCAATTAAACCAGGGTCAATTAAATTTCCTAAGAACAGGATTTGTACTAATTTCACATGACAATGTCATTTTGATGACAGTTCAGAAGCTACAAGCAAAAAGCAGCTTTGATTTTGGATCGTGTCAGCCACATGAAGCCCAGAGTTCAAGATTGCAGATGTAGTATCTATATCTTTATTCTCACACACTGCAAAACCACAGATCTGTTTGAATTAGCATTGAGAATGTTGAAACCTCTAGTCTTTTACCATATGGTCTGGTTTGGGTTGTCTGTTTGGAAAAAGACAAAAAGAAAGATTAAAACAGAAAGGGGAGAGCAAGACAATTTGCATGTTGTTAGTGTGATGATAGACTCTATCGATGGTGAGTCTTTGTACGTATTGTGTGTGTGTGTGTTTGTGCGTCTGTGTATGCAGTTTATGTTTGGGTCATGTGTTTTCTGTGGTTCCAGTGTGGAGCTTCTACCACACACAGTAAATATGAGCTTGTGGTGGGACTGCAGGGTTTGAGGAATGCTCTCATGTGGTAGGGCCACTAACCACCATTGACAAGAGAGTCAAGAGTCTTTCGTCATCACTGCTGGTCGGTGACATATAAGGGACGTGGAGAGTCTCTATATGGACAGTGACTGGATCAATTTAATGCATCTTTTCTGATTGGAAGCATTAATTTCTTAAAAAAAAAAACAGAATGGTAGTATAAATATAGTATATCTATTCATCCACCATTCATGAAAGGACATTGGGTCCAACTTTATACTAGGTGGCCTAACTTAATGTACTTAAATTTAAAATAATCATCTGATGTACACGTTTTTACATTGTACTTATATTTTTAAAAATATATATATGTAAATGCATTTGTAACTAATTTCTGTAATTACATTTTGAATTACACTGTTGATGCATTCCTTAAACCTTACCCACCCTTACCTACCCAAACTACCAAACCTGTCCCTAACCTCACCCATATCCCACCTCAATAGCAGCAGAAGTTTTTTGCTATAAAATATAAACACAGTAAGTACACTGTACTTATTTTCTGACGTGAGTACATAGTAGTAGTTGGGTCTCAATCATAAATGTTAGCTTAAAAAGGCATTTTAGTACAAAAAAACCCTTGTTTTTTTACTTGGGATCATCAGAAGAATTCACAGAGCTGTAGGTGCAAAACGCAGCCAGAAACAACACAAGATTTGATAAATCTCCCACCATTTAACTGTTATCATAGTTATTCTGGTCGTTGGCAACATTAGCTTCGAACTGATTATTTTCAATAAAAGCTCTTTTTCATAGTAGGCCTATATCAAAGTCAAAATTTAATTCTGTGTGATACAATACCTATTGAAAGGAACAAACATAGAAATGCATTCCCCAAAACTGATATTTCCCAGAAGTGGAGAAAGCTATATTTCTAGTTTAACAAGCAACGCTGATTAGCGGTTGGTCTGAGATGAATATTTCCACAGCCACAACATCCAGAGATGGATGTGAATGGAAAATAGGTGGGAATGAAAGAAAACATAAGGGGGAAAGTCAGGGATTCATAGCCCATGCCAAATCCAACGCTTGTAGTGATAAGCTCTCGGTATGCTTTGTGAATTCATCAATAAAATAACTTCAGAACTTCAGGTCTGCCACAAGGAATGAAAATTTGTTCCAGCTTCACCCCTAAAGATAAAACATGTGGACATATTTTAAGCATTCCCTGATACGTCTATCAGTAAACCTCAGGCTAGCACGTCAACTGTTTAAATACATTATCCAGACATCTTAGAGAATGGAGAATGAAACACTGGGCTGGTGTAGTTGACCTTGTGTGCCAGAGGTTCTGGGAAATGAATCCAAAAGGTGAGATAAAGCCCAGCATCTGTGTGTGTGACTGATGCCACACAGTGAGACAGCGCTCAAAGAGGAAAAGCAGTGCCCTTCTCCCCACACATGGAACAATACAACTATGTGATCATATTTGTGATCGCTATCAGTGTTTGGGTTAGACCCAGGAAATGCAGAAGAGTCATGAGACATGAAACCATGTCAATTACCTGCAGATCTCATTCACAATGTTTCCTGAGCATGTCACAGTTTTGATGCTCTTTTAGAAAAAGAAATGAAGAGTAATTACCTGTGTTTGTTTGCTTTCCACTATTCTCATCTTCATGGACATTCTCTAATGTCCTAATACCACAATCAATTTAAATGCTTCTTTGATTAATTATTATATTTGAATTAACAATAAATAATAATTAATATAACTTTAACCTTTTTTAGGTATGATGACATTATATAAATATCTCAATTTAAAGTGCCCCTATTATGCCATTTTAAAGGTTGCTAATATTGTTTTATGAGTGTCTTAAAACAGATTTACATGTATGCAAGGTCAAAAAACACTTTAAAAAACACTTAATTTTACCCCATTTCTAAATGTTTCGTAAACGACTCGTGTGAAGCAGTTCCAAGACTCAGTTTCTCTAAACCCCTCCCTCCCGTGAGCCCTCACTGTGATTGGTCAGATGGCACAGTCCTTTATGATTGGTCTACCGCTTAAACTCATGATGAGACAGACAGACAGTAAAGCTGCAGCAATCACAATTATAGCCCCACAGCTGAACAACAGAACTACAGAAACGTAAGTTAGCCACTGGGGTAAAGTTGGTTTTATATTCGCACATTCGGACTTCTGCGTTCAATCGGGATTTAAAAATGGGAATTTCGGTTAATTATCGTTACCGACCAATATGAGTACAAACATGAACACATTTTTCTGCAGAACTCTGCATTTTAAAGAAGCTGATAAACACGCTTACCTCTATGGAGTGTCGTGACGTCATCGCTTGTCTGAAGGACCATCTACAAATTACATGTGTGGGCCGTGGCGCTAGAGAGCACAACAGACAAGTGGATGGTTGAACACAAAATCCCCGAAGGGTGGATTTATTGG
>JAUYWG010000047.1:16345323-16355554 GCA_034779775.1 Enteromius afrohamiltoni
ACCTCATGATTCTCATTTGCTCTGACATGCATTGTGAGCTGTAAGGTTTTATATAGACAGGTGTGTGGCTTTCCTAAGCCATAGCTGTGTCCATAGCTGGACATAAATTAAGGTGTAGAACCATCTAAAGGATGATTAGCAAACATCACAAAACTATAGCCAAAAGTATAAAAGACAGACTTACATTTTTTGATCTGATAGATTTTGTGATCTATTTGTGATCTAATTAAAATTAATAAAATAAGGAATTACACTAAAGTGCCATACATCAGTAACTTAATGATGAAGTATAAATCACAGTGTATTTTCATTTTAGTTTTACTAAATATTACAATTAAATATCCTTTTGGCTGGTAGAATAAATTGTATATATAAAAAAACACACAAATATTGATTGATAATTACTGATTAATGATGCTGACATGTTGTGCATGTTGTGTAAATGCATATGTTGTGCGTACAGTATGCATAACTGTGTTACTGTAGCTCTAAAAAAGAGGAGACTTTAACTTAAAGGCTTTGCTGAGCCAAAACCAGTGTGTTTGACTGAGGTGTCAGTTCTGAAACTGTGAATAAGGCGCAGCAACATTTCCATCCTCAGCTAGAGCACTTGTGTTTAAAAATACACTATTTCACAATCCTCCAGAGTGCTGGACGGAGGTACTAGGCCAGATTTTCCTCTCGTCTGCAAACGTAAGCATTCCTTTGGATTACATTAAAACTTTGGTGTGTATGTGAGGTGAAACCGCTATGTTACTCTGACAGACCAGGTTCTGTATGTTACTTTCAGTTAGTTCAGCACTAAACAAAGAGGATAAGTGCCCCAACTGTATCTCAGGAGAGATTTCCTGGAAGCATTCCTTGAAAAGCTTTACATAGCAGGGGGGAATACACAGAAGCCAACTGTACGGAAAAAATACACCCTGACAGAACAACTGATAGCCAACAGACGTTATTAACCTTTGTAACAGAAAATTCTGATCTGGCACATCGAGTTACAGTACACTCCCCTCAAAAAGCAATCCATCTGGACAAGAATTACTGAACTGGAGATGCTCTTAAAAAAAAGCCATTCAAATCAGCTAGTGCTCATGCTTAGCAGCATATGCAATGCCTTTCAAAGTAATGTTAAACTCCCAATGAGATTTATATGCATGACTTGGCCACTTCAGAACATATTTTTCGAAATTTTGGATGAGGGTAGTTTGAGCTGGAAATTTACAACATTGGCAATCAAATCGAAAAGCCGTAAATGATCGTCAAAAAGTTTGCCATATGATTGAGTACAGAATGCCGTGCTGGCCATCAATGTTGTATTGTTTATCACTGCCGCCTGTTTTGCTCCTTCTGTTTTTCCAAGTGGCTGACGTTTTTTATCTTCTGATCATGCAGAAACAAGCAGCAAGGAATGAAACTCTTTGGCAGCTTAACAAAGCAGCGTGGAAACATATCTGCATATGTTGCATGCACGATACAGCAAATTCCTGATGAAATAACTATAAAAACTCCAATGACAATATGTATTTCACATTTTACAAGGCCCTTTCCTTTTTCCAATTCCTTTAAGCTGCAAGGATTCTTCAACACATTATTTGTAACCTGGATTGAAAAATGAGTATCACAAGCTCTTGTACAACACCAACTTTTGTGTGTGCTGTAGTGGTTAAACTGCTGAAAATCTATATATTATACATGCTTTTTCTCAAAATGCATTCAAAACTATGTACACCGAAAAATGTTACTTAGTCTACAGTACACCGTAAAACTAAGCATGACCCATGTAATTTGATTCCCAAACAAATGGCTATTATGACCCGATCCCATTTACTGAAGCAGAAACAGAGCTAAACTAATGTAATCAAAATGACTATTTTTGTGAATCAAAAGCATTCAGTGCAAAGATTTCAAAATCTTTCTCTAATGACCTCATTATTTGGAAACAGACCACTGAAAATTAAATGCAATTAAAAAAAAAATATTTTCTTTCTTCCTCAAAATATTTATAGCTCAGAAGTAGTAAAAGAATCATTGATGTAAGGATGGCTAAGAATGGCTAAGAACTAAAATTGGCAGCGGTGTCATAACACACAATCATACAATTCCCAGCACTGTGATGAAGACAATGTCTCTGCATTATTGATTTATAACTGTTAGACTTAATTAAAGAAAGCTGATTCCTCATCATTTTATGGTTATGCCAGTTGAGTCCAAACACATGTGATTGTGATGTTCTATTGAGAGATACTTCTGACACTGTTGAGAATCTGCAAACCCCAGTGATAGACACTGCAAAATCACTGCTTCTTGAAGTCATTTGTGGCCTAAATGTGCTGATATAAGCATCAATCAAATGCATGTTTTGTGACCAAAATTATGTACCAGGAACACATGGGATACCCAACAGTAAAAGTAGCTCTTTAACGGCAGCCTGCTAACCGCTTTTGCTATCAGACTCCTTTCCTGTTAGATCCGTTTTTTTGTTGCTGTTATATCATTATCGATTACTGACTGCCAAGTCATAAAAGCACATAAAGAGCATGCCATCCTGCCAGTGGCATGATGGTAGTTGAATGCAATGCCCTGCAGTGGAGGTACAAACCTTCCAGGTGCCCTGGATTTGTACAGAGCCATTAGCACAAGAAAAGGGAACCCGCAGAGTACAGAACGAGAGAGCATGCAGCTGTTGTCCCACAGCTTAACGGACACTATGCCTGCCACTAGTAATTTAGACCTGGGCAAAAAGAGAGAGAGAGGGGGGCGAAGAATGAAAGAAAGTCTATAAACTTTGTGGGTTAATCCCCCAGAGGTGGAAGCTATTATGTGAGGCATAGATAACGTACTAGAGCATATGGAAATGATCAGTGAAAGAGAGTGTGACACTCACACAAACACACACGCAAACAGACATGCACGCGTTATCTACATGCATATCTACGACTGCATGGATAAAAAGTGTGGAGTGATTTACTAAAAGTTGAACTCAACATCCAGAAAATCACATAAATGTGCACAAGCAAAGATATCTGAATGCAAACAGAAGTTTAAGAGCAGTATCCAAAACATACATATTTCCCAATCTGAAACATTCAGCTAAAACCAATTTTGTGCTAATTTTGCCTTCCGCTCACTCCAGGACACACACATATATGCAGAACAAAAGCGTGGCTCACTCCAGCACTGGAGCATGGCTGAGGAAAAGCTCAGTTTTCAGACTGGGATGCTTCGAGTTCCAAAGGGGCGTACATGAAAGAAAGACTGCGCAAGGAGAGTGCCCAAGGATACACGGCGGTGCTCAATGTGAGGACAATTTAGGCCTGATGGAAAAAGTGGGATCAAAGGACCGAGCTCCATAATTGCACATTCCCCAACTAACACCGTGCCATTTGAAGAGCGAGCCAGACCTCCAGTCTCCTCAGAGAAACAACTACATTCATTCCTCTTTACCTAGCAGAGCTGCGCTCTGTGTTTCAGGGTTAGACACAAAAGAGAGGGAGGAGAATAAAATAGAGAGGGAGGGAGTAAAAGAGAAACTTTGCTAGGGATGGTGAACAAATAGATTTCTAAATAGGTTTCTGAATAAAGACTAAAGACCTACACCCAACGACTCAAGAGTCCAATACTGTATTGATTAATAACATACTTGTACAGCAATAGTTAATTTAGAGATCTAAAATGATCAAAATCTCATAATAATAGTACTTGGTAACATGTTAGGGGTTGTAAGATTTCATGTTTTTGACTGAAGTCTTTCCAAGACATGCATGCATTTATTATATTTATTATGTAAATCACTAACCTTGAAGGGACAGTTGACCTAAAATGAAAATACTCACCCTCATGTCATTCTAAATCCATATGCTACCATTTTTGTGAAACACAAATATCTGCATCGCTTCAGTCTGATGATACACAGTGCAACCTTTTAAGCAATTTAGATGGGCAACTTTTTGTTACTTGTTGACAGACAGCAACATTACTTTAAAAAGCTGCCCAGTGTATCATCAGCCTTACATTTAACATTGTAATCATGTCTGTAAAGCTCTGAAAAAGACTGAAAAAACTTTGCAAGACAGTACCACTTATAATAACTATGTGGTGCTTTGTTGGAGTTTTTTAGTGCATTTTGGCATTTAAACTGGGCTATTATAATCAGAGAAAAAGCAATGATTTAAAAATAATCTTTTGTGTTTTAGTAACATTTAAAAAAAAAAAAACTAATTTTGTCTATTTGCAGCTTTGCATATTTGGATCAGAATATCACATCAACTCAATATGGCACCATTAAGGCATGCATCAGGGCTATCACATTCAGATTTATGGAGATATACATTTAGGATGGATGGGGGACCTCTTGGAAATGAAATTCATGTTTGGCCTCAGTGCAGAGGCAATCACGGGGAAAACGATTCTCTTCAGGAGTTCTAACCAAGCCAATGCCCAGAGGTTATTAAAGAGTGTCGTTAGCGTATAGAAGAATGAGGAAAAGAGCAATCGGGCAGCTCAATTCGCCATGCCAGCACTTTCTCTGTGTGGCCATAAAAGAAAAAAAAATGAATAGTAGTGCTTTAAGAGTTGTAGTAACGAAATTGCTTCAATGGCACTCCAATTGTTTCTCTCTCTGTCTCTTGCTCTTTTAGCGGTCAACTCTTACTAGCCAATCTAGCAGACATCTCAAATGACCTGAAGCCAAGTTTGGTTTGTGTGGGTTCTTTTCTGCTGCCTTTGGTGATTAGTGGAGATGTTTTGAAAGTGCATGTCCCCTCACACTTTTCAGAGGTCGACTTTGACAGTCCACAAGTGCTTGCTATTAGGATTTGCTTGGTTTTATGTTGCGTCTAGACGTTAATAGTTGGTTTGTGTTCGCTCTCTCACCGATTCCCATCCTTCTGTGTCCAACAGATGAGCCCCTCCTCTCCTATCCAAAACCAGACAGGGAGAGTGACGGTTTATGCTACTAATGAAATAAATACACACTAGCAAGTTCAGTCTGTTGACAGGATTCCTCTGGGTGGATGGAAACACACGAGCAAAAAGCCAAAATGTAATTTGTGAGGTTGAGGGACTTTTTCAAATCATGACAAATGTTGACTTCTACAACAAGTCTCTGTTACAAGGAGATAAGATCTGTTTTTTTTTGGACTTTGAAATTAATCGTGTAGTGGAAAAAGAACAGGAAATTGTGAGAAAACGGATGAGGGAATGAAACTAGCTAGATTTGAACTTGCATGTCCCATATGAGAACCACAGCCTACACCATTACTCTATCCAATGATTCGTTTTTTTCCCCCCTTGCTCTTACAAAATAGTTCAATGTTTTTGGATATATTACCATGGCAACGCAAAAAATGTGGAGTAATTGAGTGCCCTCCCAATTTTTTAGCAGTCTTGATTCCAGAAGCATTTTCCCATTCATTTTTCCCATATTATAATTCATGAACCAAACCAACCAGCTACAAGGTGAAACACAACATTATAAACTTTGATTAGAATCAAAATAATATGTAAAAATCACATAGCCTACACACATACATATTTAAGTTGCTTGAAAGCATAGAAAGATTGCTTCATACAAAAACGATGCATGCTGATGGCTTCAACAGAAGCAAATACCATCGATTAACAACCTCATAGCTCACAGTAAAGTCTGTCTTGGTTTATAAGTTATTGCTAAAAATCTAATTCGCTATGGAGAAAAAGCATTGGATTTTACTTCTGTGACCTGACTGCTGCACTCTACATGTCCAAAAGTCTAGATGGCTCTTAAATGTCAGTCAAAGGACTTCACAAACAGTTCAGCCAAAAATATAACTTCTGTCATCAGCTATGCCATAAGAATTTTTTACCCTATCATTGAATAAAAAAGAGAATATCTTCCTATGTGTTCTACAGAAAAAAGCCATAAACGGTTGGAACTATTCCTTTAAAGTTAAGACTTCTTTCACTCAACAGACATATTTCTGGTTAATATCAATAACCGATGTCTCTAAAATAGGGTCTATTGTCATTTCGAGCGATTCCAAAACAGAAGTGGCTCCCTATTCTCCCAGGCTGTGTTGTGATGCCCAACTCTGATAAAACCCAGGCCTGGGAAAGGCGGTCGGCAGGGGGCCTGACTTTTTGACCTCTGCATGCCCCCGGAGGTTCTTACACACCTCAATGGGACAATTGTTCAGCTGCCAACGTTTTCGTTACTGCGGAAGTGCGCACAAATCATTGGTTTGAGACAACTCGGATTTCTCCTCGATATTGACGTTAGAAACAATGCGTCTCATTATTACTTTGTGCTAAAGTCCATTCCACAATGGACTTAACTTGATAGCCGAAACCAGCTTTTCCCTGGTAGATGGATTGGCATTTAAGGAAATTCATGGTGGCAAAATATACCAGACAAAGCTTTTTTACCCTCTCCGATCAAATTTGAAGTACATCACATCAACAGATGAGAGGTAACTAATACTAGTCTCTTGAATCATGGCTACTCAGGAGTCGTGAGAAGAGCGTGTAGGATCTTAGACAGGTCAAGAGGTCTAAGATTTCCTGTTTACTGATGGAGGCCGAAGCCAACCTGAGACGCATCTCGTCTGTCACAACTGTTTGTGCGGGCTACCTGCGGTTTCCCTTTTGGGACTGTTTGATTAGCAGATTAGCATCACTATCAAACAGACTAATGAATTGCTGCCAAAAAAACATTTCAGAAAGAAGACAAGGTACTAACGACTTTGAACAGTTAGTGAAAGCTCAACTGGTAGAATATAGCGTGCTATAGAGTAAATATATTATATATATTATATTTGCCAAACTATTATAGATACATATATATATATACAGTATATATATTATATATTACCTCACATTTTTATATCACTGCTCCCCTAACTGAAATCCAGATTAGTAGAATTAAGAGAATTGAAATTAGAGAATGAAAGTGAGGAAAAGAAAGATGAAATGGTTTAAAGGGCTCTGCTCTGTGATGTAGCTCATATCTAGAGAGTGCTAATGTGTAAACCTGACCCCGTGGGTCTAATTGGAGAGGTCCTAGAGGTCAAATGCCTCCCTAACTGTTATGATTTGTCACTCTTCACAGATCGAGTACCTCCGGAAACGAAAGGTCTTCTCCTGATCCACTGAGAACATACTAGGAGCCCCATTATAACATATACACACATACGCAGGATGTTCTCACAGTGCTCAACATCTTACAGCTTTGCTTACTAGTTAGAGATGTACTTCTGACCGTGGTTTTAATAATTTTCTATCATATTCCAAGTAAAACTGCTAAATTGAATTATTTTTTTTTTTTATTCAAATGCAAATAAATTATTTTGGCATCCTGTCAAGTTTAAGAAGAGGAAGAGAGTCATGAGGAATGGTGAGCACATGTCTCAAGCATCTAAAATTATTACGCAAGGAAAAATTGCTACTTTTTCTTCATGTGCTACACTCAAATTTACACTAATGCCCAGCTGTGCACAAAGGTGCCAAAACAGTGCGAAATGTGCATACACTTTAAAACCCTAAATTATACCAGCACTGAAGCCCACAATCCCAAACACAGCAAAATAAGATGCCCCAAGGACATGTTCATAGTGTGGTTAGTTTGCTTTAAAATGTTGTTACCCCATTTGAAACTCACCAGCACAAACACACACTTATTTTACACTTAAAATCAGACAAATCTGTCATTTCCATATAGTACACATAAAACTATAAAAACAATGAGATACATTGTTACTTTTTGTTTTACCAAAAAAAAATCAACATATTGTGTTATAATTTATTCAATTTTAACAGCAGTAGATATAATTCTACTGATGCATTCATTCATAATAAAAAAAATCTTTACGTTTTCAAAATTAATTTAAATTAAGTTGGAAACAGATTTTTTTACGCTTTAAGTGAGTGGTTAATGCTGAAGTTAAAGAGTGAGTTCACCCAAAAGTGAAAATGAGCCTTTCCCTACTTACCTTTTAAGCACCCTGGGTGCATGTTTCAGTCAAATCTAATCTGAGTTATATTAAAAATTATAGTAAGTGGATGGTTCACTTTAACAGTCTAAAACATGTAATAAAGTGCACACAAACTTAACAAAACGTCCCTCACATGGCTCCGGGGGGTTAATAAAAAATTTGCTACAGGCCTCCAAACATAATTAGCATTTTATTTAACATGTTTTAGACTGTTAAAGGAAACCACCTGCATAGTGCAATGATAGAGCTTAGAAGTGCCAGGATCATTTTTAATATAACTCAGATTGGAATAATCTGAAAGAAGAAAGTCAAAAAAGAAAGTAAAAAAGGCAAAAATGGGCATGCACACTTAAGAAAATAAGAATATATTTTTTGCATCCTTACTACATATTACAACAAGTTTTAGCCTATTACTATATTACTAATTCTAAATGAGTTAACATAAACACAATTATTGGAGTGATCAATGTTGCATATAATTTTTCGATTTGTGGAAATAATTTCCATTTAAATGAAGTGGTTGAAACCTAACCAACATTTTTTTCACATTGCATTTACAAATATATATAGGGAAGCGACACTCCACAGAGATTTATTGAAACTCCACCAATTACCTAAGAGCACTCAGCCTGATCCTCCTTTAAGTTCCCCATCCATTTACATTAAACTGCAGCATTATCCCCCTTTCCTCTTTAATAATGAGGTTTGTTAATGATTCTTCTTTGGGATTATTAGTTTAGCTACATTCTCCACATAGAGAAGAGTCATTCAGATGAACAATGTTTGTTCGAGAGTATATTGGTTGGTGGCCTGATATTCTGTTTCTCAGCTCTGGCATTTTAATGCAAACACCTTTCATAATAAAACTCTAATCAGTCATAATTCTTTCAATCATAATGCTGTTTCAAAACCACACAAGTAGCTTAAAATGTCTTGGGCATTTCACAAAAAAAAGGTTTTCATTGTGCAGTTTTAATGTGCTGTTTCTTATTTCCAGGGGAGCGATGTACAAGCCAGATCCCCAAATCTGTGCCAGTAAGTCTCAATGCTATTAAATTTAAAATGTCAACATTTCAGCTGTACTACGGCTATAACGCTGCACATAGCGTCATGTTGCACAGTCCCTTTCATAATGAGCACTATAAATTAAGCGAACTCTTTGCCCTATGCTGCATACCCTCTTTCGTCTTCATCTAGATCTACAAATGGGAAAATTCCAGTTTGCGATTGAGTCCAAGAGCAAAAACTCTTTCTCAGTATGAGAGCCCAGCCCAGTCGCTATACCAGTCGAAGTCTGTGAGGCCTGCTGCTAGCCTTTTCAACCACTCCACCTACTCCCATGATGCATTACTCAATGGGACTTCCCCTAATGATCAGAAAACGAGGAAAAGGAGGAAAAAAAGCCAAAGGATGAGGCGCTGTCTGGCTGTGTGTGTGTCTGCAAACGGCAGAAACAAGGGAAACAGTGTTGTAAACTCACTGCTGCAGTAAGACACTTTTTGTGTTTGTACAATGAACAAACAGTGTGTAAAAACATGTTAAATTTATAATTATATAATCTATATACTCTACATTAAAATCCACAATAATGTAACGTACAGATAATCACTATGATGATGACAATAAAGCATGGCTAATAAACCTAAACTAAAGACAATCCATTAAATGTTGATAACTTGAAATGTTTAAAACTGAATTAATAAGAAATTATTAAATATAAAAACATAAATAAATAAAATGAACATAAATATCTTACACTTTTATATATTTAAAAAAAATTTAAATTCAGTCTAATGATGATTCATAATTTTTCTCTAAGGAAAACACAAATGTATAATAAAATTCAATATAGTATTACATCCATACTACATAAGTAATCGACACGACTCCAAAATCTACCGAAAAATTGTTTGTGAGAAACATAAATACTGAACCAGTAATCAGTATTCAATAATCATAACCATTAACAATTATAATCCTTCCGTCAGTAAAAATGTCCATCCCCTGTCATCCTTAAATGGTTTTTATTTTGAAATGGTGCTGGATGAGAATATTTCTCTCCTGATTCAGACAAGACAACTTATTCGATGTAGAAAGCAATATTATGGAGAGAGGACTTGAGTCTGAAACAACAGTGTGAAGTTAAAAAGTCATCATGCTGGAGAAAATTTATTCTGCACTTTGAAAATTATAACCAGCAATGGCCCATGACCATGCCAAGTTAAAAAAAAAAAAAAAAAAACAAAAAAAAATATATATATATA
>JAUYWG010000047.1:16355654-16406196 GCA_034779775.1 Enteromius afrohamiltoni
AAAAAAAAAAAAAAAAAACAAAAAATATATATATATATATATATATATATATTAATATGTATATATAGCATCAGTCAGATAGATCTTTTTGATGATGCAGGCATCACATCCTAGATAATAAGCAGGTGAATTGAAAATCACTGGTGCATACCGTTGTAATTGAAGCTGGAATCTGCTATTACATATGCCATCCTGAAAATGTGTGAAAACAGTGATCAAGAAGATAAGCCCAGTTATTTTCCAACTATGCACAAGAAAATCTACTACAACTTTTCTGATTTTTATTCATTCTAATAAAACACTGCTAATTAAATGAATTACCATGAATTATAGGGTCGTTATGTCGTACGTACATCTGAAGGTGGTTCTTCTGTTTTCCAGTGGAAAAAAAGAGAAAATTAGATGCTGCCCTGTACATCAAAAGCAAATGAATAGATGTGACAAAAGCATTTGTCAATATTACATGCATTTTCATAACATGCCAGTAACATGATGTGTAATTAAAACTGTCTGACAGAGCAGTTAGTGGTGCTCAAAAAAATAAAGGGAACACTTAAACAACACAATGTAACTCCAAGTTAATCAAACTGCCCACTTAGGAAGAAACACTGATTGACAAGCAATTTGACATGCTGTTGTGCAAATGGAAGAGACAACAGGTGGAAATTATAGGCAATTAGCAAGACACCCCCAATAAAGGAGCGCTTCTGCAGGTGGTGACCACAGACCACTCCTAAGTTCCTATGCTTTCTGGCTGATGTTTTGGTCACTTTTGAATGCTGGCTGTCCTTTCACACTAGTGGTAGCGTGAGATGAGTCTACAACCCAATCAAGTGGCTCAGGTAGAGCAGCTTATCCAGGATGGCACATCAATGCGAGCTGTGGCAAGAAGGTTTGCTGTGTCTGTCAGCGTAGTGCCCAGAGCATGGAGGCGTTGCCAGGAGACAGGCCAGTACATCAGGAGACATTAAGGAGGCCTTAGGAGGGCAATAACCCAGAAGCAGGACCACTACCTCCAACTTTGTGCAAGGAGGAACAGGAGGAGCACTGCCACAGAACACTTTTTGCATGAGTTCAGTTGGCATCTGCAGATAGAACGGCGGATTGTGTTTACCGACAGTGGTTTCTGGAAGTATTCCTGGGCCCATTTAGTAATGTCAATGACAAAATCATGCAGATAAGTGATGCAGTGTTGTCTGAAGGCCCAAAGACCATGAATATCTAACAAAGGTCTTCAGCCTTATCAGTTACATGCAGAGATTTCTCCAGTTTCTTTGAATCTTTTGATGATGTTATGCACTGTAGATGATTTGCAAAGCCTTTGAAATTTAACACTAAGGAACGTTGTTCTACAATCTTTTGACACACTGTTTCACAGATTGGAGAGCCTCTGCCCATCTTTGCTTCTGAGAGACTCTGCCTCTCTAAGACATCTTATTTTATAGCTAATCACATTACAGACAAAATGTCAATTAACTAAATGCTCATTTAGTGGATAAAATGTTTATATTTTTCAATTTTAACATTTGTTATGTTATCTATGTTCTACTGTGAATATAATATTGCCTCATGTGATCTGCTTTTATTCAAATGTAAAAAAAAAACATCCAGACATTTTCAGAATGTGGGTTGTATTAATGAAATATACATATGTAGAAACATTTGGGTAATTTTAGAGAATGAATGTGCATCATAGAGCAAACATGCCTTTTCCCACACCATTCAACATTGACATTCATTACTCATGGTCGTATCTCTATTACATTTTGGAATTTTGCCCAAGATTAAATCTCTCAGCACCAAGAATAGGGGCATGTCACAGAGATGTGAACTGTGTGCAATGATTATGGATGTTTTTATAACTAATTTTCGGAAAAACCTTTAGGGATAATTTTTTTAAAAGTGATGTCTATATTTTTTCTGTGACAAAAATACTTCCTGACATAATATGCATAGAATCTCCACACATCCTTTGGAAATTATTTAATGAGAAACCTGCATCATCACTGATATCTGTGGCTGAGCATGCACTTGCATGATTGAGACTGCACATGAATAAAAATGACGTTTTGGCTCAGCGCTGACATATTTCCTTCATAAAATAAATATGAACCTCAACTAAAGCACCAGGACTGTCTCCGAATAACAAACAACACCATATATTTCCCTGTTGAGCAAAAGGCATCAGCTGTGAAAACAGACGTCCACCTAAAAAGACACGACAAGGAGACGTCTCCAGCATTCCCGCAAACAATATAGCAAACCTCACCTCACACAGCACTATACTGACAACATTTACTGTAATAGACCACCATCTGATTTTTCTGTTATCTCTACAAAGTACAATTTAACCAGAAAAAAATACAACTTAAGACAAAATGATAGGAACACTAGTATTTTCACCAATCCGTTATTTCAATGTTTTATAGTAATGCATCGGTGAGAAATATCAGTTTACATTTCCAAACATTCATTTTGCCATTAAATGTCTGCACAAGGACTCTGATAAGAGCCAGTGTGCCACACAGAGATCTGATCTCATCATCATCCAGTCTGTCTGGGGTGACATGAAGTACCAGAACAAACTGAGACTAAATCTAAACTGTGTCTCAAGAAACTACAAGATGCTACAAGAAACCTATCCGCAAAGCTAGAGTACTGTTAAAACATTTAGGCACTTGTGTAAACGAAAAGCAGGTTTTGCCCTAGAAGCACTTGTGCATAGTTTATCAGGAAGCTTTGCAGGAAGGACACTTGAAGCATCTTGGATATGCTGCCACAGTTTCCTCATAACTAACACATTAATTTCCAAAAAAAAAGAAAAAAATAGATACAAATGCAATGTAATTCAACAGAAAAAAAAACATGTACACAACATACATTCGTTTAAAAAAAAATGATACCATTTTTTATCATTTTAAAAAGAAAGACAGAACGAAAGAAACTTGAAAAGCCACTTGAAGCTTTCTCAGTGAAATTCGTGACATTTGTCTGAGTGGGCTCTTGTCTTTCTCCAGACTTTACACACTCTGTTTCCACACAGATACCCTGCGGGGGAAGCTGGGATCAGGGGCCTCACTCGTCCTTCCCTCTCTCACTCTCTCAAACACATGTTCAGAACCTACGCATGCCACACAGAGCCCCAGGGATCCATGCAGTGGACTCCAGGGGGAAAAAAAAGGCTGCATGTGCCCCACAAGGGGCCAAAGGTTTAGAGGCCAGACAGAGAGCTCTGGAGCCCGTCATTGTGGCCCAGACTGTGGGGGAGTGCATTCACATGCAGAGTACTGCGGAGGCCAGCTGTCAATCAACAGAATCTGACACATCTACATGGTCTGCATGCATCATAAAGGGTGTCCATTTTCAGTCAGTCTGCTCAGTGATTGAAAGCTAATATTAAGCAATTAATCTATTAATATTCATTTTCTTTTAGGTTTTATATATAATAAAACCTTAGGTTTTATATATAATAAAACATAAATATAGTTATTATTATATCAACATACAAAAATAAATTATGAACTGTCATACACGTTATTTAAAATGTGCAAGTTAAAGAATTATATCTAAATTATATATATATATATATATTCAGTTTTATTAATTTTGTTGTGCATATTTGTGATATTAGATGTTTTTTGATGAATAAATAAAAGTAAAAATGTTTCTAATAGTATGGTTTTAGTTTTAGTTTCAGCTTTATTTAACTAAAATAATAACCCTGATATATGATTTGAATGGACAAGTTTAAGCAGCATGACAACTGTCTGTCAAGTCCAAAGGGAAAAAGAGTGGTAACAGCAATGTAGAGCTCTCTCACACACAAACCACTACCTTAGCTTTGTCGAATAAATGATACCCGTCTCATTTCAATCATCAAAGCTATAGGGTTTAGGGTCTTTCACTCTGTACGTCAATCAACGCCACTCACGGTTGCTTGGATGGCGAAACACTATCCACAGGCGCACACGCATACACAGACACACACACCTCACTGGCTCTGTTCTGCAGCTTCATTGATTTGCCCTCTATTCTTCCTGTTCACAAAAGATTCCTTCAAGTGCCACAGTGACAATGGCCTTAAGATCATCAGAGCGTAATGATTGCTGTCCAATGAGTGCCGCTTCAGGATTAATTGAGCCAGAATTAATTTGGGGAATTTCAGAGTACACTGAAAGGAGACTGTGGTAAAGAGCGGATAGATTTCAGGTAGCCAAGGGCAGATGTCTTCAAAACCCTTCCGTTTCTAAAGAGAAGTCGTGTCAACATTTTACATTTCTAAAAAAATGTTAAATAAGACATTTACTTGAGAAGCAGAACTACAGAAGATGTAGATAAACCCATATTACATTTCTGACAAGGCTAAACACAAGGTTATGATGGATAGAAGTACAGTGCGTTTAATGGATTATTCTGTTGTTTATCCAATTTATTAATTTTTTTACTCCTATTATACCTTTATAATACCTTTGATTTTCAGAACACAAATTAAGTTATTTTCAATAAAATCTGAGAGAAATCATTTTTGAGTGAATTAACCCTTTAACAACACATCAATTGTTTAGGTGATGAATGTCTTTCCAAAAGTCTTTAAGTAGATTAAATTAATCTTATCTTATTTATCATTTCTTTAATTTGTATCTTCAAGCATAAATCTTAAAAAAAGGAAAAAACTATAGCCAAGACAATATATAATTGTGGGTGTAAAAATAGTCCCAAACGATATACTAAACGCAACACTTTGCCCTAATCTTAATTAGATCGGCCTATTTTAGCTGAAGATGTTTTACGAAAATGTTTTTGCACTACAGGCAATCATTCAGAGCCAGTATTTGTTTGATGTTCCCTCACTAAAAAGGTTTTACCTCAGAAGATTTCGTGCAACCTTGTTCTCTGTGGTTTGTACACGAGGTAAATGTCAACAGGGCTTTATTGGAACAAGGAACAACTCCTGCAGACCTCTTCAGTCTTAATGGCTGTCTCACATGTCACAGTTTCCACCCAGTGTGTTATAAAAGCAAATGCGATTACAGTGACTAATTCAGCTAATTACTTAATCTTGAATTTAACTGAAAGTAGTCTACAAATGAAGTACCGTACTCTTTGCATGATTAAAATCTGAAGATTAAAGTTATTTATTTAATATAAAATGACTTAAATGTAAGTTCCCCCCCCAAAGCACATTTTTGCTTAAAAGGAAAATAATTTATGCCCAGCAGTCATGTTTTATAACTCAATATGATGTCAGCGTAATTTTATGATCATAAGCAGCCACATACACACCCAGACATGGAGCAAAAACATAAAACTTACAAACAGCTACTCAAGTTCTGATAAAATTACCAAGGGATAAGGGAAATAAAAGAGTGGACAGAATTCCCTGTGGGCAAATCCCTGTCTGGGTCCAACACAGTAAACAAATTTTGCTCAGTTCATCACTGCATTACAGACAAACAGAGAAAGTGATTCTAATTCCATGTGACTTGCCAGCATGGCCTTTTTGTGGTAGATGGTGGCATGATAAGATTTGACTTCCCACATGAACACAACGTTCTTCTGGCTACATTCATGTTCATGTGAGTGGGTTGATCGGTGGCTCAAAATAAAAGAACAGGTTGGCAGAGAAGTGTATCTGACCTCAGTGTAACTTGCTCCTTTACCAAAAGAATCATTTTAAAACTACCAACAGTTACACCAAAACTGCTTCACTGTCTATTTCCTATAGAAAGCTGCTTCTTATGGCAGCATCATAACTGCAGTGGAACATCCTTGAGCGATGGATTTCTACTGAAGCAGCATCTACTGTGCATTACTTATCTTATACTACCTTTCAGAATTAACGATCATGAAAGCATTAGAACTAATCCAGAGACATTAGGTAAGTATATAAATGAGTGGGAAAGGAAAGGAAAAGAAAGGAAAGGAATTCACTTGAATGCATATTCATTTTATGCTTGCTTTGAGCTAAAGAGCATAATTTGTAACTTTTAGATTGAATTCCTGATATAAACTGACAAAATGTTTTAGAAATTTCATTCTTTCTCCTTTCAAGTAGGCAAGAGCTGTCAGAAAGATGAATAGATGACGTTACAAAGATAGAGGGCGTTACAAAGATTACCACTGAGTGAACTGACTTGGCTTAATGTCTTAAAAATAAAACAAAGAAAGAGGAATGAGAATGTTTACTATGATCTGCCAACTTTGATGCATAATTAAGAACGTTTATTGTTTGACAAAGTGTGTAGTGTTTTATGTTGAAATTAATTTATGAATGGAGAGTTGACAGCTTATTTTTTTTCAACAAAGTGTATTCTAGCTTTATATCTGTTGCTGTACAGTACAGAATAATTAATACATTATGTCTCTTGTCGTCCCATCTCATGACAGAGATGTTTGAGATCTAGCACTTTACTCTTAATTAGTCTGAGAACAATCGTTTCAGATGACATACTGTAGATCTCAAAACAGATGTTTTCTCAACAGCATTCCAACAGCTTCATTGGCATTGGCAACATTTCACCTTCTGTACTTTCACATCATTCTGTTTTTTCTTTTTTTGCTCTTATCTGTCCCACTAACACATGCACAGCACGTTAATAGAGCCTACTACACGCTTCAAGTTTCAGCTGTTCTCTGTCTGCAACACTATTGTTTTTCTTAACCAGCATCTCAGTTTAGCCTGGTTTTAAGCCAAATCTTAGGATGAAAACAAAACTGCCAAAATTAATCAAAAAGGTTTTGATCCCAATCTCAAATATCTAACACACCTTCAAAGCATTTTTTACCAGAACAGGTCTCTGCTTTCTCTTTGGAGCTTAAGAGGCATTACTTTAGGAAGCGTATGTTTTTTTGTTAAATAAAACAGCTACACAAGTCAACTACACAAGCCAATAACCACTATGTCCCCAAAAAAAGAATTACAAAGTAAATAGTAAATATTAAAGTTGAAAATTTTAGCTTGGGAATTTTCTTAAATTTGGTTGATTGATATGGAAATAATTATTAACATTAAGGGTTTTTTTACTGGACATGTGATGCATCCACTGTAATTTACACCTAACAAAACATCTTTTTAGCCATCAATCCATCATGAAGGCAGGAAGAACAGGCTCATCAGTTTAGCATTAAACACTCGCTGATACACTTCATTGAACTGTGCACTTCCTGAAACCCAGAGATGCCACCAAGATACAGTCGTTCGCTAATAGATTCCGTTTCTCCAAACAGATCAAAGGGCATGTACTGTATATACATTCACCTAACAGCAACTTCATAAATTAGTGTGGTTAACAATAAAAAAAAAAATAATAATAATAGCTTTAATATAAAGTCTAATTTTTCCATCTTTGGGGACAATAAGATAAACACCTGGCTGTAAGTTGCAAATTGTTATTATTTTAGTATTTGGCTAGGCTGCTATGTTTCTACAGCTGACTTTACTGGTACACTTGGTTCTCTTAAATTACAGTGGGATTTGGCATTTGTAAAGTTATGAAAACAGTATCAATCTGATTTTACCCACCTCCCGTGCTTTATACATTCCACAAAAGGGAGAACCCATGAAAAAAAGAAAAGGAGGAAAGAACCCCTCACACATAAAAACATACATCATCTTACAAAGCTGCCTGGACCACTTGAAGTTATTGCTTTATGTGTTCATATGAGCTGTGTAGATTGAAAAGGATTTTGTTTACTTTGAAACTAAATGGAATGTCTATGTTAGATTTATTAATACTGACAGGACCATTTGGAAACAATCATCAGAAGTGTCATGGAAAAACCGCTACGTCATGGGCTGCTAGAGGCTCCACTCCGCCAGCATCAATATTTTCACCCAGCTTCAACATGTCTGTCGGCTGACGATGTTACAGTTTCAGAACGAGATAAAAGCTGTAAAAAAATAAATAAAACGTAAAGTTGTTAGATAAATGGTTGATTAAACCATCTAATGCAGAAACCACTTAACCACACATGGTGCACCTAAACACCCACAACAATAAAATATTTCAGGTTGACTCAATGCAGTATTTTAGTAACTAGGGTGTTGATGTAATGCATGACCAGATTGTGGGTTTTTCTTTTCCGTAATATTCCGCAGTAAAACAAAATGTACTTTTTTGGTCACAGGCGAGAAATTCTTTTAACTAAGAAGGATCCAAGTTCACCAAAAGAAGCACTAATCAACTTAACAATGACTCTCAATAAACCACAACTCTTTGCAACAAAACTCCCTACAAAAAGTCAAAAACAGTAGACACAGCTACAACATCTGTTAATTCTAAATAGCAATTATTTGCTTGCTCTAAAATTATTCGCAAGGGCTTATGGGTATTTCCCCAGCCACAAAGCTCACAAGCAGATGCAGCAATATGAGGTTCATAGCACTTAAGCCTTAATAGCTTTACAACAGTTAACTTAGAGTTTCCAGATCACAGACATGTCCACAGAAAATAAAGAGAAAGTCCTGCGCCATTTGCAAAAATACTCTGTCAGCAATTAAGGAACTGTAGTAAATGTTATTTTTTTAATCAATATTATCCATATTTAATTAGAAAGTCTTACTTAAAGTAGCACACCATAATGATTTGTATGATTTGAGCAGTCAACCACATGTGTTATTCTCATAACTGAAAAAGAGCACATAAACTGATTTGCTGAAAAATATAAAATAAATACATTTGTCCACTTTTTGGACACCCTAATTATATTGCCAAGTTATAGTGATGGTTGGATTTTGGGGTTGATGGTATTAAATCAATTGTCTGTGTGTGCTAACTGTTCATTTAAAGGAATATATTTTAATCATGTAAATGAAAGAACAGCATCTGTTTATTTCTGCATTTATCTTTAATATATGTGACCACATCTGTGTGGTCCACAGAACCAGACAAAAGTAAATAAACTTTCAATTGAAGTATGGTTTGTTAGGACAGGACTTTTTAAAAATCTGGAATCTCAGGATGCAAAAAAAAAAAATCAAAATACAAAGAAAATCTTGAAAAGTTTAAGTTCTTAGCGATGCATATTACTATCAAAAATTAGGTTTTAGTATATTTAGTATATTTAGTTTCTTCAAGGAACATGATCTTTACTTATTTTCCTGATTTTTGGCATAAAAGAAAATATAATTTTGACCCATAAAAATGATTTTTGCCTGTTCTTAGATGTAAATACCCTAGTGCCTTAAGACCAGTTTTGTGGTCAAGGGTCATATAATGTAACACTCTTCTTCAGTGTCCATAAATAAGATCCTTAAACTGACATAAATACATAATAATTTTGATGTCCAGATAAATGTTTACAATTTACAATGTGCACTTTTACTGTAGACATCTTTATAAGGATTATGTATAATCTCAATTCAAAACAGGCTCTACCTGTTTAATGATGTGCTGAAGTAGGGCTTCCGAACAAATATTCTCTCTAAACACTTTTATGACAAATTTAGCATGAACAAGAAACATTAAAGCATCTGTTTCTACACTCTTTATCAGTTATGAGTTTACAGGCCACCAGGCTGCATTTCTTCACACTACTCAGGAGAAAGAGAAGGCAAGTTTGTTTGACAGTTCTCATGCCTCCCACCGCTAGCTGCTAAATGGGGCAGACAGGCGGGTGAGCAGCAAACTGGGTTAGTATCAACTGAGACTCTCACTACATCCTCTGAGATATCCGTAACTTCCTTCTAGCTATAAAGCGAAGAGCAGAACATTCAAAGAGTGATTGCTGACAGTTTAACAAAGTGTTTTCAAGTTAATTAGCAACACATCTCTCAATACAAGCAGAGCCATTACTGTGTAAACATGCTTGGGCAAAAGAACACAAACGCTACTGACCCAACATTTACACAGGCACCACTACCTCAAAGGCCCAGTGAAAGTAAAAAGTTTTGCTTTCAGCGACCTGCACAAGCAACAAGATGTTATTCAATCCAGCTTTGATTTGTTTAAGCACACAGAAACAATTTTGCTGTCTGAAAGGATGTCACAGTTCAAATCAGAAAAGCTTGGATCACTTGGATGACATGCTTATTGAGGGATAATTAATAGCTTTTAAATAAATAAAAAGCAGAATGAAATACTAATGAAATACTATTACAATTTACAATTTATTATTTTATTATATTGATTAAGTAAATAATTAATAAACTTTTCAAAAATCTATAGTGTGAAATAGAATAAGCCAAAAAACAAAGTACAAATATTTAAAATAACATAAAACATAATAATATGTGTATTTAAAAATAAATAATTTTTTTATTGAAATAAAGCAATAATAGTGAAGTAAAGTTTTAAAAATGTATAGTGTGCATTAGAACTATAAAAACAAAGATGTAAAGTACAAATATTTAAATTATTTTTTAAATATTTACAACAAAATAATTTCTGTATTTAAAATGTAATTATAAAAAGTATATGATTGGGTAACTATAAACTCAATCTGACAAGAAGCAATAATGAAGTACAGAGAAACGAATTTAATACATTTAAATTAATAATTCAATTATTGCGTGAATGAGTGAGTGAATGAATAATGTGTGCACTACAAGATTTCTGTTAAATTCCATCAGACAGGCAACAATTTTAAATTACAGGAAAATGTTAAAAAGTACAAAAATAATTAAATAAATGTTATTCTGTGCACAAGAACAAAGAACTAAAGTCAATCCCAGTTTCATTCTTGTTATACACAATAAAAAAATACACCTTTAATCAGAACCGCAGACACTTCTAGACGCCTAAACAATCTAACTTTATAAAATTAAAGATGTCTTGGAAGAGGATGAAAGGATTAGGATGGCCAAAAGGGAAATAGCAGCGGAAGTGCTTGATAAAGTCAATCAAAACCCCCTTTTCCTGTGGATGGGAAATGTAAATAATTAGCCTCACGAGGCCCAGCAAGTCATTTCCTGTCCAAGGAGGACACAGTTCCACCTCATTGAGAATCTGTCACATGGCACCCTGAGCTTAGTGAAGTGGAACCCTCCCAAAGTCCTGACGAATTCTGTTCTCGGGGGCCGGTGTAGGAGAGCTTGTGTTGTTTCAGTGCGTGCAGAGAGATACAAGCGAGTGCTCCTCACTTCCTCCGATCCGTTCCCTCATCACATCAATCATCCCCATTCCTAACATTGTGATCACAGTGCCAGCAGTTCCACACTTGTTTTCCTTCCTCTTTCCCTCTCACTTTTTTTTTTTCATCTGTGGATGGTCTTTCTCTCACGCTAATGTTAGCCCGGACACAGAGGACGCTGGGCACGAGGGGTTTTAGCGGCGACATGGGTTTCCCACACAGCTGTGCTAATGCGACCCTTCACGCACGGCTCAAGCATGTACAGAGGAGGCACTTATGTGCATAAAGTGAGAGCATTCATCAGGACTTGAGATGGCCCACTCGTCGCTGAGGAAACAGTGTGTCATTTGACTTGTTCATCTCCCCCTGCCAATATCCACTTATCAGTTTAACATTTTTGTTTCTCCGTCCTCTGCTGACTAACGCTAAGTGGGGAATTTATGGTCTGTGCAGACACTCTAGGCTAGATTCACACACATGCAGAATACAGTTGACAGTCTGTGTTAAAGCGCTAAAAACTGTTACGTTCACACATAAGACAATTGAAGTGACTCTGGACTAGCAATCTTGAAATTTTGAAAGCGAGAACTGTTGTTTTGTAATAAAAATAACAGCTGTATTCATGACTCCAGGTTACATTTCGAGAGTGAGTTTGAATAACCTGTGTGCACAGAATTATTGTTACATTGTTTATATATCACTTAGCAATGACCGTAACTGACAACTGCACTAAATGACAACTGGAGTGACTCCAGATTAACAACTGATTTTTGTGCTTTGTGAACAATATTGTTGTTATGCTATGTTCATAAATAATTTTGTTATAAATATTAGTAAAAAACTGCATTTTTTTAACCAAAGTGACAGTTCAGATTAACAACAATGGTAACACTTTAGAGTAATGGGCCGTTGTTAACAAGTAACTATAATAGGTAGTTTTACATTAACCCTTAACTTAATACTATTAACTAACAGAGAAGTAAGATTAACTAAGCAGTAAGTAATTAAGACAAAGATAGTTCCTCATTAGATACTTGATAATTATTAAATAAAAATATCCTCATTGTGAACTATTATGACCAATTAATAAAGAATTACCAACTAATTACTGATCACAACAGTAACGTCTTAAAAGTAAACAATTGGGTTCTTAAGGGAAACTCATTTATTAATTTTTTATCCCCCAAATAATTCAGATACAGGTTGAAACTGTGACTACTACTTTTACCAAAGGATGGATATTCTCTGTTTATTTCAAACTTAAACATAAAAAAACAACAACAATGATAAATTACTTAAAAATTTTAATAATTAGGAAGTGATCCTGACAAGCTCATGATTTAATTAGTGCACAATAGTCTCTGTTTTATGTCATTATTTCAACATGTATCCAAACTGGTGAAATAGCACTAGTACCTCACAAAAATGTACGACTATACGGTATGTGACAGATAAATGAGTTCCCCTTAAGAACCCAATTGTTTACTTTTAAGACGTTACTCTTGTGATCAGTAATTAGTTGGTAATTCTTTATTAATTGGTCATAATAGTTCACAATGAGGATATTTTTATTTAATAATTATGAAGTATCTAATGAGGAACTACCTTTGTCTTAAATTTGCTATTACTTACTGCTTAGTTAATCTTACTTCTCTATTAGTTAATAGTATTAAGTTAAATGATAATGTAGAACTACCTAATACTTCCTGCATAGTTACTTGTTAACGTCGGCCCATTATTCTAAAGTGTTACCACAACAATTTTTGCTTCAGTTGTTCATAACATTATTCATAGCATAAATTGTGTGTGAATATAACATAACAATGGTTCTGTTCTCACAGCCCTGATCAAACAACTATACTCTCAAAATTTGTTTGTTAAAATGGAACCACTTTGGTTATAAAATGCAGTTGTTACTCATAAATAAATGATGTGTGAAAACAACATAATAATGCTTCTGTTCACAGTGCACAAGTTCTCATCCAGTACTTGTTTTTTAATCTGAAGTAACAGTCATAAAACGCAGCTTACACTTGTATTCATAACTAAAGTGACTCTGGACTAAATTTTGAAAGAGTTTGGTTAATTCTTGCTGTGTAAACAAAACAACATTGAACAACCAGTTGTCATCATTTAAGGCCATTATTATTCTCTTCTGTACATATGACCATAAACATTTTCTAACAATAAATAATAAGAAAATTCATTTTGTGCATTGGTAGATTTACACCGGTATCATACGCAGCCACGGACTAAGTGGATATGAGGATATGTATTATAACAAACCATTCATTTGGTCATTGTTTTTCTATTCTATCTACTTATTTCCTTAAAAAAAAGTAAAAACCTTTGCGACGGGTATTGCATTAGGCTATAAATGGGACTTAGTGCTTGCATGTTATTGCTCTTTTGTTGTTTTTGATTGCCTCCATTGTCTTCATTTGTAAGTCGCTTTGGAAACTACTAAATGAATAAAATATAAATGTAAATGTAATATTTTTTTAATCAAAATCCAGAAATCAGCTTATTTTCAAACTGTTTTCAGCAAATGTGTAACAATCACATATTTATTAGGCTGCTTATAAGACAGGGCTGAAGAAGACTGCCTATGGTTACAGTTACTGCCATTTGGTTATATTTCCTTTTTTTTTCTTCTTCATCGTCTGTATGTGACAGAGTTAATGCTAATCACTGCGAGAGAAAGTGACGACAGTATCTCGTATTAGCATTAGCCAGGGATGATCGGCTCAGACTCACTGAGTGCGTAGGCAACACAAGTCATCTCTGCCCCCACCTATGACCGGATCAAAACTCTGGATTAATGAGCATGTTCTTAACTGACACACAAGTTATTAAACGTCATTTTGACTGACATGCACAGGCCTACTGTCATCATGACACACAGACCTACAATCACATTCACTCTCATCCTTAATCCACTTGAATTGAATTCGATACAAAACTGACGTACAGTACAGCTGAGAAAGAAGGCTTTAGCAATGTCATCGTTTCTTTATGGCATCACTGGGGATGAAGTTATACACCTGTGACAGACAAGAAGCAACAGTATAGACCATGATACAACATAACACCTTCTAAGCAGATTTAGGCTCAATCTGCCTGCCTGTTAATGCAGAACTTCATGTGTCTTTTACTGTAAGTCCATAACTACGTTATCTTGACATCAACCATTCTATGGGACACTTTCAGTTTCAAAACATATCATTCAGATAGCACATTATGCCAGATAAACGCAATTATTAAGATGATGGTATATAATTAAAAAAAAAAAATCATAAACAGTTTGTTTAAGTAGCCTAAGTAGTCTTATATAAAATATTTATATCACATTATTTATTAACTTCAAAATAAAAAGAAACAGCATGGTTTTGTAAAATATAGCGCAAGTTAATGTAGGCTATTATGCGTAACAACAGAACAAAATAAGACGCGAGATCAGGCGTTTCTGGTTACAATTAATGTTCAACAGGTGTCATATAAGCATAGCAAGACATTATGGCTTCATTTTTAATTTGCATAGATAGATAGAGAGATAGATAGGCCTAGGTATGCTAATGCATATGTTATCCATTATTAATTGCCTTTGAAAGCAAATGAAGCCTACATATTAAAATATAATTCTCACCATCAGTGAGACCTATAATCCAATAATCAAAGCCGTATTTGTTTTACTATTTTATTGAAGCGCATCATTTCAATTCACATCAAGATTTATGATATTTTTTTCATCCAGGTAAAAGTTTATACTTGCCTAGCATGCCTAGTTCAAGCAATAAAAGCATAAAAGATGACCTTGTCAAAGCCGAAATGCCAAACCTACAACTTCTTTCCATCTGTTACCCGATGCAGTCACCAATTAAATGTCCACTATTTATTTCACAAGGGGCGGTTTAAAATAAATGGTAAAAATTAACAATGGAGGTCTCACATATCAGGGGAGAATAATATTTATATCAGGACCCAGAGCCTCTGCTGTCCTGGTAAGTAAAAGCTGGTCACGTAAACAGAAAGTGTAAATATTCTAAAAGTGTGAGTGAGAAGTTCTAAGCAGAAAGATGTTCCAAAGCACTCTATCTCTCACTTCCTCAAATACCACTGCCTTCACAGTGTCATCTTTAATGTGTCATCTGGTCAGGATCAGTTCTCTCCATCCTCACAAAGTACAATTAGAATGTCAATGTCAATGAACAGCTTAAGAGAGCACATAGATGAAGACCTGCATAAACACACATGAAAGCACATATACACAAACACTGAAATGAAAAAGTCCATTATTTATAAAGTCTGCCTGACTTGTAAATCAGAATATGGGTGTTCCATCAACTAGGGCAATTCTCTGAAACCTTTCTAAACTACAGGACTGTTCGAAAGGGGTCTATATGATTTTTTTTTATTTCTATAAAAAATATTATTTAGTAAGGGAGCATTAAAGACATTGAAAATGTCACTAAATATTTCCATTTTAAATAAATGCCATTATTTACCCCTATGCAAAAATATCTCCTTGCACCTTTACTGTCTTTCTTTAATATCCTACCCATACTCTCTCTACATAGACAGTTCCTACATCTATTATTCATTTTCTCTCTTTTTCCCTGTCCAGTCACATGTTGTCAGCATGTTTCACAACAGTATTATTTTTGGATTAAGATTAGTACGTCATTATTTCCGGGAGACATTTGATTTGTGTGAAATCATCTGCCTGAAATATTCTGTTTCCCCATTTTCCAGCTGTGCGCACTTTGAAGATTCACAGCATTGATCTTTCATAACTCCTCAGACAGACCTCTGGTCACTCCAATACACTGCAACCACCATAATATAACATATTATATATTGTCAAGCATCTGCAGTGAAAGCATGTGTGCTTTCTTATTAAAGCACATAATCTGTTCCAGCACGCTCTTGTCAGGCTGGACTTGCATTGGTGAACTGTAATATGAGAGGAGGCAACAAGCTTAAGTAATCGGATTGGTATAGCACTGAATATCAGACAATAGATAGTCATCTCTGCAACAGCCATCTGACCCTTTGTTCCTGGTTTCAGGCGTGATTTAGAAGCCCATAACTGCCTGGTTTGATCCCAGTCAAGGATGAAAAAGGGGGCGAGCAGAGCAGAGTGGGACCGGAAAAGTCTAGTTCAATCTGATGACCCGTACACATCTCGGGTCCCCAGTCGAATTTGGGCTCCCCAAAGGTTTGCGGCTTACTTGTGTGGTCATTACTCAAATCACATTAGCCCTAGGGCAGCTTTACAAACACAGATTCTGGCCTGTGGATAAGCTGATATGAAAAAGTCATACAAACGCACAAAAATTGGTGTATAAATTTACTATAAAACACTCAGAAATTACTAGTTAATTAAAAATATCTAATAATTATAATTAGGAATAATTATATATTTCTGCGGTACAGAATCTTTAAATTAAATTCTCAGAGTACATTCTAAACTTAACAGCTTTTGTTACAATGGCATCCCGAACATGATATTCTCTATAATCTATGACTGACTTTAATAATCTATAGTTGCTTTTAAGCAAGCACCATCTTAAAGTGACAGGCCAGGAGTCTCTAACAAAAGCAGCGGTTTAAATCCCACAAACCTGTCCGACTTTCAAAAGAAAGGATTTGGCATCCCAGATGAAATGTGAATGCGGATATCAAAATGGGTGAAACCCTTTGAGGGGAAAGCGCTCAAGTTTTGAGGTCTAAATAGTCTAATTAACCCTTATTACACAGAGTGGCTATTTGAATGCCGTGAGTAACCTGAGACCTCTCTTGGGGGTCAGAATCTTTTAAAGGCACAGTGGCCGGTACAAAAGGTCCAGCGCACCTTTAATCTTGAACCTCACCGACAGGAAATATCAGCCTGGCATCTTGCCCTCAACTTGCTATGGATCTCCTTTATGTGGCCACACACATTATTGAGGGCTGTGATTCTGCTGTCGTTACAATATAAAGGTGAATAGGCTCAACGGAGAAAAAAAATATATCTACAGTGCATTTTCAATTGTATTGCATGAAGTACGTGCATGTCATTTTTTTTTTGTAAATTATTTTTAGTAAACAACTTTGTAAAGGTAAAAAAGACTGAACTTTTAAAACAGCACGTACAAAGAGTCTGTACTGTACTGAATTCTATACACTTCCAATTGAATAACTCACTGATTCTATAGTAATATATTAACATGACATAACATAAATGCTTGTAATTCCTTTTATATTGTATTCTTTCTGTGGTATGGTTTCCTTACTCAGATCCAACACAGAGATAAACAGAGACCCTCACTCATCTTTCAACATCAAGATTAATAGACTCCCAACACTGTGACTAAAAAGCTATTTGACTGACACGTAGAAATGCACTTTTCCTACTATAGGTCTGTTGCTTATCGGAGGATTTCGTACCACAATCCCGCCTGTTTCACATACTACAGCGGTTGTAAAATGATGTGGCGAAATAACCCACTAGTTACTGATTAGCCGCTGTCTCATGCTGAGGAACTGTTTGCACTATAGGTCTGTGGTATGACCTATAGTGTGACCTGTATGCATGACATCAGGGAAAGAGTAAAAGATATCTGGCAGGTACTCAAGTCATAATTTCCTTTTTACATAACCTGTATTCAAATAGCTTTTCAGGTTTGCCCCATGCCCAGAAGAGGGCAGCAAGAGGTATGGGGGCAATTAACTCCAGATTACTGTATGTGGATCTATGCATGCACACGGAATGCCTCAAGGATTTTATCACACATGGATATTATCATACACAGCTATTGAAAGAGTCTGAATGTTGACATCATGACCCTTTTTGGGTCAATATTTCTACACTAAAAAAATGTTGTGACTTTCAAGGTTTCTAAACGAGCAGTGTCTGTGACCTCTCATATCTGTCTGGCTGCAAGTTATCCTTTTTAAGCGCTGATGTGTTCGGTTAAAAACAGACAGACAGACAGAAAGCTAGCTAGGTTTACAATTAAATATTATTTTAACAATATTTCACTGTAAAAGAATATGTATTGCTTTGTTAAATACGAAACTTTAACTTTTTTACTTTCATATGTGCTTTAGATGTATTCTATAGTAGGCTACAGCTGTATTTTAGTATTTAACATACAGTGAACTAATTAATATCGTATGGTGCTTTTATTTTACTTTCGAACTATATCTATAAAAAAAATGCAGTGAAAGAACATGCGGTTTAGTCTCCCAGATAAACCCGTCATCTTGTGGGACTGGGGGACACGGGCGGGGCTTCTGTACACGCCACACCCTTTAACTTTTGAATATTAAAATTACGCATGCGTTTGCCACCCCCATTAACTGAACTTGGTGTATTGAATGCGCAGTCAGTCAGTCGCGGACAAACGCTCCCATGGCTTCTGTGTAATGCATACCCGCCGCTGAGAGAGAGAAGAAGAATAAGAAAGATAAGAATTCAGATACACTGGGATAATAGGAGGCAGTTTCCTACACATTGGAAAATAGTCTTCTGAAAGAAATAAAGTTGTTCTCCACCCGTGCATGTTAAATCGGGGAGAACATTAGAGCCGTGAGGCGGCTAGAACTTCTGAGTCTCAAAGCAACACCAACAAGAAGGCATGATTGTGCGACGGAGTTCAGTATTTTCTGCTTTCTACCTTCATGCCTTTTTGTTATGCTTGCCGACGAAGGTGAGTGTGTTTTACATGACTGAAATGTTTTTTTCTTTAATTATACAAAATATAAAGCTGTGAATTAGCTATAGAATTGCATTGTTTGGACTCTCAAAAGCAGCGCAAACGTTCTGCATGGTTCAGTCTGACACTGACAGACAAAAGTTTAGCAGCCTATCCCATAAAACAATTCACAGTTGATTTTGGGGCGCTTTATATACACGGATTTCAATTTTTTCTTCTCAACAGGTGTCTGACGCATCGGGGCACTTCGAGCTGGAAATCGTATCGATGCAGAATGCGAAAGGCGAACTGCAGAACGGCTCGTGCTGCGACGGCGAGAGGAACCCGGCGGATCGCAAATGCACGCGGGACGAATGTGATACGTATTTTAAAGTTTGTCTGAAGGAATATCAATCGCGAGTTTCCGCGGCCGGGGCTTGCAGTTTCGGAACTGGATCTACGCCCGTTCTCGGTGGGAATAAATTTTCGACCAAGGGAACGCGGAGTGAAAAGTCAAGGATTGTTTTACCCTTCAGTTTTGCGTGGCCGGTGAGTAGACGTCCAATTTCTTGTTTTAGAGCATAATTAATGAGGTCATAGCGGGTTATGATGACGCAACGTTGGTGGTACATTGTAGCAATGTTTCGATCCACGTGCGCGGTTCGTCCTGGAGTTTATACCTGCTCGGTTGTGTTGCGTGTGCATGACACCGTAAACAAAAACAACAACTCAGAGGGCTTTTTTAAACTACTTAGCCAACATTAACCTTGCTCAAAAATTTGTTTACTGGTAAATAAAGTCGAGTTGAAAGTGATGACATTTAAATGTTAAACGGATGTAAGCAAAGATGTTTCCTTGGCAAAACATTTAGAAATGTCTTGATTAGAATTTCGTGCCATGTTGACAGTGGCCTGCAGTAAATTCACTCCTCATGAAGCTTCTGTCAGTGGCTCCTTTTTGGCAGTCTTCTAAATACATCAAATAAACCTCTTAATTTGTGTCACTGTACTAGAATGCAAATAAAAGAAGATTTGTTTGGTGTGAAGCACATGAGCCGAAGCTCCGCAGAAACGAGATTTACCAATGTTTATCTTGCAGCACTAAAGAATTTATGAGTTAACCGTGATCTCTTGAAATGGTAGTCATCTGTTTAAGGGGCTTTTATAACCTGCGTTATCGGGTCAGTCTAAACTGCAGGTGATTTGCAGTAAACCTGTGTGTTATGATATGCAGACATGTAATAGAATCCCATAGTATGTAGTGTGATGTCTGCCAACATTTAAGCTGTATTAACTAAATAAATTGTGGTCCTGTGGACCCCCAAGGGTCACTGAAGGTACTCCAGGGGGGTCGATGGAGAATGTAAGCTAGAGAAAACATACTCTTTTTTTTTTTTTGGGGACCGTGTTCAATAATATGTTATGTTGTTATGTTAATTAATATTCTTAATCAAAGTGTTACTCTGAGAAAATCTAGCTTTATTTATGCTCAGGGTCACAGGGTTGGCTGACAGTCTGGTTGGGGGTCGTAAACCTTGTGAACCTTGATTCGGGTAACCTTAAACTGGTAGCAGTACCTTTGTTGGAGCTATTTTAGTGGTATTGATCTACTTGATACAGTTTCAGGGTTTCGCCAATTCGGAAATAGATATTCCCACAAACCTGCAAAAAATTAACACGTCAGAAAACGTGATTTCAAAGCCTGTAAAAGTTGAATCAATTAATCAAGTCTTAAAAATTATGTAACAGCTGAAAAAATCCATTAGTCAGAAAGTGTGGGAACCCTCAGTTTGTGTTAATTTCTCAGGAGCGCTTGACTTTGGGGACGTTGAACTGTCCTTTCGTACTTTTTGTTGGCGTGAGCGCTTGTGCACCTGCTCGCTTGATGATGTCATTGTGGATACATTCTCAGTGGGGTCAAAATGATAAAAAAAAAAAGAATCAAAGGATGGACTGTCGGTCTGACAAAGAAAACGTGTCCCTGTTTGAACTGTTTGCCCCAGTGAGCTACCCACCTGTCCAGTATTTGAACTAGATGGCCAGTAGGCATCTGTTGATCATGTAACACTTCAGCTATTTTTGTGATGTGCGCATACTGCAAAAGGTTTCTTTTAATCATCCAAATTATAAAATCGAAAATTTCGATACGGCACACTTCAGTCAGTCGCTAATTATTTTTTCGGTTGGCAGCTGGGGATAGTTGAAGTTAAGGCTTTGTGTCAGTCACGGCTGACTGGAGACTAGGTATGGCACCTTTTAACTTTGCATCCCTTGGTAATTACTCTCAGCAAGTTCCCAGACACAACAGCCAAATCTCGTCGCCAAACTTTAAATGTTTCATTTACAGGAATACCACCCATTTTTATTTGATTGCCCCGTGCTTTCAGTTTTAAAGAGGGGTGTAGAATGAAAAAGAGAGTGAGAGGGTTTTAGTCATAGCCCACCCAGACAGAGCCAGCTTCAGCCAACATGAAACAGGGGGTGACAATAGCCGGGCCAAACTGGCTACAGGGAGGATTACTGTGCATAATGGAGCCGGTCCAGGAATAATGCCGGCCCAGGGCAAGCAACAGGAAGCTGCGTTCGACTCAGCAGTGATGAGATCGGCTCCTAGACAAACCCGCCCCAGCCCTGACCTTACTTCTCATACTGGCCGTTTCAGCAAATTACAGCGCTGCTCTCTGGCCCCGTGGCCCTGAATGCACCTGGGGCCTGTCTGCTCAGCATGAGCCAAAAGCTGGTTCACCAACAAATTGGATAATTCCTTTTTCCCTGTCCCATCTTCCATTCTGTTTAATAGTCTGTGAACCCGTTCCCTTTGCTAAAAGCCAAACTAGCATTTATGTGTGTATTTAATTCATGTCTCTTTCAAAGTAAACACAGAAGTAATCCAAACCATATTTTTAAGTCTTTTCTTTTGCTTGTCTTTGAGCACATTCTGTCCATTTCTCTTATGCTGTTGGGAAACACAGCAGGCTGAGCATTGATCGGTGTGGGAATAAAATGCAGGTGAACCGTCTACAAGCCTGAGGGAAAGAGCAACGGGCAGCTAAGGGGATAATGACATGTTTGCTTTATACGGTCTCCTCTGATGTGGCACTTAAGTGCAAATTACTCAAGTCGTAGAACAGGGAAGTGCATCGTTTGTCTTTTTTCTCACCCTTGTTAAGGTTTTGATTGAGGTATTGTTAGGTCATTGTAAAGTAGTGTAATACTGATGTTATGTTGAGCTAACTTTTCTTAATCACGGGACAGATGACTTACTCAATTCAGATTTATGATGCTAACAGAAAACATTTTGTTGTATTGAGATGTCTATTCTTGAATGCGCTCCCTTTGACTGGATACCTGACAGCTGATGTGCCGTTTGATCCGATTCTCTCCTCAGTCCCTGCCCGCGATCACCTTCCTGAGTGACAGGAGATTAGATGGCTGCCAGTAGCGTTTGTGTGCGCACAGGTGACTGACAGACCTGTTATGAGGGAAGCCTGTCTCATTTTCCACGCCAGAGAGAGCAGTGAAAGATTGTCAAAAGCTTTCCCTGCGAGCCCCCCTTATCTGCGGCCACCACTCCTGATAGGAATCTCTCACAAAAAAGGCTTCCTTCAGTGATTGCACCTTCTGAAAGGCAAAAAAAGGGTGGTTACCTTCTTGGATATGGTCTAGTTTTCCAAGCTACTAATGTAAACCCTGTTGACTTTGATTGATTGGAATCTGGCGAAGTACATCCGGAGCCATTGTTGAACATTTGTCACTCTAAATGTCAGCCTATCCTTATTAGCAATCACACTTTTACCAGCGGAGACATCACTCGGCAGATAGCCAGAGCAAGTGAGTGTGATAAAAGCAAAAATGAGGAGCCTCAGTCGTTTGCTGAAGATGAATATCAGAGCTCAGGGGGTTTGGGAGCAAGTGTAGACCTTTATCAGATGTCTGTGAAGGCCTAGAGTGATAAGGCAAATGCAGTGTGAAGTTTGGGAGTCTGCTGATGGGGATAGTGAGAGTTCAATGATGACACTGAGGTCAGTGACAAGCATGGGAAAAATGAACCTGGCAGCAGCAGGCATTTAGAGCTGATAACCAGATTGTGAGTTATGGAGTGAGATCCACAGAGGCCCTTTTCTTTAAGTCTTTCCCTGCTTCTCACAAAAAATATAGAATTTATTTTTTTTTCTCATTCATTTTGCTTGTTTAAACCCTTTTAAGGCACAAAACTTTTCTGTACCTCAAAGAGTAGAGCGTGTTTTTAGCAACACCAAGGTCATGGGATTGGTTCCCAGAGAATACATGAAAAAAGGCATAAAGTATGCCTTTAATGCAGTGCAAGTCACTTTAGATCAAAGCATCTACCAAATGCATAAATGTAAAACTGCACAATGTCCGATAAAAAATTGCTTAGGTTAAGTCCATCACAGCTTTTAGTCGCTGGGCTGATCTGAGGGGAGGCTGTGCTAGCTCATGTCCGGACATGTAATATACAGCAGCGGGCACTTTGTGGAAGTGCGGGGCAGCTGAGATTAATGAGGTGTTTGCTTGATATACATAAACTGGCAAGATTTGTTAATTCAATGGGGGCTGTGAATCCACGGCGTGTTTGTGTAAACAATGCGTTCAAGTGTGGACAAGGAGAGGAAGGACAAGGTGTATCTCAGTGGAGGTGACATCAAATGAACTGATATTTGATATCCATAAACACAGCGACTGTGTAAAGTTGTATTAATGGGCTTTTTACGCCTTTATTGGGACGGGACAGTAGCATTGGGTGGAGAGAGGTCAGCAAAGAACCTTAAGAAGAGAATCAAACACTGTCAGCACACTAACCACAAGGATATTGGCACAGACTGGCAGTCTTGTATTGCATAGAAAGTATTGTATTAGTTAGAATCTCTAGTACCACTTGAGGTGCTGCTTTGTTTTGCCGATGTTGTTATCTTGATATTCTTCAGGTCATGGCGATCCGAATGCCCCAGACTAATTTTAGCTCTTTGTAGAGTGAGACGTGTTGCGCATTGGTTTGTTTGAATGGTCTGGCGCAGGGGACTCAGGACCCATCATTGCTGCAAATGGACAGTGAGAACCATGGAGAAATTCCGTGGTCCCTCGTCAAGAGTACGAGTGTGTGAATCTGACAAGTAGGTGCCGAAAAGAGACGCTTCAATTCTGGCACAGACACATTCACACGCAGGCTCGTTTTCTCTCATACGCTTCTGCTTTTTTCGATCAACTAACAGTAAATCCTAGATATGGACGCTCATTTTATTCTCTCAGGCGGAGTAATCTCTCTCTCTCCGTGACTCTTGTTACCTGATACCGGTGAGAGCCATGATGACCTTAAGTCAGACAAAGCGTTTCAGAAGTGCTGAAATGTAGCCAACCCCTCCAGAGATCTCGGCCTGCCATGGAGTCATGCTAAAAGCAGCCCACCCCCCGCAACTCCCTCAGATCCTCACTCCACATTCCTCTCCGTGGGGAAAAAGAGGAACAAAACGCAGCACACAAAAGACCTGAAAGCGAGAAGTGAAAGGGGATTTTTGTGGGTTTTTCAAAGAAACAAGTTCACTTTCAACCTGCAGTTTTCTTCTTCTTGTAAATCTTTCTGTCATGTGAGCTAATAGGCAGAAGGGACGTGTATTAGTATGTATGTACTGTAAGGAAAAAATAACTAAAATATATATTTATAAATATTAACCAAAGAGGCCTATAATACTTGGGACAACACTGGACTGCATTTCCAACTGGTATAGTCCAAAGTTAATTTCCCCCAGCATTGCTTAAGAGCACTCATTAGCCAATAACTATCATTTGACTAATCACATGATACCATTAGCCAACCAGAAACTGACATCATTATACATCTCTAAATTTTCATTGGGAAAAGGTTTTTTTTTTTTGGTCCTCTAATAGTTTGTAGTTATGGCATGTTTCCCACACCAGCCAAACCTTTACCTCTTGGGTCAAATTGTGGTGTTTTCTCGGCGTACCATGTAAATAACGTGGTACATGGATTTGAATCATTCAGCATTATTGTATGTATTAAAGAACCATATTGCAGCCATTCAATTCTATCATTTTATTTCTCAACTATATATTCAAAAATAGAAGTAGATGTTTCCTTCCTATTTGTCAAACTGCAAATTAAATGGCTGCTTTGCATAATAAAGAACTTGGATGGAAAAAATGTTGGACCTAATGTCCTTACAGTGACCGCTGAACTGATGCCACATAACTGTCAGGGAGAATAACATGACCCAGTGATTCAACTGTACTACTAGACCCTCACACGTAATAAACACACACATGTAAAAAGTCTGAGGGCTGTAATTTCTGGAAATTTCATTATTTTCTGGGAAAAAAAATTCACAATGGAGAGGAACAGCTTGATGCTGCAATGCTCAAACACAATGAAAAGCCTAAATTTGTTTTGTTTTATTATGATTATATTATTATTGTTGTAAATGTATATTTTGTAAGGGATTTTATCTTTAATCTCATTTTGTTTTAATTATTAGTGCTTACTGTAAAGCATTTTTTATTATAAAGGAAATAGAGTTTATCATTATTAATAAAACATTTTTATTCATTATTAAAAACCTTTGTCAAAAAAACCTGCTCAAATTGCAAATTCAAATCGTTTAATTTCATGTGGACAAGCGAATACATTGTAATTGACAAATGTGTTGATTAAATAATGTAGTTAAGTGTCACTCAGGTGTACTGTGAAGGTTAGACAGCTGCTCAGTCTCACACAGTTATAAACAAAGATGCTTGTTGAACTCTTCTGTCAGTCATTGTTTAAATTGTAAAGATGGTGACACTGGTTCTGCCCAAAGTTTCAGGAGAGCACTTCCAGACAAGGTGAAGGTTGTATTATTCTTCTGATCTTTCACGGCACATAAGTGTACCCATGGTCACATTTTGTCATTGGTGTTTATTAGTTACGAGTCAAGGTCCTTGGTTAAAGCTCTGTTGATGTAAAATGATCTTTGATGTTTCTTTGTTTTGGTTTCATTGCTGACTGCATGTGTGTTTTTCTCTTTCAGCGGTCCTACACGTTGATAGTGGAGGCCTTGGACTTCAATAACGATACCGCCAGCGAAAGTGAGTAGCATGATCTTTGACCGTTTTTTTTTTTTTTTGCTTCTTTTTGTTTTTTGGTTGATATATTTTCTGCTTTTGAATTCTCTTTGATGTTCTTTCTGTGGTTGATTTGTTTCTATTTTTGTGTTATTTTGTTCATTTGTTTAAACCTTATACATTTACGTTTGTTTTGTTCCTTCTGCATACCTTTTTTCATTTTGTTTAAACTGGGAATTGTAAGATCTGTTTTGTTTTGTTTCTTTTTTCCCCTTCTTGTTTAAACTTTGGGAAATGTAAGAAATTAAAGTTTGTTTTTGTACCATTTCCGCTCATAGCATGCTAGTCTTTAAACCAAATGTGCTGACAGGTGTGTGTGACAGGACAGGGAAGTGAAGAGGAGAAAGACTGTGTGTGTGCGTCTGTGAGAAACATTGTTGAGGGGGCCTCATGCTTATGAAAATGTTTCCGAATACCTGATGACTAATGGCAGGTGTTGGCAGTCAAGGTCTCATGGCCTCTCTGTCACGGTGCATAGCTCAAGCACAAGGTTATGTTTGCTATAACCTTTCTCTTCTTACACCTCAACAGGGCTTAACACTCCAGAAACAGTCCCATTTAGACACTAAACTGAGCCTGGTGGAGTTCATTTGAATAGCTCTTCTGGGTTGTGTTACCATTAACCAATATAGCGACCAGCTATAGTCAGATATTCAAAGGGTTTTTTTTTTTTTTTGCAAAAAAGTTGAAGTCATACTCTTGTCTTGTACTCTACAGCATGTATCAGCTTATAGACTGCATGTGATAATGGCTTATTTGATGCTAGATCCTGTCATTATATTCTCTTTGGATGGGTGGTCTCGTCAAACGCTTCCTAATATGTGTTGTGCTACATTTTAGAGGCATTTAGTTCCGTTTATTGGGTTTGAATATTCAAATGAAATATTAGAATCTAAAAATCCCAAAATCTGTAGCCAGATCATACTCGCTTGCATTTGTGACTTCGCTGCATTTGAAGAAGATTTAGTAACAACTTTATTTTTATAAATATTATAAAACAACATCGTCCACCAAAGGTAGATTTAGTCCGATTCTTTGTCATTTTTAAAGCTGTACTAGTTAAAACAGTGGAACGTGGTGCTGTTAACACCAAAGTCATGGATCTGATTCCCAGGAATTATAGAAACTGATCAAATGTATACTGTACCTTAAATACACTACAAGTTGCTGTGGTTAAAAAGGACAAACAAATGTTTTTACCAAACACTTTTTTCTACATATGCTACCATTTAAACTTTGGGGTGGGTAAGACTCTCATGCTCCTTTGGCCTGCATTTATATTGCTTGTATACAAATATAATAGTGTTTTCTCTATTTTCACATGTTGCATAATGTCATTTATTCCTGTGATGACAAGACTGAATAACTACAGTCTTCAGTATCACATGATCCTTCAGAAATACTTTTAATATGCTGATTTGGTGCTCAAAAAGCATGTCCTATTATTATACATATATATTTTAAAAACAGTTGTGCTGCTTAATATTTTTGTGGAAATCACGGCACATTGTTTTCAGGAATCTTTAACGAAGAGGGTTTGTGTTTAAAGAACAACATAAAATAGAAATCTTTTAGCATTATAAATGTCTTTACGGTCACTTTTAGTCAACTTAATGTGCCCTTGCTAAACATTCAGTTTTAATTTCTTCAAATCTTACTGACCCCAAACTTTTGAATGGTGAACATTTTCAATATTTTTCAAATATATAACAAATACATATCCATATCATTAGTAGAATTTGTTTTTCATTTCTGCTAGCAACTCCCTTATTCCTTGTCCGAAGGGTGTGGAGTTTTTTCTGTCAGTTTAATGTGACTTTCTCACCCCACAGTGAAGTGGATCAGGCTGCAGGTAGTAAAGACGTGACACTTGGCTCTGTCCGCAGGGTTCAGGGTGCAAGAGAAATGCCACAATGACCCTCTGCATTCCAGAGTACTATGAACTACAGCTCAAGCCCACCTGGCCTCCATAATATTATCTATTTTTGCTCTTTCTACCTCCTCTAGGAAACAATCTACCCATGTTTATCAGTTTGCATTGATTTGTGTTTATGTGAAAGGGAGGAATAGACTTTTCACAGTCCCCTCTTCTAGTCATATTCAGGAAAATTGTGAAGGATGTGAGCTGTTGGCTTGCCTCATCTTCTGCTGGTAGAAACAGCACAGTTAGGAATAGAGATGGAAATTATAACCAAAGTCTGATTAGTGATCATTGTAACATTAGTTTATAAACGATTATAATAAAGTAATTAATAAACATCTGAGTAAAATATTCACTGGATACATATTGGAACTTGAACACAAATAAAGATAAACGTAAAAATAAAGGATTTGAAACATTGAATGGAACATTTTTATTGCTTGGGCTCTGCAAAAGTGTATATTTTGCTTGATGCTATGCCTATCAAACACTCCTTGATTACAAGGTTTTCCACATCTTTGCTTGTTTTGGATATGTTTCATTGGAGATCATAGAGACCAGTGTTATCAACAGTGCTTTGGGAAAGGCTGGCCAGCCCTAGTTGGGAGTATAATAAGAATTTAAGGATGAAATCTGTGGGCGGTTGTTTGATTGTGGTCAGAGAGTCTGAAGGGAATACATGTCAGTTTACTAGTATTTACACACATTTATTTCCAGTGTCAAGTGTCTCTCAGATTTTATATTTATCTGTTCTAATCATAAAGATATTAAAACTTATTTAGGGGTCTTTTACACAGAATGTTTTTGAATTTGGCTTTGTTTTTGACTTTTTGTTTAATTGAACCAAAATAATAATAATTAAGTGGAGAAATTTAAAATAATTGAATTAAGTATCAGTGCTAATTTAATAGCAGCATTTTTCGACCCCAAGGGGTCTAATTCATTTCCCTGCATTAGATCTGTATCTACTGTGGTGAATATGTCAGACAGAGAGAGAGAAAGAGTGAGCAAGACTTTGTTTATTCACTGATGTAATGAGTCCTGGCTGCTAGTAGGATTACATATTAATGTAATTAATAGTGATTTGGGCTTTTTCTTCAGCCATAAACATGAGAGGTTATTTTAGGCCAGCGGTATCTTTAATCTGCGAGCAACTAGATATCGAGACATTGACATTTCTTGGTTAACCTTTAACACTTTGAACTGTATGTGGCATTGTTGTATCAAGGCCTTTCTAACTGTTACACATCGGCTGTTCAGGTGGAAAGCTCATCGCGAAAGCGTCCCACTCTGGCATGATCAACCCAAATCGACAATGGCAGAGACTGACTCACAACGGCCCCATCGCTCAGTTTGAGTACCAGATCCGGGTCACCTGCGATGAACACTACTACGGCTTTGGCTGCAACAAGTTCTGCCGGCCACGTGACGAGTTCTTTGGACATTACACCTGTGACCAGAACGGCAACAAGACCTGCCTGGAAGGATGGACGGGTCCTGAATGCAATACAGGTGAATAACTTTTTGTGCATTTATTTAATATAAAATACAGTAAGAAGAGTGTGAACATGTTGTAATATATATTTTAATTTGAGGCAAATTTGAGTTTTCGGTAGCCGTTACTTCAGTCTTCACATGTCACTTCAGAATACATTCTAATATACTGAAGTGAAGTGAAATGTTTTGCAAAAACTGTTGACGCTAATGCTTTCAAACAGTTGCCATTTTAAGAGGCTGATGGGTGAGGGTATTAGTTTGGAATCAGCCGTGAACGGAGAGCGCAGCACCCGAAGCCTGACGACAGGACTCAAATTAGAGCAGGATACAGTTAGTCTGGTCAGGGGTTTGAAGGATTCCTGCCCCATACGTTGCCAAAATTATTTTCATGGGTAACACATTGAGGCCAATGGTACATCTTACAGCGAGGATGGGGAACAAACTTACTCTCATTCACCCATTCTTATTCTTTCTGTTCCGCAGCGATCTGCAGACAAGGTTGCAGCACAGAACATGGATCCTGTAAACAACCAGGTGGCTGCAAGTGAGTAATCTGCAGTATTATTCTAGATTTTTGTGGCATTTAATGCAAAAAAGTACTTTACACTGTCAACAGGTTTGTTTCGTCCTTAGCTTTGTTCTTTTTTTTGCATTTTTAGCCAAGCCAGTGTGAAAGATGCAACAGTACAAGCTTTCATAGCAAGTAGAGGCTCATGGCTAAATCTTGTTAGAATCCATGCGTCCTGCTCGACCTTTCGTGGTCTGATAGCTCAAGCTCTGTTTCGGGTCCACAGACAATGAAAGCACAGATTTACTGACATTCACCTCCAAATATTTCAACATGGCTGGCGGTGTTGTAAAGACAACTGAAACACAAAGCTATTTTTAGCCATTTTGCTTTTGTTTGGCGAGACTCTGAAGCCTTATCTGCAAACCGTCATCTGCCAAGTTTAATCTTTAATTGGGTTTTAAAATGCACTGCTTGTTTTACTAATGATGTATAAATTTGGCCACAGGGGAAGAGAGCGATGTGTATCTTACAGCTATAGCTCAGTGATTTATGAGTGCATGATAAATACTTTCTATTCTCTTTTGTAACACTGAAGCTCATAAAAAAATTGTCAAACTTACTGGCTTGTTTCATTTGTAATAAAATAACACGGCGGTTTATTCTATTGTGTTGTTTCCCTAGAGAACAGAATTTGAAGGCTTTTTTTATCCTTCCATAGCAGCGTGTTTTCCTTGAGTTAGGCTTTGCTTCGTAATATGTACAATCGCAGCATGCGTGGAAAAAAATGCATAAACAAGGCTTTCTGAAGTTATTTGCTTCGTCATAAAGGAATGCGTCATGTGTAACTTATTTGTGTTGAGTAGGGCATCGAGTTAATGAAAATTGAATTTCTTGCGCAACAAACTGATTTTCTATTGGTTGGGGCAAGTCACGACAGGTTTTGCATTGAGCTTTTTCTGGTTTTTCATCAGTTCGTTATAGGTGTTTGCATGTTTTTTGGTCAACGGATTGACATTAGTGACGTTTTGTTTCAAAGATCTGTTTTGTATAAGTAATTCTCAACATTGTACCATCTCTGAAAGCGTTCGAGATCAAGGCTGGAAGTCCACGGAATTCAATGTATACTAAAACCTCAGCTCTTTGTTACATTTGGCATGATTATATCCCATTACCTATTCATCTCTCACTGAAAGCTTGCCAGAACACACAACCATGCAATTGTGCAACTGTTGTAACAAGAGCTCTTACCATGCTAAATTGGAACAGCCGAGGCCTACGGTCGAGGTGAAAATGTTACTCAGCCATGCTGCTTTAATGCCTTATTTTTGCTTTAATATCATTCACAGTCACTTCTGAGACATCGCTAAAGCGAAATAGCATTTTGTGAATGTTTCTCATAGTCGAAATCTTCTCGCAGGTTTAAAAATAGTTGTCTTTAATCACAGAGAGAGGTTTCCTCAACCACCGTGTTTATTTTTACAGCTGAACTGCCGCCTCAGGCTAATTGTTTTCTTTTTTCCCCAGAGGGCAGTCTGTTTTCCTGTGGCTAAGCGCTCAAGTGACTTAGTATCTCATCTGAATCGTTCTTTAAGGAGCAGGTTATCGCTCTGGCTGTTTAATTACTGCCATGTAAAGGGGGAAGTGTAGGGGAGAGCTATTGCTGAGCTGTTTTGGAGATGGCTTTTAATTACAGGCTCTCAGAGATATTCTGTGGCTCTAGATCTGACTCAGTTTTTTCGTTCCCTGGGTGGAGAAAGGCTGCATGGGAATAAGAGCGAGAATGCAAAAGAACCCGCCATAAATATATTGGCCAATGGAGCAGTTTACAAACACAACCCCCCCCCTACGCAGATGGTCCGAGCCGTTCTGGGGCCAAGCCGCTCTGCTTTTATTGAGACAGAGTGTCCTGCCACAAGCTAATGTTAGTCTCTTTAAAAGACCCAGTGGAGTTTTAAAGCTGCTGTTTGTTGTTTGCATGGCTTGGCATTAAATAATCAGACAAGAAGTTGTCGGCGGTTCCATTTTCCCAGTGGACTGGAGTGAACTTTTAAAACAGGGTTTATGAAAGGGTAACCTCTTAGCATTGAACGCCCTGAAAAACAACACTTTTCCCCAAATTTTGATAAGTACTTTGAGAAAATAATGACCAATTATGCTTTAGAAAATCACTACACATTGTTTTTGTGTGGTGGTGTTTAGCCCTGACGCCTTTTGAGAAAATAAGAGAATCGGAAACGCAAACGCGTTCTAAAAGGGGTGTGGGTGAATATTATTTAACATTTTCTTTTTCTTTCTCAGAATAACATGTAATTAACGTAATATTGTGTTGAAAATTGTTTTGCACTTTTCATTTCATCATGAAACTACAGACATTGTTATTCATGATCTCACTCAAATACACTCAGTGCCATTTTTTAATCAAGCTCCTATGTTTATTTTCTGTTCAATCATGATACCTCTCTGAAGCATGGTGATGTATACAATGTTCATGTATTTGGTCTCTGAGGAAAAGATCTGCTATGCTGCTGCTGATGTTGGTTATTGCTATAGATGTACAGTAGGTTATTATTGCTGCTGATGCAAGCAAGTAAGGGAACTTGCTACTTATTTATTGATTAGGATTAATTTGCATTTATAAAACTTTGCCTTGTGTCTACTTGTGTTTTTCAGGTGTCTGTACGGCTGGCAGGGTCCATACTGTGATAAGTGCATCCCTCATCCGGGCTGTGTACACGGAACTTGCGTTGAACCCTGGCAGTGCCTCTGTGACACTAACTGGGGTGGACAACTCTGTGACAAAGGTAAGCATGCGTCAATTTTACTTATGCTGTCTCTGTTTTTTCCCCCTAACACTCAGTACTAATCCCATTCTTACCTTTCAGATCTAAACTACTGTGGAACTTACCAGCCATGTCTGAATGGAGGAACGTGCAGCAATACAGGGCCTGACAAATACCAGTGCTCTTGTGAAGATGGCTACTCTGGGGTCAACTGTGATCGAGGTGAGTCCATCAAGCTAGCCGCTCTTTTAAACCCCACACTAGAGTCAGTTTGCAGTTTGTGACCAAAAACATATTCTGACTGACATGAAAAGTGGCCAATCACACATTGTTTTATGTTCTCTTAGTGTAGTCACAGTAATAAAGCAATTAGGTTTTTTGACCATTTTGTATTCAATATGAATCAGACAGTTTTTGAGGCAGAGGCTAGTTGTTCTGTGTAGCAAATGTCAGTATTGCTCTTTGTGTATCTGGGTTCTTTTTCCTGTTTCTTTGTTTTTATGGATCTAATTTTTCCATTTTAAGGTTTCCTTTTTGTATTTTGCATTTAAATACGGTGTGTTTTAAGTTTACAAATTTTACAAGGACTGATGATGGTTATGTGCCATCCAATTTCAGTTCCACAGAAGGAATTTCATCAAGTGTTCAACTTGATCATTACTGTAGCAATAAAAAACTACTGCAATGAAATATCTAAAGCGTAAAACAGCAATGTATCGGTTAATGCACATTTGGGATATAATGAGAGTTGGATTGACACACCGCATTATAAAGAATCACTTAATAGTACCTTTTAGAGGTAGTCCCTTTGGGTTTGTAGCTTATCTACCCGTAAAAGGTGCAAATTACTAACTTAGAATTGTATGCGCGAACATTTTAAGGGGTAAATAAAGTATAAATTTGTACCTTAGAGTTTAGTGTATGTGTCTTTTTTTGTAGCAGTACTGCCCAAACATTTGATCAACTTTCCCTGTTTAAGCCTCTGAAAGATAATGGCACTAGCTGCTTGAAACTTGATACAAGGAGCAGTTTAGATGCAGTCGTTTGAATTTAATTATCTTGTTTAATGAATCTTAACAGTCATTATGCACTGCTTTCTGTGTTTCTGTTGGCACAAGTCCATTTTATACACAATGCCATTTGTTATTGACTCTGAAAGTTTGCAGCAGTGTCAATGAATTCTGGTATAGCAAGATGGTAAGAATGCGGTAGAGAGCCTATGGGGGATCAGATGATGTCAGACCATGGGCCTTAACTGTCTACAGTGTCAGGAAGGGCGCCCAAGTCTGCTAATCCTCTGTTATGATATGTCCTGCCAGTGAATCTCATCTGTTTTGACAGTCAGTGGTTGGATGGGTATAGTGATGAAATATGCCAGATGGACCGTCATGGCTTTTTTCATCCTTATCGTCTCTCGGATTCATATGATCCAGATTCAAGCCCTCAGGGTGGTGACAACCTTCTAGGACAGTGAAATCTTGAAATCAGTTAAATCCATCAAAACCATTGGAGGAATCGTTCAGGCCTAAGCAAGAAGATAAAAGGTTGACTAACTGCTAATTTAATGGGGTCAGTCATGTGACTGCAGTGCAAAGGTTAGATCAACATACTCTGGTCAGACTTAAGAGAATATCAGACCTATATTTAACCCAAAAATGAGTCCTTGTGTAGTTCATTTCTTCTGTTTATTCATTTTAGTTTCAATATAATGAGCATAAGGCTTTACGGGAGAATTTGAAACACCATGAGGGTAAATAATGACAGATTTTCTGGTGAAAAACAATAAAAACTGCATACAAGTGATACTATATGCTTGCGTTCACAGCTGAACATGCCTGTCTGTCCAACCCTTGTGCGAATGGAGGGACGTGCAAGGAGAACAGTCAGGGTTACGAGTGTCACTGTGCCGTCGGCTGGAGTGGCCCATCGTGCGAAATCAGTAAGAAGGCACACAAACGCACTCTGAAGAAGATATTCAGAAACACTTGATTTGTCTAATCTTCTCTGATCTCACAGATGTGGATGATTGTACTCCCAATCCATGCAAACATGGAGGCACCTGCCAGGATTTGGTTAATGGCTTCAAATGTACCTGCCCTCCTCACTGGACCGGCAAAATGTGTCTCATTGGTGAGAGATTAGCGAAGCAATTTGAAGTTTGACTTTCATCACGCTTTTAGCTAGGCGTTAATCACCAAATGTATTTTCAAAAGATGCCAATGAATGTGAGGACAAGCCATGTGTGAATGCCAAGTCATGCCACAATCTGATTGGTGGATATTTCTGCGAGTGTCTCCCTGGTTGGACGGGTCAGAATTGTGATACAAGTGAGTATACCCATCGCTTTTTTGTAACATTTTATCACTGCATGAGCTTTTGCTTTCTATCTGCTGTTTTTGTCTTAAAAATTCAGACATGTTTCTCGTAATTTCAGACATAAATGATTGCCAGGGTCAATGTCTGAATGGAGGAACTTGCAAGGTAAGAGATCTTCTGATCAGTGTGCACTGCTGTTTAAAAGTCTGGGGTTAGAAAGAAATTGAAACACTTATTCAGCAAAAGCTTCCATTTCAAATACTGTTCTTTTGAACTTTCTCTTTGCAAAGAGTAAATACCAACATTGACAATTATGTGAAATGCACCAAATCAGCATATTAGATTGATTTCTGAAGGATCACGTGATACTGGAGTAATGCCTGCAAATTGAAGAATAAATGACATTTCATAAAATAATAAATTAGAAAACTATTTTTATAAACAGCAATAAAAACAATATTTTTTAACAAACAAATGCAAACTTATTAAAGATAAGAGACTTCTTTCAAAAATATCTTACCCCAAACAAATATTATATTGTTTTGTTTTTATTTAAGCATGTTAAGAGGCAGAGTACAGCTAGTTATTTTGTATGTGATATTTAGCGATGGGTTTATCTGAAATCAGATATAACTGAGAACAAAGTGGAATGTACAGGTGTGCTCAAGGATATCCCTTTTAATTGCTCCTGACAGCTTCAAACTAAACTTTTGAGTCATTTTCTAAGGCTTAGTGCCACAAACCTCTCAAACTTTGACAAATCTTGTGACTAGTTCATCTCCAGAAGAGCTTATTGTTGAAGACTAGAAACTGTAAACATTCAGAACAGAAACATGGGTGTGCCGTCTAAGGCTGACATATTGATACCATTTATTCTCAAAAGTGCTGTACAACAAAAACTGTAAGCTTTCTAAGCTGAACATTTATTTTTGGGGGTTAGTGCCAGGAAAGTATGCCCATGATTATGGTACAGAGATGATTTTACCTTGGTCACTACACTGTAACTTATATATATACTGTAATATATATATATATATATTTCTATCGCTCATCTTTGACAGGATTTGGTGAATGGTTACCGCTGTATTTGCCCTCCTGGCTATCTGGGTGAACACTGCGATAAGGATGTGGACGAGTGTGCTAGCAGTCCCTGCCTTAACGGTGGCCGCTGTCAGGATGAAGTCAATGGATTTCAGTGTCTGTGTCCTACCGGCTTTTCGGGTCAGCTGTGTCAGGTGAGAAAAAAGTCCTCTTTTCCACTCGTATACATTTTGTACAAATGTTTCAAAACTATCTGGTATCTATCCATACTCCATACATCATGGAATCAATCTCAGCTAAAAATAAGAACACATACCGTACAGACCTAAAGTAACTGTTGCTAAACTGGAAACTTGTTGCACTAATTCATTAAAAACAGTAATATTGTGAAATAGAGAACTAATTTAATATATTTAAAAATATTTCTGTATATTTTCAGCAGCCATTACTCCAGTGTTCAGTGTGACATGATTCTTTATTCTTATTATAAATGCTAAAAACAGTTTTTTTGGAAGCCATAACTTTTTCAGGATTCACGAATGCAAAGTTCAAACAGCATTCATTTGAAATATAAACATTTTAAACATTATAAACATATTTACTGTCACTTTTGATCAGTTTAATATATCTCAGCCGAATAAAAGCATTAATTTGATTAAAAATGTGTAAAACAGTATGCACCTTCATCCACCCAGCTCTAGCTGTACCCTGAAGAAAGAGAAAGACAAAGAAAGACGGGCTAGGTTTGAGACAGGCAGGGTTTGGCTAGCTCTTTAAAATATTCTTCTATTTGTTTTTATTCTCCTGAGCGTTTTGGTGCGCTTTTTCCTGGCAGACGCTGTGTCGAGGCTGTTGAGGGTTGCTCTGTGTTTTCTAAGAATCCAAAAATGCCTGGATATCATTTTCCCCTCATCATTGAGCTCTCTTTTCTCCTCTTGTAAATCTTTCTCTGGTGTAGTTGGATATCGATTACTGCCAGCCCAACCCATGTCAGAATGGCGCGCAGTGTTTCAACCTGGCCTCGGACTACTTGTGCAAATGCCCCGATGACTATGAGGGTAAAAACTGCTCTCACCTGAAGGACCACTGTCGAACCACATCATGCCAAGGTGAGAAATCTCAGTCTCTGCAACGGATCCTGTCTCGGTATCTCTTTGTAAACCGCCCCTAAAACTGAGAGTAAGCTGATCTGCCGGTTGCATGCCATTGTTCAGCTGCTGAGCAAAACTAGATTACAGGCCCGTGGACTCTCCCACCACCTTCAGGGGGAAAGATGAGGAAAAAGAACTCATATTTTGTTACATGAGGCTTTTTCAGCCCATGGTGAACTATTTGACAGTAACCTCCCTGGACACACAGCTCTCATACACAGTCTCCTAAACACTTTCTCCACTCCCAAATCCTCCTGAACGTTTGCCAGTTTCTTAACAGCTCTGTGTGTGTTCTTCGTGGTAATGACTTGGTGGGATTCTCTGCCTTGGATGTGTGTGTGTGTGTGTTTGAGGAGGGGCAAACCCCACAGCTAGATAAGCCCATCAAGTTTCTTTCAACTTTCAGGGCTTATGTGCATTAAATGGCCTCCTCATACACACTTTCTGCTAAATTAGAACTGTAAAATCTTAGAATGTGAACCCATAAATATTGAAACAAACTGGAAGAATGGGTAATGTGGGTTTAGTGTAGCTTTTGTAGGTTTTATTTCACAATGAACCCAGAGTTTTAACAACTGGGTTTTTTCTTTCTCTGAAACTTTCACAGTGATTGACAGCTGCACTGTCGCTGTGGCATCCAACAGTACGCCGGAAGGGGTGCGATATATCTCCTCAAACGTCTGTGGTCCGCACGGACGCTGCAGGAGTCAGGCTGGAGGCCAGTTTACCTGCGAGTGTCAGGAAGGATTCAGAGGCACCTACTGCCACGAGAGTAAGACTAAACATTATTAGCGGATTATAGGCATGCACCGATATTACAGATGTTTTCATTTTACGGCCTGGTTTTAAAATTGCAGACTATTTTGTCCAAATAATTTTTAAATAAATTTTAAATAAATTTTTTATGTTTAAAACATTAAACACTAAAACGCTGATGAGCGATTACTCAATAAGATATTTGCTAAAGGTTGCATTTAACGGTGTTAAGTTATTAGTGTTTTTGAAAACTTACCTTAGATGACAGCAAAGCTAATCTCAGTGTACAAGTACAAAAAATGAGCTTGCACAATTAGAACTGCAGTAACAACTGATCAATATCAATATCAGTCATGATGGACATTAATATCGACTGAGAACCAACCGATATATTGTGCATCTTTATCATCTATATAGATGATACTAAATTTTGTGGTGTCTTTGATCTTTTTTTCAGATATAAACGACTGTGAGAGTAACCCGTGTCGCAATGGCGGTACCTGCATCGATAAGGTGAACGTTTATCAGTGCATTTGTGCTGACGGCTGGGAAGGAGTTCACTGCGAAATCAGTATGTTCACTTTAATAGATTTTTCTCCGTTTTTGTTAAATGTTTGCGCTTGTTTAAGCTCATTTTCATGTTCTTTCTCCCCCTTTTTTCAGACATCGATGACTGCAGCTTGAACCCCTGCCTGAACAAGGGAGCATGTCAAGACCTGGTGAACGATTTTTACTGCGAATGTGAAAATGGCTGGAAGGGAAAAACCTGCCACTCCCGTAAGAAAGACTATTTTTATGACCCACCCAGTTTGCTGAGTTTTTGTTTGTGTGCGAGCGTGTACATATGGAGTTATAAAATACTATTGGATGAACTGTAATTTCAGGTGATAGTCAATGTGACGAAGCCACATGCAATAACGGAGGTACATGTCATGATGAAGGGGACATCTTCAAATGCAGGTGCTCACCTGGCTGGGAAGGAGCTACATGTAACATAGGTCAGTTTGGGTGTCGCCCATTCACTTTCTCGATCTTAAAATGTCATACAACTCACGTGCATCAAGCCCTTACAAAAATGAAGCATTCTTTAGCACACTACTGGCTGTAAAGTCATACTTAACACAAAAATGCAATGTTAGAGCAAGCAGTTGCAAGCTACAACTGTGCAGCAAATAATTGGGTTCCTTCAGAAACGTATTCTTTCTGGATTTTGACAACTAAATTAAAAAAATCTGGTTTATAAAGCCATGGACTCCCGAATTCAGTCACATTTCTCATCCCTCTCCTGAAATGTGAGGGCATTTAAACTATTATGTAATTTATATGTATTGCTAAAGCGCTGTATTTCCAAGCAATCATTAAATGTAATAGTTGTAAGGGTTATGTAAATTGTGAAATAATGTAAAATATAAATAATATATCTAAATCTAATAATGGCAGATAAATAATAAAATGTTTGTAACCATTTTAATTGCAATGCTTTTTTTCCACGGCCCCTTCAGTTGCAAAACCCTTGAGTATTCAGAAACGGTTTTATGGTTTAAAATGTAAACTAAGAAGGAGTTGCTCTGCAAAATAGGGGGAAAACGCTGTTCACATTCAATCACCCGAGCTCACAGACTGAAATCTCTCTCTCTCTATCAATGTATTGGCTGCAGTTCACTTCAAAAAGCACGATCCTGTAAAATAACCCCAATCAGATTTTGGGACGAGCATTTTTGCAGATTTCTTTGATGCAGAAAATATCATATCTGGCGTACGGTCGGCTCCAATTCTTTGATGGGAAATTTAGTTGGATCATGTCTTGGGAAATGTTGTACTTGGTAATACTTCAAGATGTAGCGGGCCCGTTTTAAGTGTGGCAGTCTTGTTGTGGTTGCACCCGTGTTGATCTGTTCAGTTCAAAGCATTCTGACCTCTCTTGTGGCTCCTCCACAGCCAAGAACAGCAGCTGTCTGCCCAACCCATGTGAGAACGGAGGCACCTGTGTGGTCAATGGCGACTCCTTCACCTGCGTCTGCAAGGAAGGCTGGGAAGGATCCACCTGCACCGAGAGTGAGTACTTCCTAGGAGGATTTAAAGTGGAAGAGGGAATAGTTTTGCTCATAAAAGTTAATTTTTTCAACCTTCATTTAGTCTGAGAATAAAGCAGGGATCCATTTTCCTGGCTTTGTCTCACTCGTTCTTTTCCATTTTTTCTCTAAACCCACCTCACCCTGGCTGGACATTGTCGGCCGCTGCCAGCTATGAAGGAAAAAATTTAAATGAGGGAAAGTGGAGACAGATGTCCCCCCCTTTCCTCAAGCCCACCGCTTCTCTTTCTTATTTTTTTTTCCTCAATGTGCCTTTCTCATGTATTGTTGTGCACCTCTCGCTCTGTGAGAGCGGAGAAACCTAGAGTCCTAAAAATGAAGAGGGAAGAAAAGCTGGAGACAGCGAGTCAGCTAGTAACCGAGCAATCAGCAACTCTGCCAAACTGGACGCCCACACGAGCACGCAGACGCACACGCGCTCCGACACAAGCTCTGACATGTTGACTGTTGTGTTCGTTCTTATGTGCTCACATGGGTGTGAAGTGAATCAAACCTCCTTCTCTCTCTCTCTTTCAGATACCAACGACTGCAGCCCACACCCATGGTAAGTCCTGGCAAAACATTTACGCACACAGCCTGCCGCTGTAAACAGGCCCGTACAGCTGTGCCGCACTTTCTCACACTCTCACAGTGCTGGGAAACAGGCACTCCCAGTGCTTCTGTCATTCCAAGGGTGCGTTAAGCTCTCTGCCTATTGTGCTTTTGACATTGGGTTCATCTGCTCGAGAAGTTGTCTAAGCAAGATTTTGAGTTCACTGTAACATATCCCAGGAAAACAGATTAACATTAGTTCGTTTGATGAGGATTTTTTCATTTGGAATTAAGAGCCACTGATAAAAGTGAACTGATAAAATACACTTATAATAATTGAATATACCTGTTTTTGCATAGTTGTAAAGTTGTTGTAACATGCAAGCTGCAGCAGATGTTCCTTATTAGTAGACACTTGACAGTTTGAATGTCTTTTTGTCGCTTTTATTCGTCACATTTCACAATTACAGTTGGAGATATTTTGGTGTGTAAAATAATTTTGTAGCAAATTATTTTATAAAGTCACTATTTGCTGATTTGTGAATTTTTTAACCAATTTTACTTGTTTTTTATTTACTATATGTTAATTTGTATTGCTTTTTATTTTATTTTATACTTTGCATTTATTTTGTATTTGACTTTGTTTTGCTTTTAGGATTATTTTTTAATTTTCTTTATTAATTTTATGATTGTTTTGTTTTTATTTTTAATTAATTTACATTATTATTTAATTTACATTATGTTTACGTTATTTCAATTTATATTAAACAAATTCTTTCTTTCATAATTATACAATATAATTAACAACAAATAATTAAAAAAAAAACAATATAATTTTATTTAATCAATTAATTTACTTATTCCACTTTAGTTGCCCACACTCACTGAGCCAACAGCTCTTATACAGTATGTCAACATGCCAGTTTTGTCTTTCCTTTGACTGATGCTTTTTTTTTTGTATCCTATTTGTAATGATGCCTGAACCAAACTGTGTCTGACCTTCTGTCTTTCACTCTCCATAGCTACAACAGCGGGACATGTGTGGATGGTGAAAACTGGTACCGTTGTGAGTGCGCTCCGGGTTTCGCCGGACCAGACTGCCGCATAAGTGAGTGTTCGATGATGCCTGATCCTCTTGGCTGTCAGCCCTGTAAATGTGCAACACATCTCTTCAAAAACAAATAGAGCTGGAGCAAAATGCATGGTCTAGCCACCCAATTAGCCAGCCCTCTGGGCAGAATGCCAACAGCACAGCAAGCAGCGTCCTTGCATTCTGCAGCTCTGATGTTCACGGCCCCTCGGGAGAAACTGACTCGCAGTGACCAAAAACCAATCAGCCTGGTTATCCAGCTGATTACAAAGCTCCATTTGCTCTTTAAGAAGCTTTTATCTGGCTGCATGAGACATCGGACTCAGGCTTTACTCTTTGCAAATGATCCAAGCCTGCAAATGAGCTCATGGCGTTAATGTCTGCTGAGCCTAAGATGATATAGTCCATCAAGAAAGGGTGTTTGGTCATATTTTTTGAACTCGCCTCAATCAAAATTATCTCTTAGGGAATATTTAACTTCATGAGCAAGACGGCATGACAGTTTTGCCTTGTTTTGAGCAAAAAACTAATATTAATTAAACATATTCTTGCAAAACATGCCTTAAACATCTTATGCAGCCTTGGTTATTATGTAAATCTGTTTCATTTGTAAAACATATTTTAATGCTTTTACTGGGAAACAAGACTGTACCTGTTGCTATTCATGCCATTAGAATGCTTTAGGACTTTAAAAGTTCAAAGCATGATTTCTAACAGATTCTCTTCATTCCTTCAGATATAAACGAGTGTCAATCTTCTCCCTGCGCAATTGGCTCTACCTGCATAGACGAAATCAATGGTTATCGCTGCATTTGTCTGCCTGGAAGAACAGGACCAGAGTGTCAAGAAGGTAAGAGTCATACAGTATGCTTGTGCAAACAGGCAACATATCACTTATTTCTTATTAAAAATAACAGCAAGACCTGCATTAACATCTCCCAAACCATTCCCTTCCTACAAAACAATGATATTTTTGACTTAACAGTTTCAAAGTCAAAGAGTTCTCCTTACTTTGAGGTTTCACATCAGTTTGATGTACTTGAACGTGACAATACAAATAAATAAAAAATAGACACATTAAATGGAAATGTAATGCTTGAATTTTTCTCAAGAAGATCACACCATACCAGCTCCTTTTTTGCCATGTCATAATCTTCTGTTGATGTTGTTCACAGTCATTGGGAGACCCTGTATTACTAACGGACAAGTAACTGCTGATGGTGCCAAATGGGAGGAAGACTGCAACATTTGCCAGTGTCAAAATGGAAAGGTTCATTGCACCATGGTAACTTATCTGCCGCTACAATCATATTATAGAGGCATTTACTAATACGTTTCTTAACTGTGCATTTAAAAATTGCTATTTTTTGGCTCTTTTTTTCTTCAGATGTGGTGTGGACCAATATCATGTCGGGCAGGAAAGCCTAGAAGTGGGTGTCCTGCAGGCCAATCCTGTGTTCCCATCAAAGAAGAGGACTGCTTTGTCAAACCCTGTCCTAGTCTGGGAGAGTGTTGGCCCCCTGCACCCCCTCCAACCTCCAAATGCCACGCCAGCTTCTCTTACCAGGACGACAGCTGTGCCAACATCACGTTCACCTTTAACAAGGAGAACATGCCTCAAGTGAGTCATACTTTCAGAGGAGAGCGATTGAATTATGAGCTTTTGAGCCGTTTTCCCCCTTCTACACACGTCTCCTCCACCCTTCTCTAATTCGGTGGAGAACTGAAAACGCAGTAGGGCGTGAAAGATCAGGTTCTCTTCATGTAGGAGACAACGTTCCTCATGGGTGAAGTTTTCCATGCTGGTTGGATTCTCACAAGCTTTGTTGTCATATCCAAACACTTTTTCTTTAGATGAATAAAAGCGCAAGAAATACATTTTGTACAATAAGCTCTGGCTCGGTACCCCTTTCCGAACCAAGACATTCCTGAGCTAATATCCCGTAACGGTTTTATACTTGTTGAGAAACACCACTGGCGGCTGCTCACCAGCCAGCCCGAATTGCTGAACGAGAGACAAGCGAGTGCAACAAAGGACAGTGACAATCATATAAAAGATGTGGTTCTTTTACTAATGGGCTACAGAAACTAGGAAGAAGTGTATAAGATTAATATTTGACAGGGAAAAACCCGGCAAACAGATTTTTTCACATTCTCCCAAAAGACTAAACCTTTCATTTTGGACTTCGCACTGCCCACACAGTCTGCTCCGTTATAGGAGACAAACCGAAACTTAAAACCGAAAAGACATTTTGAGGATTTAGATGCATATTGCACTAATTATTTAGTTGGAAATCACTTAAATGTAACAGACTCCTAATAGATCTTTCTGTTGCAACAGGGCTTGAGTGTGGAACATGTTTGTAATGAGCTGAGGCACTGGTACCTGCTGAAAAACCTCACGGCAGAGCATGCTGTGTCCATCACCTGTGAGCCATCTTCTTCAGCCAGCAATGAGATTCATGTCAGCATTGTAAGTACAGCTTAAATGTGTCTAGGAATTAAGTCTGAGACCATTGGTACAACATAACATCTGAAGATGTTTCTTGGGGCCACCTTTAGCTTCAACCTGTTCCAACCCACCTAAAACATACATGCAGGAAGTTTCTAGTACTCTAGAATTCCTTGATCAGCTGATTCGGGTGTTTGTAACTAAGGTTGCAGCTAAGAGACTCTGGACATTTCCATTCCATTCTTCTATGGAACACAGAAGATCATGTTTTTTTCCTTTGTTCAGATGCAAATAATTTCCATCTAACAGACAAAACTGTTCTTATAATCTATATAAAAGTCAACTTTTGTGATATTTATCAGTCTATGTTTCCTGTGCAGTCCACAGATGAGCCCAGGTTGGACAGGAATCCTATTAAAGACATTACGGGTCAAATATTTGACTTGGTGAGCAAGCACAATGGTAACAGCACCATCATTAAAGCCATCACCGGCGTACGAGTTCACCAGACACCAAGCCCCAAAACAGGTAAGCAGCTCTACATCACATCGGACATTGGGACCATCTTTGCTGAAAAGCAGTCAAAAATTAAAGTATTAAGGTTTCCACAGTCTGGGCCAGTCATGTTGAACTGTCTGTCCTTGGTCTGTCTTGCTTGAGCAATGTTTAACTGTCAAAAGAAGCTTTAAGTCGTTGAAGCCATGGAATGTTACATCAGCTCTGCCAGTTGGATTGAACTTCAATTAGACATCAGGGCCCTCTTTATGCATGCTGTTCATCAAATATGGCGTCCTACATTTCTGCCAAGCTGCCAAGTCTCTTCCTAACTTAAGAGACCTTTAAACCGTGTGAGCCAGCCTCTGTAGACTGGGCCAGGGGACTGGGTATAAACAGTGTATGTCTTGTCCAAAATAGGAAAATGTTGCTGTTGAATAAAAGTGTGGATTATTTTTCCTACACCAAGGTTTTCCCTTTTCCAATGCACAAATGTTCACCAGTAAATAGACATTTAAATAGTTTCCCCCTTCCAGTCTCCTCGTTGTCTCAAATATTGACTCTTCTATCCCCAGACTACCTGGTTCCTCTGCTCAGCTCCATCTTCATCGTGCTCTGGATTCTCGCCCTGGCCTCGGCCTTCCTGTGGTGCATTCACCGCCGGCGGAAACAAAACACCCACAGCAACGCAACTACCTCAGCTACAGAGGACAATACCACCAATAACGTGCGTGAGCAGCTCAACCAAATCAAGAACCCCATTGAGAAACACGCGGCCCACGGCGTGGCCATAAAAGACTACGAAGGGAAGAACTCCATCATTGCCAAAATTAGGACGCATAACTCTGAGGTGGAGGAAGAGGAGATGGACAAACATCTGCAGAAAGCACGCTTTACCAAGCAGCCGGCCTACACGCTGGTGGAACGGGAGGAGCGTGCGCCCAACAAAAACCCAAATTGGACTAACAAACAAGACAACAGAGACTTGGAGACGGCACAGAGCTTAAACAGGATGGAGTATATCGTATAGCAGGCAGCTGTGTTGCCGTGCGACCGAACCCCTGTTGCACTTACCGGTCATTTGGCAGGGTCTCGGGGGGGTTGTGCTTCTTAAAACTGTTGCGTCGTGATCTGGACTCAAAGGCTGTTGTTTGCCTAGAATCCTGTGTTAATTTAAGTTTTGACAAGCTGGCTTCACACTGGCAATTGTAAAAGTTGCTGTGGACGGCTGGAAAACCCAAATGCTGCGTTTCGCATACAGTGTTTTCCTTTGTAAAAGAAAAGAAAAAGTAAAAAAAAAACCAAACAAAAAAAACACATTTCAAATGTCTATATTTTCGTGGATACGTTTGAGTATCTCAGTGAGTCTGAAAAGTTTGCATAGTGTTTGCAAATAGTTTTAAGTGTTATTTTCGTTCATAATGACAATGCTCTCACAGCTAAAGTAGTTGTTTCTTCCTTATCCAGCAGCTGTGTGGAAACTCTCTCTAGTTGGTTTTATTTCTAGTTCTGAACTGAAAGTGCCTTCACAGCTACGCACCACAGCAATTGTCAGAAATGAGTATGAAAAATAGGGGGAAAAAAGCAAAAAAATTATTTATTATTTTTCTTTTCTTGGGCGGGATAGGTCGGTCAGCTTTCTGCTGCCAATATGAAGAATTGTGTCAATTTAGTGTAGATATGTATATTTTTTTTTAATTAATCACTGTGTATATTTGATTTATTAACTTAATAATCAAGAGCCTTAAAATATCATTCCTTTTTATTTATATGTCCTGTCTAGTTTTGAAGGTTTTGATAGCTTTGTAAGCCTATAGCTTTGTTCAGACGACATTTGTTTGATGTTTCACATACCAAAATTTCAGAGAGGAAAAAGCAGTCTTTTTTTTTTTTTTTTCAAAAACAAGCTGGGCATTTGTGTGCCTGAGAAGTTTCTACATTGTCAGATATTTCAATATTTGAAACACCTATTGTATGTATTTTGCCAACTCTTACCAACTCTCAATGCAGGTAATGTCAACATCATGACTGCTTTTTTGTTTGGATACCTGGTGGCAGACACATTGCTTGCCACAGATGAAAGAAAAACAATAAATCATTAAAAAAATCTCAAATAAAAGGGAACATGAGTCTCCTAGTTGCTTGTTGGTAAACCTGATTCACACAAATCATTTCTCTTCTGCTTCGGTTTGCAGTATGTCATAAGCTAGGCTGTGAATACTTGAACAGTAGGGGGCCAATGGAAACACTGTAGATGACTGCCTTGCTTTCAGGAGTCCATTTCTATTGCTGTGCACATGTAGTGTTCTTTTCGTTATTCTTTTATATCGAGGCTCTCTAAAAAAAAACACCAAACCGACAAGCTTATCACATATTTGTAAATTCTATGAGATCATGGCAATATTCAATGTTCATATTTGACCTTATTGTAAATTTGTTTTTTAGTTTGTTCCTGGCAATATTTTTTGAATGTTATATTTATTAAACATTTTGTATAAAAGGAAAATTAAATGTTTCTTTTCGATTTGTGCTCTATTGTGCTGCTTTGGAGGGAGTTGAATCCTCTTATGCTGACGTAATGTTATGTGAAGCACAAGGTCTGTTTAAATGTCTATTCGTGATACAGCCGTGCGGGTTTGATTGTGCTCTGTACCATGTGAAGACTGACGCTGCGACTGAACTTCCCTTCCTAAATGATGAATGAGGTATTGAGTAAAATAACTGCAGGGCAAAAGGCAAAGCTTATGGTGATGAGGGAGAAGAAAAGGGTTTCCCAATGTTTCCCAATGATATCATGTAAATTCTGTCATCATTTACTCACCCTCAAGGTGTTTTTTCACATATATACCTTTCTTTCGACTGTGGTACACAAAGAAGGCATTTCGATAAGAAAGGTGGCTGTTTTCCATGCACACTGAAAGAAGACTGGAGATTTCAAGTGCAAAAAGAAAAAAGTGGTTCATACCACTCATGCCCTATATTCAAAGTCTTCTGAAGTCATGTGATGGCTTTGAGAGAAACTGAAGTAAACATTGACTCCAGATTGTCTTATAATTGGTGAAATAAGTCCAATTTGTGAACGAATCATTCTCGTGAGTCAAATCTTTTCAATCACTCAGTTGATCCAGTTCATAAAACCTGTCGGAATGATTTATGAATCAGACTCAAGATAAACTCGCTGACTCAATTTGGTGGCAGCAGAGGTACATTGGCAAAAAACAACTTAAACTTCGGTCGGTTTCTCACACAAAGGCTTCTTATAACTTCTGAACACTTTGGATATAATGCACAAGTAACTTTTATGATTATTTTATTGCGCTCTGTGTCATTTCTGAAGTTTCAAAGCATCCATCTCCATTCATTGCAATTATTTCGAAATAAATAAAAGGCTCAGCACAACCCACAATCCTGTTCCACAGAAGAAAGGAAGTTGAAAGGCTTTGGAATAAGTTGATGACGTTTTCTTTTATGGTTAAAATTATTCTTTTAAAATTGACAAGAAGTTCTAATTTGTAAATGCATGTTATTATCCCGGCCTTAAACAAAATGTCATAACTCAATGCTGCTTTATGCAGGATTTTTCCAAGCACTTAGTCCACTTAAAACCCAACCCATCTCAAAAATCGAATTAACAACCAATAAACAGACCCACATACAAGTCCCAATTTGGAAAAGCTCTGTTGCTACTTCGGTTACCTCGCAATCGAAGGTTGATCTCCAGTGTTGCAGTACTGTATGTCATTCTGAGCACTATGTAATTAAAAGTCAAGAAACCAGAATTCCTTTATTATTAATGATTAAGTAATATAGGAAGTACAGTAGATTGCATTAGATTTTAAAGGTATTCCTTGGACATTTCGTTCACAATTATTTCAATGCAAACATTAAGAACAAATGGTTTGCTATCTTTAACGAATTTCATGACATAATCAGAATATACAGTGAAATATGCTGTAACTCTAAACCAGAAGCATTCTGACTGCCACGTTACGGGATTATTACTGAACAAAGTTTATATATTCAGACAATGCTTTTATGACACATATCTATTATACTAAATACATAAACATCAAGTGATTTGTAAGCACGGCTAGAAAATAAAGCATGTGGCTCAACGAATTTACGTCCATACATATAATCATCCTGCCATCACGCACTATATCAATGTCGACTGCACCCGTGATTAGCCAAATATCGGACGCGAGCGCCACTACAGCGTTCCATAACGTTGTCAGTCATCCCGCAGCAGACTTTTAGCTGTTACGAAAAGCAATAACACATTTACAAATAATAACCGCAGGGAGACGGCAGTCGGCTCCAACGGTGAAAACCCCTGATCGCTTAAGGAGCGCGGTGTATGTGAGAACACAGCGAAATCAATCATGTGCTCAGCTGAAGCTGGAAGAGTGGAGATTTCAGACGGATGGAGCCAGAGATTTGGGCTTGAAGCCACAGTGTGCTCAACGGCTCCCGCTAGTCTGAAATACAAATCTTGCACCGAAAACGCAAACTGCATTTGTGTTTTTATTTAGAGTGAAGTTACTGTTTGCTTGAGTTCCTTTTAAGCTGTTGCTAGTGGAGTAGATTCAAATATGTGAGAGCTTCTTGGTAATCTAATTCAAGCGTTTAAGCAGTTTTGTGTTTTTTACTTTAAAGGGAGAAGGGAAGTACTGTATGTGCAGAGACTGTGTGTGGTGAACTCTTGTGCAACCGCTGCTGACAGACAGCATTACAGTAGAAGTGTGTACTGTAACATCCATCGTGGTGGCGTCAGACATCCTCTCTCGTTCGATGCCGCTGCGCCCCTTAGGATTTCTTGAGCCGGCGTAATCGGGATGTTCTGGGCTCACCCCCTTTCCTTCCCTCTCTGGCGACAGATCTGGAACTAATAGAGGAGCCAGAGGATACGGGCTTGACGGATAGGCCTCTCAAGCTTGTGGCCAGCCAGCTTTGGTTAGTCTGTGAAATCTCAGGCTGGGGACAGCAAACGGAGTCTGGAGCAGCAACATCGGAAGAGGGGTTGTTGGAATCGCTTGACTCCGCAGGCTCTCCAAGACGAGATCTTTTTGTCTTTTGCCGGTCAGCGTCCTCTCCTGAGCTACTTGGGGTCCGTGGTCGTCTCTTCGGACCGGTAGCATCAAGTTGTGGTTTGGTGATCTCTTTACTGTTACTTAATTTAGATGACAACACTGCTTTCCCTTCCTCCATTGACACACCCGTGAGCTTGCTGCCAGATGATATGGTGATAGGAGGACATGCTTCATCAGACCCCTTCTCAGCTTTGTCCCCTTGATCATCTTGGCGTTCTTGAGGTTGGACTTTTGCCTGCCTGCCACTGGAGAAATGAGAAAAGGTTCAATGAAGATGTAGATGGATCACCGGCAAGGTATATCAGAACAGTACTTACATCTTCTGAAGAATGGCTCTTTTTGTTGCTGTGGAGCTAGGTAATGGATCTGTCATCTCGCTAGAGCCAGAAAAATACTTTGAATGGCTTGGTTCACACTGCTGAGACAAGAAAAGAGAGACAGATCCATTAAATTCAAGATGGTGGATGAAACAAAAGAAATTTTCATTATTAATTTAATTTATTATTCATTAGATGTCATCTATGTAGGTATCTCATTAGGTTTCGGAATAGAGCTACTCTCTCAACACCTCACAGAAACTAAGTAAATGATTTGTTTTTGTTTTTTTAAAGGACTCTAAGAGAATTCCATTGTACTGACATGAATTAACAATATTTTATGTAGCCATGGGAACAAATCCAGGGGATGTTTTGTTTTGACGGCCATACCCAAGAGACCAAGCAAAAACACAAACTTGTGTTGAGCTGCCAGTTTTCAGAGTAAGATCTCTTTTTTCCCCTTTTCTCAATCTTGATCATCAGATTTCTGATCATGCTTATCAAAAAATAAATATTTGTGTGGCTTTGCTTTTACATGTTGTCTATTTTAAAAGTACCAATTTGGTTGAATGTGTTACATATGCATGTTTATTGTGGTATTAAACTTGATACCAAGAAT
>JAUYWG010000047.1:16406296-16418251 GCA_034779775.1 Enteromius afrohamiltoni
CTATTTTAAAAGTACCAATTTGGTTGAATGTGTTACATATGCATGTTTATTGTGGTATTAAACTTGATACCAAGAATCACATAATAACATACCTTTTAAATTGCTGATGTGTGATCAGTAACTACACTCACATTGTAGTTAATTAAAATTATTTTCAAAATAATACATCCATTGACTGTGTGTGTGTGTGTTTGTTTGTGTTCATTACGACCTGGCTTGACCACTTGAATAGTTTGAAACACTTTGAAGTCATTGTTTTAGTACTAGCCATGCTTAACTGGGCAGCTCTGAGAAAAATAAAGAGACGAAGCAGCTTATTGAATCCCACCAACATACACCTTCAACAGTCCTAATGAAGCTCTATCAACAGAACAATCCTTGACTGAGCAAGAACAGAGCAAGTGCTTGTGGCCACCGTCTTTAGGGGCACAGGATCATTGAACTGCGATTAACCGACACAAAACAATCATTCCAGTCCAAACTGATTGGATTTCATAAAAGTGTAGGTTTACCAACCGGCCTCTGAACAGGCTCACGATATATAGGCTATTAGTTCTATTTTAGGAGCAAACGGCCAGATAAGCACAAGGTCCGTCAAGTCATTAGAGCGAAATGAGGAAATTGCAGAGGGATGCGTTTCATATGAAGTGCACAGACACTGGCCTGAAGAAGGGGCCTCTATATACCAATACATAATGCGTTGTTTTATTACAAAAAAGAAAAAAATTGGTGGGGATGAATATACAGTACATGGGATGGTAACCAAAGGGTTTAGAGGGATGGTCATATCAACAACAATACAACAAATATAAATCGAAGAATGACCCACTATCCATTTTGGCACTGTAAGCAAGTCACGCTGAATGAGTTCACCCGAAAATGAAGATATTTTGAAAAAAGTTTGTAACCAGGCTGTTTTGGTCATCAGTGACTTCCATAGTAGGAAGAAAAATACTACGGACATCGTGAGAATGAGAAAATGATGACAGAATTTTCATTTTTCACAATTTCTTTAATGAGTGAATGAATCACACAAGAAAGGTGCACCTACAGTACTGCAAGCGAAGAATCCTGCAGCATGTGACTGTGGCAATTCCAATGTCATGAGTTTCATTCCCAGGAAATGCATGAACAGAAAAAATAACCTTAAACTTAAACCTTGAAATCTGCCTTGGATAAAAGTATCTGCCAGATGCATAAATGTGCTTTTATTTGCCAAAAATACAGCATTTTCATCCCAAGACACCAAAATAAAATTGATGCTAAATAGAAATGGAAGCCACAGTGGGTCTTTTAATAAATGCAACTAAACTATTTGTGGTTTACACAACCAAACCAACCAAAACACTCTGTCAAAATGATGCTGCTGTTAACTTTACAGAGCTGTTTGACTAACTCCCAGACACAAAGCATCTGCAAGTTCATCAGTGACCAAGCAAAATTTCATTTCAGATGTTTTGTGCTCATTTTATTCAAATTGCACAAATATTTGATCAAAGAATTGATTTGGTTCATGTCTTCATAGTATTTTACGTGCATGTCTTAATAACATTTATCCATATTAAGCAAGCTTACGTTTTTATGTGCATTTTATGTCAAAAATTCACACTAGTTGGCAATATAGCTAAAGGTTTTTTTTATCACATTAAGTCTCTTTCCACAGTTGCGTTATTTTTGCTAGTAATAACTGAATTCTTTTGAATCTAATTGCACTTGAATTTAAAATCACTTGAAAAATTAAACAGGTAAAAGTGCATGACCGAAACTTTTGTGATAGCACAACACTAACCACACATGAGCATAACGCAACAGAAACAAAAATAGTTTTTTTTTAAGTTTAAGTTTCTTCCATTTGTCATGTCTAATGGTATATGATCCAAATGTCACAAAAATAAAAAATGTAAAAAAGCAGAGCCACAGACAAAAAGAGCCAATTCCTTCAAAGTTATTTTCCCACAAGCTGTTTGAAAGCAGCAGGTTTAGCAGGACTGCACATAAATCAGTGCTGCTTCACTCTAAAAGGGCTGATCAATAGCTAGTGGGAAGGTTCACTTTAAGGTGCAGGGAAGGGTAATGCATGGGAAGATCTGAGAAAACAGAGTCTATGAGAACCCAAGAGACTCTCTGCGGTGTGTGTCCACCCACAGAGACAAGTATTCATAGGAAATCATGTTGTAACGTGGGCCGCTGATGTTTAAAAACAATCCATTTCCAAAGTCGGAGCGAGCAAGCTGCTGTCTCATGCATAGACTGTGTTTCATCCATGACCACCGTCTCTCGAACTCTCTCCTACACACACACACACAAACTCCCCCCCCAAATTACCACGTCCCTCTGCCCACTGCAACCAAGATTGGACAGTTTTTAGGGGGATATCCAGACACACTAGTGCGCAGAAACACACCCATACTCACTAACGATAAGTCCACTGAAAATAAACACACCCAGAGAGCGTGAACGGTACAGCACACATACACACGCTCGACAAAAACATGGTGGATAGGGGAGGAAGAACATTTGAATTTCAATACCTTCATATGCATTTTACAAACCTTTGGAAAACAGATGAAAGAGACAGTAACAATGGAGCAGTGTTTCTTTCCCAGAGATACTCTCTCAAGAAGCAATTCTCTCATGTACTTCGCTGGGCTTCAAAGAAGAAAAAGAGAGAGAGACGATAAGAAAAGAAATTCATGTCAGAAAGTTAATGGAGTGGGAGAAGGCACAATTCAATGTGTCTATGGGAACAAAAAATATATATATATATAAATAAATAAAATAAATATAATTAAGCCTTTTTCTAACAATTTCTTTTTGAAGATATTAATAAATTTATCTACAAGCACCAAATCAGCATATTAGAATGATTTAAGAACAATAATGACACTGAAATCTGGAGTAACGCTGATGAAAATTTTGTTCTGTCATTAATTATATATTTAAAATAGAAGAAAAGTATTTTAAATTGTACTACTTTACAATTGTATTTATTTTACTGTATTTTTTCAAATAAATAAATGCAGCCCTGTTCGACATAAAAGACTTTCAAATACATCTGAAGAAAATCATCTTGTAAAACACATGTAAATAAAATAAAATAAAAATTTTAAAAATTAATTAGTATATATATTTTTCAAAATAAAATAACTAAAAAAAAAACTAAAAATAAATTAAATTAAAATTATATTCGGGACTTAAGTTAATAAAATTATCTTAAAATGAATTGGTTTATCATGGTATTAATCCAATCAATATCTATAAACAGTAGAGCCCTAATAACACAAACTCCACATACAGTACCTTATTAGCTGGCAAAATGTCAGAGCTGCAATGACCTCTACAATTACAAAAGCCGTGTTCATTGCACATAACCTAGTTAAAAGCTAAAAGTGAAAGAAAATCAAGCGGAATCCAGTAAAGAGGAATGCAGACCGTATACCCTTGACATAAACACTTAATTAGCATTTATTTATGTCTTCACACTAAATGATTGTTGTATATAAGCTAGAAAGTTACTTAAACTACAAGTCATTTTTAAAAGGAAATGAGTCAGTTTGGACTCAATGAGACAAACTCAATCACCCTTTACGTTTCCATAAGCTCAATCATACATAATGAGTTGTAAGCGCTGGCACGCTTTGTGGACACCCTTACAACGGCTCATCTGTACTAGTAAACAAACAAATATGTACTGGACTCATTAGCCAATAGGCGTATCACCGTTACACAAGCACCTGGAGGCCCACAGTGTGGGTACTGGAAGTGCAGTTACGGATCAGGACAAAAAGCCAGTCAGGGAGAGATCTGTGTACTGGAATTTGACTATAATGCCCTTGAGCAAAAGCAGATTTCTCTATGAGGACTGTCCCAACTAGTGTACTGTACGGTAGTTATGATGAGTAAAGATGTGATCACATTAGACTGTGTCTCCTTCACTTCTACTCATCCTTTATGAAAGCCGGAGAGTGGAAAGTTAAGCATAAGAAGCTTGGCTTATAAGTAGAGTTCATAAAAAAACAGACCTTGGCTTTGGATTGGTCAATAACTTTTTCACTCACTATCTATGAGATCCATCTGCTATGAATGATCTACGGTGAACATTCATGTTTGAAGACGCTAAAGCATACCACAGCAGCACCCACACATTTTTTTACCATCCTGGAAAGTCTGAAAATTTACATTGCGTAACATTGCTGTCATCACTAAGATGATACCTTTGGAGAGTCTAGCATGAAACAGGCTTGCTTTCTCGGGAGCTTTGCTTCAGTTGGTCATCTGCACTAAATTTCTGTTCACCACAGCAAGACCAAGGCCAACAAACAAATTAGCTTGGACTCCTTACAACGCATGTCACATACACAAGGAACATGAGGAAGAACATCTGCCTGTTCTATAAATGCTTTTTCTTCTTTTAGTCATAAAAGACATGAATGGTGTATGTCTTCTGTAAGTACCTGTCAGAACAACGCTCCAGCCATCTAAACCAGAGCACTGACATGAAGAGTATCCATAAAACATAACCATTCTAGAAATCCACCTCTTTGTTTCTTTAGAGACAAACCCGATTAGGTGACAATGTCATTTCAAGGGCTTCTTGGCCCTCACAAACTCAGTGTTCTATGTCTTGGTGTTGGAAACGTGAGAAACTGAGATAGGAGAGGAACAAAGAATGATTAAAGTTATGTCCATAAACACTGTAGCACTCCCCAAAGGAGAGGAGGCTGTAAAAACACATCTGCCCTGGGCTTTGATCTGCCGAGTCATTACAATAGTTCCCATTCTTTCAGCACACATCCAGAGGTACAGAAGTGGTGACGTCAAAATACAAAACTCTCTTTTCTTTGTGGATCAGAAAAGAAGATTTTGAAAGAAGTCAGTGGAGTTCAAACACCATTTAAAACTACTAACTTTCAACTCAAATGTTCAAAACAAATGCTCAAACAATAGTGTACAATATGACGTTTGACCAAACACAGATCCAATTTCAAGTAAGGACAATCTGCTAGGCACCTTCGAGGAGTTTTAGGAAGTGCATTTAAAGGAAACGGAAGAGACGTCTGCCGTCTCAGTTGTGATTACGTGATTCTGTGCTGACTGTGCACTGCACCCGCATCGCTTCTTTGCTACGCAACAGTGAAGGATCCTTCCCGTTCTACCCACTTCAGACCGCACCACAGGATGTGAATCACTCAAGGAACCGTTAATCTTGTTCCGACAGGGGATACAAGTCACCTTCCAGTTCACGACACAGCCCTTCCAGAGTTCAAACTGGTGACTTTACACATAGTACCTACCATATATCATTTTCTCATGCTCTCTCTTTCTGCAAGAAACAATATGTTATATCGTAGTGTAACCTTGTGACCTTTGGATAGGTGTTATGGCAGCTCAGCGTGGCTGATATAAACTACGTTTTGCAAAATGAGCTATAAATCAAATGGAAGGACCACAGACAAATTCCCAAACTGCCTCAAAACATGTGGCGTCATTCAGACTCTCACTGTCAAGCACTGCGGTGAGAGAAACTCGCCATAAATATATGACAACACTGGAAGAACAAATTCACTGAGCCATTATCATTTTCAAATTGAAATTCATGTGACTCACACAGCTGAGCCGCATGTCTTATTAAGATTCATAACTTTCCTGGCTAACTTCAAGCAAAAAAAAGAGAAAGAAAAGGATCCCAGTGACAAGTTATAGTGGAGCAACTGTAATAATTGTTTTGTCATGAGAGAATCTGTAGCTCATTCTCCTGATGCACTCTCTCCTCCGATCTGCCAAATAGCAAGAGCACCACCGCAAGCTCCTGCTAACCCTTCCTTGCAGCATATACAAGCACAGAGAACCACATCCTGATGAAGGGAATGCAAAAACAAGGGCCCTGCTTCCCTGAACTGGAAAAGCGGTTACACAATGTGAACTTTTCACTGTCGAACTGGATAACTTCACTCAAATTATTACAATTCTTGCTTTCATTGAAAGCCAAAGCAACGCAGGAAAAAAGGGCTGAAAGAAAACGTCTTAAAAGAAAAACAATGGCAAATGATTCAACTCGAAAAAGTACCGACAAATCATGGCAGGACAGATGGGAGACTGTCCTTGATGTCCACCCAAGGTAGGCGGCTCTGTGCACATTTCCCAGGATTCCATTGGAAGATGTTTAACCGAGAGAGACTCATAGTGAAGAAGTGAACATGAAAAGAATTGAAGAAGCTCTGAGTGGGGCGGAGACACAACAGATAAGTAACTCTGGACACACAGCAGGAAGTCTGATCAAGGATGCTTTCACTTGGACATTCATGGCTCCAGAGATCCTACCACTGAGTATCCTGTTGAACCAAATCACAGTCTTCAGACCCACACACAACTGTTGCCATAAAAGTGGGTGAGTAAGAGGGCATGTGTGTGAGCCAAGTAAAACTGTGGTCTTGTTTCCGAAGCAAAATACATAGTGTACCCGTGATGCAACATGATTTCAGAATAAGTATCCTGCATTCAATTTCCTACTGCAGCATCAAGATGAATAACTAACAAAACTACTTTTGTAAACATTGAATAATTAAGGCACTACCACTACCCGCTACCTTACTACCCCTTCTGGGAGGCGGGCTTAACCTGCGTCCATCAGATGCCTCCGTATACTACTGGACGAATCTACAACCAATCAGACCACTCATTCTGATGACGTGCATAGCGACGGAACTTGAACTTTGGGGCAGGAGCTTGTTTCTCATTGGTTCCCACTTTTTTGGGAACCTGAAATGTTCTAAAATGGCAGCTTGGCCAGACTAACTTTGCTCACGAAAAGAATGTATGCGGAAGTATGGGCGGGCCCAGGCTAAGCTAGATGGAGAATTTAACAGAACTTGGGGGTCTTTAAAATGACAATTACCTCATCTTGACACCATTTTTATACATTTCAAAACATTGCAAACCATCCACTTGGATGTGATATTTGCAGAACTCATGCTTTAAATAAATCTATTTAATTAATTAAAAAAAAATGTATTATATGTTTACAGAATTTAATTTCATTAGCGTTTTCTGAAGATGTTTTACAAATCTTATATTTTCTAGAATAATATATGCACACCTTTTGACAGTTTCTGTACAATGTGTGTGTAGGCATACAGTAATTTTCATTTAAAGAAATCATTAATATAAATGAACACATTTTAGTCATGTAAATCTTTAAACAAGTTAAAATGCTGTTCCTTTGCGCATATACAGTAATTACAATAATGTGTATTGTAATTGCCTACAGTATTTATCTTTGCATTTTCATAAACAATCATGAATTAATGGCTATGTTATTTAGAATCAGATCCAATCGTATGTGAGAGATTTACAAATAAGGCCCCAGAGCTCAACATCTCAGGCCAAAGGCATTTAGTGGTCCACCTCAGAGAGTAGTATAGAGTAAAAAGAGTCTCACCAATAAGCCCCTTCCAACTACACTTTAGCCGCTCCATAATAAGCGAGAGGGGAGAACCAAACACATAGGAATTAACTACATGAATCCAGAACCCACTTCATGGTGTTTGCAGAGAATGGGTTCAAGGCTGGGAAACAGCATACATTAAAGACACATGTGCTTCATTTTCTTACATTCTGCTTACATTTTATAAAGATCTGGAGAATAACTGGAGAACGTATATAATAGCTGGAAAATACAAACTGTCCACAGAATAAAATCAGTTCGCCCCTTTACAGAGCTTCTATACAGATAGACACTTTTGTTGTAGCCAACTCTTTTTAAAGAGGGTCATCTGACTGTAGTTTAACTAAATCTATTTAAGTAGAGTGTAGCTTGGCAAAATAGTTTCAAAGTAGCTTCTCCAACACTGATTATAAACATTATTTTATAACATAAGCAGCTCTTACCACATCCAGGTTCATGTTTCCACTGGGAAGTGCGGAATTCTCTGGAGGACTGGCACACACTACAACACGCTCAGGAAACACGCGCAACTCTGTGAAGGTCAAGCAAAAATAAAGATGAAGCTGTAGCTGAAGTGGAAGCCATTTAGCACAATATTTTATGCAGTAAATTTTCAGTTTGAAACAAAAAATGAATTGGGAGGGGAGATGAAAATATGCATGATATTCATATAACATTTTTCACAGACATCTGAAGTAATAAATGAGAGTGAAACCACTAAAGACGAGAAAAGCATCAACGGCTTAAAATGACCTCAATGCCCTCTTCATGGGAAATTTGGAAAAAGCTTTGTTGTTTTTAAGAAAATGGCTAAGCTGCCATAAAGTTGAATGTAAACTTCCCCACTGCCCCTCAGTCAATAAAGTTTCAAATATGTAACTCGATATAAGTAAAACAAACCACATTGTTTGATGTATTCCGGTTTAGTTCCTTCAAACTTGGCCAAATTTAGCTTAAAAAATGAAGGCCAAGCAAATTGTTGGTCAGTTACTTTTCCTTCTTTTTGTTTTTCCTAGATCACTTAAAATAATCTATACCGGACTGCCTTATTAGTCTGTATGCTTCTATTTAGTTTGTATCTTTTTTAGTATGTTCAACATAAATCATGTAGAATGATGACTGTAATTCCCTTCAGAGTCTGACATGCTATCTCTCTAAAGATACAGTGAAACTTTATTCTGAACTTGTTTACTATGATAAGCAAACCACATTTTCCCTGTGAGCTGCTGTCAAGCCAGGCTCGGGTGGACTTGGCTGTAGTCTCAAATATTTGTTCAGCTCTGCCTCTATTAGGACGGAGTGCATTCGTCTCTCCAGATATAACGGGTTGTTTTCTCTCTAGAGCTTTCTCTCTATACATTTAACGTGAAACTATTAGTTCTGCATAAAACACATTTGGAATCATGTTCTGAGTTTCCAACTTAGTGAACATATTTCAGTCGACTTTTTCCAAAATAAAAACGATCCAGACAGTGACCTCTGACTGAGCCTGACAGCTGTACGAACTAATAACAACACAGGTGCTTCTGATAGAGTCATCTGTTTCATGAGTCAACTTAATGTGGAAAGAAATACTAAAACCAGTCTTCTCTAGTCAATGAGAAGAGGAAATACACAACCTCTGTAGTGCTGCCTGATAATACATCTCAGGTTGACGTGTCGTTTCATGAAGTGAACTGCCAAGCGAACATTCCCACCTGCAAAAGAAAACATTTAATGCAGCAAATCCGCTAACACTCAGAAAACTTTCACTGGTGATATTCAAACAGTGACGGCTTGTCACAGTAAGCCAATGATAAAACAACAGCATTAAGGACTGCCTGTTTGTTTAAACAAATCTTCATTTACGCACGAGGAAACTTTTCTCGGAAAAATAATTTTAATGCAAATCAGCACTGTATTAAATCATAGTCTGTGACACATCTCCTAAACATGGACGCTATCAATTATATGTGGCCATGCAAAAAGCCAGAACAAAGGCTGTTAATGTCCACCAAATATGACACCACACAAAGGCGGTTTAGTGTCTAAAAAAATAGCAAAGCGTTTAAGCAAATGAGAATGAAGCCTCATAGTTCAGGCATGAATGTAAGCTGTGCCAGGGGCTTCTTGGCCTTTGAAGTTCACTGTTATAAGACTTACTGAACGCTGAAACTATTTACAGCCTCTGTTGGTGAGAGAGTTTTATGAATTCGTGGTCCTCTCCTTTGAGAAAAACATGTAATGTGCCACTTTGCCTGCATAACCTGTATTTTAGACTGCAAATATCTCTAAATATTGGATAAGCGGCTTAACATTCACACTGAAGATTATTATTCCTACTGGAATACTTAATTGTTATTGGTCAATCGAGGCATTCTGAGGTCAAATGTTTTAGTGTGCAACTGCTACTGTATAGTGGATTATGCTGTGCCTCTTGTGCATTCATCAATCTCGTTGCTCACACAAAATCAAATAATTTGTCAACATTTATTAAGTGGGATCATGTACAGTCAGAAGGTAATTATCGCAGAATAAACTCCTTTAATGTGATGTAAGACCTGATCCTTCTGTTAGCATTTATTTTGCAACGATATGGTGACAGGAGAATAAATGAAGATTTATTGTTTTACATTTACACAGAAGATTTACATTTTCTGTTTGCATAATTATGTTCACACAATGAAAGAAGTGAATAAATAGGGTGTATGTAAAGGCCAATCAAACTGCTGAAATGCACAAACCAAGATTAGTTTGTGACTCATTCAGGATCGACATCCTTAAACAAGAAGTACTGAATATGACTGAATATGACTTTAACTGAATATATTCAAGTTAAAGAGATAGTTCACCCAAAATTTTAAATGTTAGCAACTCGCGTTTCATTCCAAACCTGTATTTCTTTTCTCATGTTAAGCATTAAAAAAGATATTTTGAAGAATGCTGGTAATCAAAGAGTTGATGGTGCTCGTTAACTTCAAAAAAAAAAAATATTTTCTGACTATAGAAGTCAATGGGGACCAACAACTGTTCGGTTCTTTAAAATATCTGGGTGAACTATTCCTTTAAAAATGAAAAGCTTTTAAAGAAAGGACGTTCACACTAGAGCTTCTCTTTGTCATTTGTCGGAAATCTGTTTTATAATCTCAGATTATTAAACATTACATTAGGCAATATGTGCATATGGTGTAATGTATATGTGACACCGGACCACAAAACCAGTCCTAAGGGTCCAGTTTTATACATAATCTGAAAGCTGAATAAATAAGCTTTCCATTTACGTATAGCTTTCCAATATTTGGCCAAGATCCAACTATTTGAAAATCTGAAATCTAAGGTATTTAAATATTGAGAACATAGCAAATTGCATAATAGACTCCCTAGCAATGCACATTACCAAGTTCTGATTTATTTACAGTAGGAAATTCACTAAATACCACCATGGAACATGATCTTTCCCTAATATTCTAATCATTTCTAGCGTAAAACAAAAGGAGAAATTTGTGTGTATATAAAAAAATATTTTATTTGCTCAGTCCAACCCATAGTTAATGAAAAAAGATTATCATTATATTATATATGTAATAGACAGGATGTTTTAAAATTGAATATGGTTCAGATCACGCAAATCAGAAAGTGTGAAAGCAGCCCAAGACACTGAAATAAATGTGTCATTTGTGTCATTATTTGAAGCATCATCGTTCGTTTACTTTTGCAGTTGCCAGAGCAACCATACTCATTCACTATTAACATGCCAAGAAAACAAGTTCATTCAACCCTCCTAGTATCAGAACAACGACACAACCATTCTGTTTTAATTTAAGAGACAGTGGGCAAAGGAAGAATCCAGCCTAGATCTGTTTGTCATTGTCCAAGGAATGCAAGATCCACTAGACGCGAAGGCAGAGCACTGTTGCTTAATCTGAGAGGAATTTGTCAGCAAGAGAGCGGGCCTGGTGAACACGCTAGATATCTGCTGGTGCAGCTGTAAACAAGAAAACAGGCATGGTAATCCATCAGCTCTCACTTTGTGCCCTGAATAGAGCCCTCAACCTCTTTGACTGTCTGTGAGAGACTGCCCCAGGCTGCCACAGGACCACAAAATACACATAAAATAAATCGGACCACTAACTAAAGCGAAAAACAAACTCAGCTGGGCCACTCTAAAATAGCCTCACCGTCACATCCAGAATATTTGTCTGTCTTCAGAGTGCGTGTTAGATATGTCAAATGAGCAGAAATGCATTAGAGAAGGCAGGTTTACCAGCTGATGTCATTGCAGGCCCTGCTAACAGCTAGCTAGGTCCTTAAACTGGAGCTTCAGGTAATAATATGCAATTACAATGTCTGCCAGCCACAAAACTGTCATCAACACCCCCTGTATGTGATTGATGGATCTACCTCCTACTTTCTTCTACTTCACATGTAGTGCTTAACAGCAGCCCTACTTTAGTTGTTATTTTAACAATACATTTGTCCTCTATCTGCCATCAAAGCTTACTATGCTGTAGAAACAATGACACAATCAGTCA
>JAUYWG010000047.1:16425851-16439002 GCA_034779775.1 Enteromius afrohamiltoni
ACACACACAAGACAACATTTAAAGTAGATCAAAAGTAGACTATATATAGTAATATTAAATATATAAATTTAGTTAATAGAGGTTTATTCCAGACAGACTGGATGATGATGACATTTTTTGCATTTATGTATTGTATGTCATTTTTTTATTATATAGTCTAAAGTAAAAAAAAAAAAAAAGCTTATGTTTTTATACATTTTTTAAATGTAATTTAGTCCTGTGATGGCAAAGCTGAATTTTCCTCAGCCATTACCCAAGTCGTCAATGTCATATATATTTCCATAAGAGACAAAAATGGGAGATACTGCATATCTGCAGGGTGATCACTCTTGCATGTGTACATCAGCCGGTTAGAGTTTGACCTCTACACTGAACATGTGACCCTTGCATGTATTTCCCAGTCACAGTCCAGCTCCATTTCCTGCCGGAGGCCTAAAAATACTTTAAACTTCTATGTTTATGGACACATGTGAAGGAGACAGACTGTCCATGCACACACCCTGTGAGTGTGTTTCATCATTTGTTATGCTTATCTGTCAGAGATAATGAGTCAGTCTTTCTGATATATTAGACAATAACCCTGTTCTCACCTGGCCCAAGGGCGAGACATCGCATTTCTCACAGCCGTTATATACACAGCGAGAAATGATTCATGATGTGGTCGTCAGACTAACTAATGACATATCTGAAATCAATCTCTAATGAGAGGTGCTGGACACATGCACTGTATCATAGGTGAATGTTGAGCCAAGTAAATCTTTATCTGGGAAACAAGCTACTGACAGATCCACCTCATTGCTTTTTAATTTTGTTTTCTGACATTTATCCCAGCAGCAAAAGAATAGGAGTAAAAACAAGCAAAACTTCATGTAATAGTACCACTGAACAACAAGAAGAGAGAGCGATGAGCACCTCTGCAGTGGTGCAGCCGTGCCTTGATGTGCCGTGAGAGGGGCAGCAAGATCTAAAGAGGAGAAATTTCTTTTTATGAGCTTAACTGCCCTGTAATCTACCTCTCTCAGCAGGACCTGGCTCATGCAGTGAGTCAGCCTTTTACAGGCTTTAAGAGCTACCTGTGCAAAAAGAACCACCTTCTTTAAAGCCCCAGTACATTTAAAGCGAAATCGAAGCATGAAAGGTGTGACGTCATTTGGAACTAAATCTGGCCAGCTCATGAGAATTATTTGTTTTAGGAATCAGGTTACACTGGTCATGCTGTATTTTTTGTATTGTAAAACTAACACTGTGTCTGAACAGGACGGGATCACTGTGATCTGTGATGTGTGCAGATACGGTGTAAATAGAATTGAAAAACTTAGCAAATCCATATCAAATTATGAAATCAAGAGTTGGTTTTGAATGGAAATCGAATTATTAAAATTTTACTCTAAAAAGTGCTGTGGTATTTTTGTAAACACACTGTTGAGTTAATTTTGCTAGGTCAAAATTTTGTTATTATTTCAGGTAATATCAACACAAAGTTGGGTTGTTCGTTTTGGGTCAAATGAATTTCACCACTGAACCACCACATTATTTTAACCCAATCAGTTGATTTAATTTTTCCTCTTCTTTGAACTTTCTGGATTCTTCACTCGTCTCGTTGTCAGATAGTCATGCACATTGCAGCAAGAAGGATAAAGTTAACGTTAATGCTTAAAAACTAGATGACCAGTGTACAAATTAAATGGGAAGGACTCTGATATATATTTGTAATTTTTTTTATAACAGTGTCGATTCTGCATTTCAGATTGGTGACTAAAGTGCTAAGAATGAGATGGCTAACGTTATCTAGGTTGCTTACGCCAACCATTCTGTATAATATTGCCTCATAACAATTAAAACATCAAAGCAGCGGTACATTTTAAAACCATAGCTTGCAAAAACACCGTTTGACAAACATTTTCTTAATCTGAAATTTCATTCTCGGTATGTGCGATTCTTGCTCAAGGAAAGGCAGCTTGACACCCTGTCTTTCTAAATATATTTTATCAAATCTTATATATATATATATATATATGTATATATATATATATATATTAGGGCTGTCAAAAATAACGCGTTAACAACGTTAATTTTTTTTATGCCGTTAATTACGGTAATTTTTTAACGCATTTTACGTGTGGGAAAGTGGGACAACAATTGCATCGGAGTAACTGCACTTTGCATCACTGACAAGTGGGTACTGAAGTCTTTTACGCTGGCTGTATTAAAAACTGAGGAGCGTAATTTTTCGGAGGCTTGTAAAGAACAGTTCCTGTCTGTTTCACTTAAGTGGGGGCAAAACGACAACCATTGGATCTGACAGTGCACGCGACATGGTTTCCGCAATTTGACTTACAAGTGTCACAGTGAGTCTTGCTGACAGCAGCTTTGTGAATGCTATGGTAAAGACAGTGTGTAGCAGAAGTGGCAGTGCCACACGCGATAGTTTTTGTTCATCGGTACGCACTGCTTCTGCTCTGCATATGCGCTGCTTACGCGTGCAGTGTGAAAACGGCGTAAAGGTAAAATACTGCTCTCATTGCAAAGACAAATATTATGGTATGATTTAAACCATATCATTTATACCATTATACCATATACCATACCATTATTTGACTGTGTTAATAAACAGACATATTATGAAAATGATGTATCTGTGTCCTGTTATTTATCTTTTGGTATGCATTTCAGGGGAAAAAATGGTTAGGATTCAGGTGTAGTTGCAAATAGTGATTAATCCACTGAAAATCCTGAAGTATTTGATCACCCTGTGATTTTGCAAGTTCACATACTTAGAAATCTTGGAGGGGTCTACAATTTTCAGCATAGGTGCATTTCTACTGTGAGAGAAAAACCCAGAAATCACATTGTATGATTTTTTAACAATTCAAGCCCAAGACCAAGTTATATGGATTATGGTTAACTACATTTGTTCTTATGTTTCATAAGACTTTTAGAACTTACGTCCAGAGCCAGGAAGAAAACTTTTTGAAGACTGGGCTACAATATTGGCTATTAATTCTGCAGGAGCATATTCTACATCAATGAATCCTACAACATAACTAAAATCACTAAAACAATGCTGAAACACAAAAGTCTTAGTTAATAGTGAATATGTGTACCTCATACTAGAGTGTAATCAATGCAGATTATTTTACAATTCTGCATGTACAGGCACACAGGTGTAGTTGCATCCAGGTTCTTTAAAGGAATAAAGACCTTTTCACAGGAAAAAGGGTTTCAATATGACATGTAGATTAAGAGATCAGTTTCACAATTTGCATTGTACTATTCTTATGTTTTAGATGCTAAAAGGGAGAGTGCTTTCAAAGTCCTGCCCACCCTGCTTCCCCATCAATATACAAGAAAGGCGGAGAGGTCTTCAGCCCCGCAACCACAGAATCCTAGAAGTCATTTACTTGATGTACAACCTGTAAGTTTTGTTTTACTTTTTCTACTCTATGGGTGGATATATATATATATACACACACTGCCAGATTTTTAATGTTTATTAAAGAAATCTCTTCTGCTCATCAAGCATTTGTTTGATACAGCAAACCTAAACCTTAAAATATGTATTTTATTCTTGTGATGTCAAAGCTAAATTTTTAGTATCAATACTCCAGTAACAAGGTCCTTTATAGATCTATAAACACATGATCCTATAAATACTATAGCCACAAAAACACAAAACATTTATTTTTATTATTATTATGTTGAAAACAGTAGAATTTTTTCAGGTTTCATTGACAAATAGAAAGTTCAGAAGAAAAGCATTTATATGAAATAGAATCACTGTAATGTCTTTATCATTCTTGATACATAAAAGTATTCATTTCTATAAAAAACATTTATACTGACACCAAGCTTTTGAATACAATAATTTTACAAAAGCATTTAATTTTAGATAAATTATGATGGGTCAACATGGGTCTTTTTGGAAAAAAAAAAAAAAGAATCAACTGTTTTAAATATTAATAATAACAATAATAAAAAAAAGTTTATTGAGCAGCCAATCAGCATATTAGAATGATTTCTAAAGCATCATGAGACAAAATAGATTAAAATAGAAAGCAGTTATTTTAAAAAGAATAAATATTTCACAATATTACTGTGATCAACTAAGTGCAGGCTTACTTGGGAAAAAAAAGTGTTTACATCGCCTTTCAAAATCTTTTTCCAGCTTGCTTATGTATTTGAACCCTTTCCTACAACTATCACTATTCGAAAAACACAGCTGGGGATCATTCAGGGTCACACTATTAAGAATCAAGTGGATGTACATTTTTGAACAGAGTTCAAGTCAGAACTAAAAAAAACAACAACAAGCATCGTGTATGATCCCTCTTATTTTGATAAAAAAAACTAACATATGTTTTGTAAAATAATTAACATTGAGCAGATTTTGAAAGGGGAATTGATCTTAACTGTACGTGATTTCCACAAAATACACTTAACTTATGTTAACTTATGTTGCTTGACTAAGTGTTGTGTTTATTTAATTAACAAGAGGAGACCAATATGGCGGAACATTTGCAAAATGCAGCGACCAGTGATGACTTCCTGCACATTTTCTGCTTGAGGAGACAAGACAGTGACATCCCAGACCTTCACCATTGTTTTGAGCCATGCCATTAAAATGGACTCTTTACTTGAGGCTTGTGATCTTCTATCTTGTGACTATAAATAACTGGTTTATTGAAAATGGTGCTGACGTTAGGCATAAAAGTAAAAGGTCTAAAACGTTATGCTATAATGCTGGAAATATCCACAACTCAGTTGAATTGATATGTGATATCATGTGGTTATTCCAGTTTATATACTGCTGTTATTAATAAAAAAGAAAAGTTTGGATTTTTAAGACTTTATATTTTGGATGTTCAAAATAAGTTCATAATTAATAAAAATAAATAAATAAATTCAACATCCTTGGTCAACATACAGTTAAAACACGATAAGAGAAGGTGGCTTGCATATTTGCTGAAGAAAAGTCAAAACACGTTCACCACATCTATGTGGGGGCGGTGGAGACACTCCTGGGGAGTGCTACCTAGTCTCAACTAGTTTTTATTCTTGCTGGCATGCAGGTATAGCCTCGATTTCTCCACTTTGTTTTGAAATCTTCCCCTTCCTGCTGTGGGACAACCATGTACAGAGTGCTCAAGCTGTGAAGCAGTGTGACATGTCTCGTGTTTACGAAGTAAAGATCGTTTCTAAAGTAGGTGTGAGCAAAGACACAGGTCTTCACTTGCAGCTTGATCATGGGTAATTATATATTTCAATAGCCTATAGCAAATTGTCAAATATGCAGGTGTAACTGATATTTCTCATCTTGAGACGTACATTTGGTATTGTATTGAAAGAGTGCAGTGGTATTTGTAGTTCAACTAGGTATCAAATAAATCAGTATAGCTAAACATTAGACATTAATGAACCTAAGGAATGGTATGTACGTCATCATTCTTTGAACATTTCTCAATAGCATAAACAAAATGATGCAATTAAATGTCTAACATTGCTAAATAAACACCAACATCTCTAGAAAATAAATGCTATGAAATGCTGCCTATGTGTGCAGGATACTAACCCTATAGTAAGCAAATAATAGATTAGTAGTCTGCCTGAACTCATAGAATTCATAAGTAGGTGAAGAATATTCAGATGTCCTATTGCTTCTGGCTGGATTGTGAGAAGTGTGCATCTGATTACCACTCTAAAATTCATCATTAGGCTTTAGGAGAGGAGCTGTCAATGAAGTGACGCAGTCACTTCCACCACTGATATTGGTAGGTCATGTGACGGTGACAATATGGTGGATGCAGTATGTTAGAATTGCTTTGAAGTTAGTTTCCATGCCATGTTAGTACTACTAGGCAGAGACCATGTGTGCTATACCTTCAAGACAGAGAGGGCCAGTCAGGGTGAGACCCTTCCTCGATTTGGGCTGGATCTTCAGGTATCTGGCCTCTTGAAACTGCCTCACCCTCAGCTCCAAAGCATCTCTAATCAGAGAGCCGACTTCCTATGTATACAAACACACATAATTTGCACACATCCTTGCAATCTTGAAAACAACGACAAACCTCCCAAGGTGACATTCATCCTAAACCTTTTATATGGAGCTCAAATTTAACTAGAATATCATTCAAAGCCTTTTGGCTGCATGGGCCAATGAAAACATATATCTTATAAAAGCAGGAGGAGGGGGGGGGATCCCCAGGAGTAGATCCAAATTCCAGATTCCTGCAGTACGAGCCTATTGAAGTGTAAGAGGACAAACACAAACAAACAGAAACACACCCTTATTCCTGTACCTTTCTGTGCTCTGGAGAGAACCAGCTGGCATTGTCTTGGCTGCCTAAGGGCAGTATGTGAAGTTCCACCAGCACGGCGTAATTCCCACACTTTGAGAGAGAAAGAGAGAGAGATGGGGGGGCTTAAACACAACAAAAAGAATTCATCACTGAGCTGATTGAATGACACCTTCAAATCCATAGCTGAAGGCATGTTACTCCATCCCCTTCCTCTTGTCTTTGTGCATCTGCTTCCCCCCTCTCTGCACACCAGTTTTACAAGCTTTGTAAACGCACCTCATTAGCATTATGTCAGTAACCAGATACACTTGATCTCAAAGTCGTTGGTGTTAAAACCAAAGCCGTGCGGAGAACTGACACAGCAAAGGATTTGCAGCTTGAGGAAATGCCTTACCAAAGCATGTCCTCGCTAACCTGTTAGTTTATGGAAATTTGACAAGAAGAAGGCCAGATTCGGGAAGGCTGCAAAACTTCATGCGAAGAGTGGGATTCTTGGAGCGCTGCGTCAGCACGTCAGGGACAATAAGTCACTGCGGAGTAGGAGAGCCAGAGCCGTCGCAGCCATTTAGGCAATCGTTACATCTCCGATCCACACCGGCCTGATTATGTTTTACACATGAGCGCAAGACCAAGCCTGTCACTGTGCTTCGGTCCACTCGCACAGGCCTTTCCAGGACCACCCGCAAGAGGCCGGAGAGGAGCCGACGCTGAAGCATGTCAACACCTGAGCTCAAAGCAAATGTGGACGCATACTTGATTGACGCTAAGGGGAACGAGCTGATGACATCAGAGGGGAGCAGACCAGAACAAATTCCCCTTTTCAAGACACAGTCCAGAACACACTCTAGAGCACTTCCAGATAAAACCCAGATAGAACGCAAGTGAGTGAGTGAGTGAGTGTGCATTTTAGTAGGCCTTGGAGAAGTGCTAAAGTGGCCCAGGCCAGGCAGTAATGTTCTGGGTTCTCCGAGGCCAGCTGGGAAGGGATGATGTGAGAGTGAATTAGCAGGGTGTGTTGGGTAAAGCCCATTGTTCAGCGCCGCTCTCTGGCTACACTAATTTTCTCTCTCTTTACATCTCCTCTGTCTCTTTCTCACTCGTCCCATAAGTGATGATTTATGCCTCTCCATACCAGAGGAATCTACAGCGACTGAGTAAATAAAACGTCTCCAGCATTCTCGTTTGGCTTCTTACCTCTGAATTCATCTCCAGTCAAGCAGGATTACGGCACATTATTAGCACACAGACAGGCCAAATCGTGCTGCCAAATAGCTTTGTTTTTGACATGAAAGCATAGTTTCCTCTAATTGCTGCTTTGTGTACACGAGGGTTAGCTTGGTGGCTGCCCTGCTGAACTTGAGGGACAGGCTGCCCCCTTGTGTTAGACCATGGAAGTCTTTTTTTAAGGGTAAGCGGCTATATATAGGTGGGGACACGTGAGAAAGCTATGTTAGGATCTCTGTCAAGGTCGTTTTTTATTTCACTGAGATCATTACAGATACATTCATTCCATCATCCATGATTAATTTCATCCGGTGAGGTGTTTGAAGCCAAGAAGGAGTTAATCCTTCACGGGCAAGCGGAGACAAGAGCTTAAAGAAGAAACAGAGGCATCCTTATGCATGCGTGTATGTGGAGGACAGCAGATCCTTTAGAAAACACTGAGCGGCTTTCTCTACCCATCTTTGTGTTGTGGCCATTCTGCGACTGACCAGTGGTTTCGGCTGACTGCCTTCCACAATTACTGTGGCGTGGGAAAGCATTGGAGGGGATAGACGGGAACTGTCAATCAGGCAGTGAAAAGGAGCTCGGCGTCGATGATCCCAAAATGTGACTTCGTATGCTGCCTCTGGAACCACCACGTTATCGCATGCTGTTCTGTTTTCTCCACTTTCTTTTCGAAATCTGAAATATGCCATTACAGAAGACAGTAGGAATGTTCCCAGTGTTAGAGAGGCATGTTCACTCTGTTTTTCCAGGCCCTGTGTGACTATGGGACAGAGAGAAGCAGTAAACTGGATTTGCCTAATATGGTGTCTGTCTTTAAATGTGCTGTTAACTTGAGCTAATTCGGCTGACAAGGGAGGGTTGGTTCATGAAAGATTAGAGCAATTAGTGTTAAAATTCTCATCAATTTGTTGTGCTAAACTATGCATTTCTTCTTTATACAGAGAAGTAAAAGTCCAGGGTCTGGGTTGTGATGTTGGTTTGGACCTCTTGACTTTTCTTGAATGGCAATGAAATACAGTTTAAACAAGTAAATGAGCACAGTGTGACAGAACAGTCATTTCTAGATGAAAAATCCAGGAAATAAATTGTAAGAGGCTTGTTTGTTTGGATGGCCTACACCACTCACAGATTTTTTACATTTTTGTGCATTTAACTCCATCTTGTTTGCAAGAAAACAAGCAAGTAAAACAATATTGGAATCATATTTGCTGTGTGAGATTTGAGTCTCAAAATAGTTCAATTACAAAACTTCACAATAACAAATACTATAGCCATCCAAGTCTATTATTATGCCAGTAAACAAGAAAATCCTTGGCTCTATTCACAGAGATCGGTATTAAAAGATAACAAGTTTTGCAACAGTCACTTTTGCAATGGTTTTGTGAACGTCTGTCAGAAATTCCTTTCAGAAAATATACAGTCAGAAATCAGCTGAACCAAAAGGTGATCCCTGACCTTAGCCGCTACACAACCTCTGTTAAACAATTCCTCAGTGGATACATGAAATTTCTTAGAAAACTAATCTAGGTTTGTTTGCCGAGTTTCTTTTGTTTGCAGAGTTACTTTTTCGTGCGCTGGGTTTATTTTTCATCCATGTGTGATTTATTAGTCCGCTTATGTTAAACACCTGCAATGGTTTTAACAAATCCTTCAATGTTGTGCAATGAAAATCTTGACAGCTCTTTGTCAAATTCTAGAGGAAGAGTGATACTGTCTTCAGGAAACCCTTTACAGATAGGATCATACAAGGTTTTCTTAGTCTTCACCATATAAATTATTGTCTATAAGGCTTGAGGCAAAGAACTGCTTCTTTCTTTTTCCATATCCTTTTGTTTGTTGATCCTCGTTGAATACACCTGAGGTTTCCTGTGGGTCAATAACCTCCTGATTAAGCTTGTTCTTACCTTTCACTCTTTATCAGATCAGTACGGCCTGCCAAAAACACACAACAAAGGCCCTGAAACCAAACAAACAATAAAACAGAACAGTACCAAATCAGTCCCTGCCGCTCTGACCGAAGTCCACAGCTAAGCCATGCTATTTTCTACTCCCAATCGCTGACAAAACATGTGAGGCAAACCGGGTCGTTTACGGCTTTTTGGATTTCTGGCTGTGCTCTAAATCACTTGAAGTTCCCAAGATGCTCCCCGGTTACCTTCTCTTATCAGTTTCACCCTCCCTAACTGCGCTTTCTCCTTCCCTCACTCTCTGATTATCGTCGGGCAGTCAGCCCAGGAGCGCTTGTGCAGCAGTTGCCTGTTCACCACCACACCTCCCTGCCCTTTTACCATTGCTATCGCTGCTGTGAGAACCAGACCCCCTTTCTCTGCACTTAGCTCCAGGGCTAACATTAACCAGCCACAGATGTTTATGCGGGGAGAGAGAGAGAGAATAAGAGACAGAGGGCAGCAGAAGCAGTCTCACTCAATAAAACTCCCCCCTTCGTCTAGCTCCGTCTTTGTCTTTGTAAGAGCGTCGCAGGTCGACGAACAGTCTCCGGAGCCTGAGGGAATTCTTTAGATCTATGGGTGTTGCCTGTTAAAAATCTTTGGTCCTGACTTGCTGATTTTGTATGGCATGAGTCACTTGGCGTTCCCTCAAGAGGGTCAACATTAGCGCTGTCAATCTTAAATAGCAAAAGAGATAGAACTTATAACGAGACACAAACAAGTTTAACTAGATTTTTACATGCAAAAGTGATTTGGGTGAGTGCCAGGATGTTGCTACGGGGTTTCTATGGTGTTCTGTGATGGTTTCTTTAGATATGACTCAAGTCCTTCCTTCAGTGAGGGTCTATGGCATTTGTCTTAGAAAATAGTACTAACTTCAATAAGCTAAATGAGATTTACATCGATGTAAGACAAACTGAGCAACTTAACTAAAATACTAGAAAAGTGACTGATAACTTAACATTTGCAATAATAAATTAGTACACTGCAAAAATATTATAAAAAAATGTACAGGGAAAAATAGGGTGCTCAGGGTCAAAACACTCAAAACATACAGGGTAACTCCACATGACATTAAAATAAAGCAAAGAAATGAACTACATAATATAAATTTCATGCAACACATATCAAGAAATAAAATTATTTATATAAATAGGTCACATGTAATGTGCCATGCAGTGACTCCTGCCAAACAAGGGATGTCCTTATATGGTTATAATTTTTACTTGTGCTCTCCATAAATTTGACAGTGTTTAAGTACAGTGATATAGACAAATACACTACAAATGTTTGTGGTTTTGTTAGATATTATCTCATGAGGTGGTGTTCTTAAATTACATCTTTACACTACATGCAACAATAAAAACAACACGGATTATGATGCCTGGTTTATAAACAAAACAGATAAACAGATCCCTAAAATATTCACACTTTATTATCAGTTTGAATTAAACTCACTTAGCCTTAAATCAATCCGAAGCATTACTCAAAACGGACTCTTTCCCGCACTGAGCTATGTGATTCTAAACAAACCACTCAAGAACTTTTTTTTTACAATAAATTATATTGTACCCAAAAAAAAGCGCAATTATTTGAAAAACAATTATTTGGCAATTCTGTATTGTTTAACCAGAGAAGCCATTTGCTAAATTAAAGCAATTTGTTTAAAAGCCAATGTTTCTTATGGGGGCCAATCAATCCCTAATCATTTTTAGTCTGGAGCCACTGCTTAGGGTCAGGGTATTTGAAGTCTTAACCACTAATACGTCAGTGTGATTATGCCCACTAACCTGATTTTACCAAGAGCAACATGACCGTGGAACAACGTTTTGATTAACCAATCAGATCTGAAGGAACACTTTACGGATTTTGTGAAGACACTGACTTACAATCAGTGTTTGGTCCTTGTACATCTGTGTCAGACATCTATCATTTCCTCTAATTTTAGGCATTACTCATGGGTAAGGTTAGGTTTAGGTGTAGCGATATGGTCAAGACTACATTTTTTAATTAAAATGTTGTTCCAGGGTCAACCAAATTTGTTGAGCTAGGGACGCATAGAACATAGAATCAGGACGTGCGATTATAAGCCGGTCTTTATTTCTAGAAAACTCTGAAGTGATCTCTAAGTTAATCTCTGGATGTTAGCACACCTGAATTGAGTTGTGTTTTTTCCAAAAGCAAGGACACAACCCAGAAGCAAAATTCCAACAGCAAGAACAGGCAGGAATATCACCTGGTAAAGCTCTACAAACATTGAACAATATCAGAAAGATCCCAAGAATTCTAGTAAAAAGGAAGTAAAACCAAAAAAAACATCCCTCCACTACCTTACAGTGTATTTAAACTGTAGTTAACAGAACTACTGCTAAACTACCTACATTCAGTTTGTTAACCTAAACATCTGTAGCAATAAATACAATGAAAAATGTATCAAAAAGATTTAGATTAAGAATTGTATGCATCCTCCCATCCATCCTAGTTTTTCCTCTGCGTTTCAGAAATGACAACATATTTCCTTGACTCAATGACAGTAACAGGATCCAAGTGTGTGGTCCGTATCTACCAGGGAAGTCGACCTAGCACATAAACCAGAGCCAAGACATCTGTCATACTACCCAGCACTTAACGTTCATACTCAAAAACAAGAATCACGCTCTCCCACCACCTCCTACACCAGATGGGTATAACAGTGGAGTGGCGTGGCAGGTCTTGTGTAAATATTCAGTGACTTCTTAGGCGTTAAGGAGAAAGTCAGGGCCTCGACTTGTATCGTGAGTCAATTTACGTGGGAGTATCTCATCACCTTCAAAAACTGCACTGCACAGTGGAAACATGACATCCAGCTTAACATTGGCTGGACAGGATCTTCACAAACTGACTCTACAAATCACTTACACACGTGTTTTACCTGTATTTTAAATCAATTTTTTCATTTAGTGTACTTGTAGTTGTCTTAATGAAATAGTTCATTCCACAATGAAAATCTGATTAAATATTGTTCACTAAGCAGGTAAAGCAAAAAAGCCCATTATTATTTTATCTTCTGGCAACTTATGGCCAAAACACCATTCCATAATTCATTATAACGCTTTCTGTAATGAAAAGGCATCTTCTGTTAATCTCACATCAAAATCCACCGCCATATTTGTTTAGCCATAACTGTTTTGCTTGTAAATAGTCCTTGACAACACATTACAATATTATGGAAAGGTTTGAAGTTAAAAAATGTCATTGAATTTATTACAAAGATGCAACTTTTCACTTTACAAGACTTTAATGATGGAATAGAGTTGTGTTGATTACTTGTGAATTATTGTGATGTCTTAATCATCTGTTTGAGCTCTCATTCTGATGGCACCCATTAACTGCAGAGCATTGGTAAGCAAGTCAGGTAATGCTACATTTCTGCAAATCTACTCTGATGAACAAAAAAACTATGATGAACTAAATAGTGGAGATCAGATATTCCTTTTAATAATTCACCCAAAAATGCAATCTTGGTAGTATTTACTTTACATTGTGTTGTTTATGCATAAAATGACTTTCATTGAGTGAACAAAAACATTCTTTAAAACTTCTTCTGTGTTTTGTGTGAAAGTCCTACAGCTTTGGAATTACAAAAACCACAGTATTTTCAAGCTTTTTGGAATCCCTTTCAGGTGGGATAGAATAA
>JAUYWG010000047.1:16439102-16484102 GCA_034779775.1 Enteromius afrohamiltoni
AGTCCTACAGCTTTGGAATTACAAAAACCACAGTATTTTCAAGCTTTTTGGAATCCCTTTCAGGTGGGATAGAATAATTTTTTTAAAAATGACACAGGTCTTCTGTGCAGCTAGAAGCTGAGAACTGGGCCAGCTGATGGTATTGTTTGCTTCACCATTTTTAAATGTCTCCCTGTGGTCACAGTGTTGGGCATGACAGTTCCTTTCTCAGGGAGAGCAACATATATAACAGTATCATTATGTGCAGACTGGGAGGGTGAAGTTGGTGAGTGGCGCTCTCCCACAATGAAAAACAGAAAGACGGGAGAGATGATGAGTGAGAAAGACAGAAAGAGAGAAATATGCAGTCAAAGTCTGGCACTAGACACGGATGTGTGTGATCCACAGCAGCGTCCAGGAAGAGTTAAAGCCTTCACTATATGAAACATCAACAAAACAAAAAAACCTGGGGCTTTTTAGCGCTTAATAGAAACATCTGACATGCATTAGCACTGACATTCATTCATCTGGCCTGTGGATGAATAGACAGGGCCGGCATCTGTGCTGCCGAGAAACACGGTGGAGACATTCAGTTGGAGAGAAGCATGCATGATTATAAAAACATCCAAATAGGATGCAATGTGAAAAAAGGAGACTGAGGTATGGAAAATATAAGGCAAACCTACAATTCTGATTAGGTCTAAAAGGTTTTTTGCATGGATTGTAACAAAATTCAGGCTGAATAAAGTAATGAGCACAAACGGACAACAAAAAAATAGTTATGTTCTGTAACTACATATTGAACTCATTTCAGACAGTTCAATGCAGTTGTACTACCTAAGGGCAACTCATTGCTGAAGCGACCACCCCCTCTAGCGTTAGGAAAGTAAAGTACAGATAAAAAAAATACAACTGCATGAGATGATCCTCACTGCAAGATTGAATCCAATTCCAACTCCTCCCACTTTACATATTTCGAAACTCTCAACCCTCTACTTGTGAATATAACCTCGCGTCTGGATCTTGTGTACGGCAGTGAAGAGCTACTGAACTGCTCTGAACACCACTTTAATCCTTTACCTTAAGTCTCAATACTTTTTCTTAAAGTGCCCCTATTAAGCCATTTTTAAAGCTCCTAATATTGTTTTGTGTTTTGGGAGTCTCCAACGTACATGCAAGAGCACCTGGTCTAAATAAACTGGGTACTGAGCAATAGCTTTGTATATCCTGCGCTGAACTCCCAAAGATAAGAGAAGCAGCTGTCAGTAAAATTATGTGATTGATGTCGTTTTAAATGATTGCATTTGGATTTAGAACTTTGTAGTTTGTTTACATTTAAATTAGATTCACATACAGCAACTTTACACACTGCATGAAAAGCAATATTAAGTATAAATACAAAGAAGTACGCTAAAATGTACAGAAGCCCATTTCTGCCACATAAGAAATAAATCATGCTCTGGGCATACCATGTGATGATTTTAAAAATGACATAGAAGAGATTAAATTACATTTATAAATTACAATTAAGTGATAATCATGACATAAAATCAATATATCATAAAAAGTTAAATATAATAATATCATGACAGTATATAATAACTTTGCCTTTTTAAGTCAACATAAAACTGATAAGATTTAGATAAAGTTATAAATATCATGTCATATAACTGACATGTTCAAAATAATTTTTTTTATTAAACTATACAAAAAAGTCGAAATAATTAGTTAAAATTCATACTCAGTGACAAGAAGTCAATGTCATCCTACTTATCACTTACTATATGCATAAAGGGCCATGCATATTTAATTTATTCACAATGAACAACAATAATGTAGAAACTGAACACTACAGCACCGGCCAAGTGTTTACAATCAGCAGATAAAATAAATATGTTCACATACCTTGACTACAAATTTAGAAGGCTGCATTCTGATGAGACACTGCAAAGATTCAAGAAGAAAAATGTGATAAACAACAAGTTGTCACAATCTCATAACTTTAGAGAAATACTGAACGTAATTGCTGAAAACATGTTCGTATAGTGATAAAACCCAAATCCCTGGGGTGAAATACTCACGTGTTTGTGACATATGCAGTTAACGTATAGCTTTACTGAAGTTGTAGAAAATCAACATGAAACAAAGCAGGATGGGACGGTAAAATAACGCTCACAAACTTTTCGTATGATAGTCCTGGGTTGTGTAGATATAACTGACAATATACAATCGATATCTTTAATTAAAACGACTAGACGATAACAATAAAATATAAATTATATAAGACGTTTTAATATTTTCTCCCGCCGATGGTTTGAAACTTGCTCTGTCACGTCTAGGACCCCGGCGCGTGCAGTTGTCACGGAGACGCAGTCGGATATAGGAGGCTGCATACTTTGCCAGATAGCCGTGTTCGTTATTACAAGTAAATTGCGAAACATCCGTGACCATATATATCTAAAAAAAAAAAAATAATCGTCACGCATTTAATGTATTATCTTATCGATTCAAAATCCAATAAGCGTTTAATTGGTTTCTGTTGTTAAATACTTTAAAACTGGCATGTTTCGGTCACCACATGAGTGCATGTGTAGGACGTAAACACAATCTGCTTTGCTTTTACCGTTAGATTTGAAGTTTTTAATGTTTTTCTTTTTTATTTCGTTTAACAGTAAGATGAACTTTGGGGTATGTACGAGTCTCATATGCAACATTTCACACGCCTCTTCACGTCTTAGAAGATATTCCGTTTGTTTTGAATAACGTTAGATATCAGCAACAGTTTTCATATGATTGCTGTACTTAATGCTAAGCAAGAAATTTTAATGAATACGTAGTATGCTGTTTTAATGACCTCATATTACTTGACGTCATTGAACATGCTTTTACAGTTCTATTTGTCGGACAACAGGATTATTTAAAATGAACTGATGAATACACGTTCACCGTTTAGTGGATCTATGATATACCCTTTCCTTTAATTAAAAATAATAATAATAATAAAAATAAGTTTAATGTTTCTGTTATGTTGTTAGGCTTTCCTAATACTGCGCAATTAATACATAAAGTCATATAAGTTGTACTATTAAACATGTGACCTATTTATTTCTGGGTATTAAAAGATAACTGACCTGTATTGATAACCGTCAGTACATTTCTCTGAATGAACCACAGTATGTCTCGCATTTGTAAGAAGAAACCTGCTGTGTGCACAGATGAACCACTTTCCAACAGTACCATCTGCCAAAAAATGGTTCTGTTGAGAAACATACTCAGTACTTCCTATGGACCTACTGGCAGACTAAAACAAATACACAACAATATTGGAGGCCACGTCTTGACAACTTCAACCTCTACAGCTCTGCTCAAACGAGTGGATATGTCTGAGCCGCTTCTCAAAATGATCTCAACCGCTGTTCAACATCACAGTGCACGGTACAGTGACTCTGGGCTATTTATGGGGATTTTGATGCTTAGACTTATTGAAAATACTCAAAAATATAACATCAGGACAGCTGCAGCAGCCAAGGTATACAAACACATTGTGGAAGAATGCAACTCGTATCTTAAAGGAGCCTCTTGTGCTTGTAAGGTGCCAGTAGACTTCAGCAGATGTGATACGCTCATTGCACTGGCCCACAGCATGATCACCAGCAAACCAGCCTGTATGTTGAATAGCAAGGAAATGCAGCATATCAGTTCACTGATCGCACAGGCCTTCTTGTATTCCATCCCTTGCAACTCTTCCAGTGTGACCTGCTTTGGAAGGACAGTAACCATTGGCATTGAGGGCCAAGCTGTAAGCGATTCTTCTGTTTTCCCAGGACTGCTGGTGGATGTCCCTGAGATTATGGATCTTAAAAGACTGGGATTTGGCCCATTTAAGGTAGTGGTTTTCAACATATCACTGTCAGGTGATATCTCTGAGGTTGGAGATGTAGCTTTGGAGATCCATAGGGGAGTGGACCCAGAGCGTGATCTCCTTCAGCAGCTCCTGAAGCTTGGAGAACAAGTTGTTAAGGACAAAGTGAGATTATTTGCATGCCAAAAAGTAGTACATCCTATTCTGCAGCACTACTTGAGGAAACATGGTGTGGTCGTGATAGAGAGGCTCGGACTTGCTCTGGTCGAACCATTTGTCCAGATAACAGGTAAATGTTTAACAACCGCTTAAACAGGAAAATGTATAAAATTGAACTTGAATTTATACACATTTTATGGAGTTTAACAGCAGTTACTGCAAATTAAAAACTTTTTTGTAAATAAAAATATTTAATATATTTTTAAAGACGATACATAATAGATATTTTATGTAATAAAATAAAATGTAAAATGTAATATATGTAATAAAAAATGTAAAATTAAAACATTTAATATCTTTAAATAATAATAAAACTAGAATGTTATATATAAAAACAATTACATTTGTTAAGGAAAATACTGGTAGGTAAAATTTACTATAGTTGATTTTATTTGTTAGGAAAATTAAAGTGTCAAATTAAAAGTGACAGTAAAAAACTAAAAAACATAGTGTTGCAAAGGATGCCTCTATCAAATAAATGCATTTTTTACCATTTTAAAGTATTTTATAATGTTCACAGATAATATTAAGCAGCACAACTTTTTTAACTCTGCTAATATTTCTGAAGGATGAATGGAGTAATGATGCTAAAAAGCTTTGCCATCAAAGTAATAAATGTAATTTTTTGTTGACCCCAAAATGTGAACGGTATGTATGTATAATGTCTGTATATGCATGTACTTTTGATAGTCATTTATTTAAAACCATGCTTTTTTTTAATAACATCATAATAATATATAATGCCATAGATGCAATAGAATTGAAAGATATGACAGGCTACAGTCATTGAGGTTTCATTTTGGCTGTGTGTTTAATATTTTAGGTGCTCGAGCTGTTGCTTCTCTTTACTCTTCAGTCCCGGTGGAAGCCTACGGGATTGTTAAAGGATTCTGTTTCCAGTCATGTGGATCCAGAGAGCTGCTCCAGCTCCTTCCTTCTAAAGATGCTGCTGTTAGCACCATGGTTCTCTGCCACAGAAATGAAACTATGCTGGAAGAGCTGAAGGTTTAATAAATGTTAAATTATCTTTATGTGTTAATCCACTCGTTTTAATTATTTTCATTTAAAATCACCAATATAATCGTTTACAAACACACAATTTGAGATAATTCACCAAAATGAAGCTTACCAACTCTAACGTCATTTTGCTGCTTAATTTAAAACATCTGTTTATGTATTTGAAAAACATCTGTTTTAATGCTAGTGTCCAGCAAACACATTTGTTAGTTCTCCTAACAATTTTTTTGTTTCTTGTATTTTTAAGTTCTGATTTGGCAAATTTTCCTGGTTTTCTGGATTGCGTTTCTTCATTCAAATTTATTGCATTAATTCCCACTTTCACTTCTCTCATATGATGAACATTTGTTCCATTTGTTGGACAGATGACATGCCAAAGAGCAGAACATGTGTTGCGACTGACTCTGAGGGAGCCCTACGCCCTGCTTGGAGGAGGCTGCACAGAGACGCTGCTGGCCACCCACATCACACACATGGTATTCTATTCCATTCCAGTTTAAACGTCACATTCAATTGTATTTCTGCAGCATTGATTATAGAATTCCACTTGTCAGAATTGTATGAAAAGATTCATGCATTATGCATTCCTTTTGCAGAGGTATTAACTGGGAAATTTATTTTTAAGGCTTGCCAAGTGCCACATTTCTACCTGAATAGACTGTTAACATTTTTTGCAGTGGTGGACAGTAACGAAGTATTTGTACTTCGTTACTGTTCTTAAGTACATTTTCCAGGTATCTGTACTTCACCGGAGTAGTTTTTTTTTTTTAGCAACTTTTACTTCACTACATTCCTAAGCAAAAGATCATACTTCTTACTTCACTACATTTCATAAAACATATCGTTACTTTTTTTAATGAACCTGTTCAATCGGTTCGCAAATCGCACTAAATGATTCCGAATGATGGAATGATCCGATTGAGGCTGTTCTCGATTCGACTGCTCACTGATTCAAACACGCGACAATAAAGTAAGTTTCTAACTTTAACTGAAAATCATATTTAGGTAAAAATTGTCAGTTTGTTAAGTTTAAGTCTCTTTAAGTCCACTGAAATGAATGCAGACACATCAGCATCAGTGTCTCCAAGTCAAAGAACGTTCATATTCCCTGCTGCTGTAACGTTAGCAGTTTTATTAAAATGCTACGCATTTAACCCTACGTCTGTGTTTATATTGTTTATCAGCTGTAAATATTTTTTATATTGTTTGGATCAACTATCCGAGTAGACGGATATGAATGTTTTTGAATAACCATATACAGAAAATAAATGGGTCTTAATATTGTTCTCTAACGTTAATGCTGATTATTCAGCTAACAAGCTTCCTAGTGCTAATTTATAGTCAGTTTTAGATAATGTACAAATATTTTTTATTTATAACATCTGAGGGGAAAAAGAAAAGATTTGATATTCAGGTAACTACAGTAATTAACTGTTGTGTGAAGTAATGCCCTCTGGGGGCATTTGGCCAGGAAAAAGACAAGGTTTGAGAAAAAAAAAGAAAATATAATATTTTCCTTCAAATGTTTGTCCTAACTTATTCTCATGTCATAGATAACATTCTGTGATGTTCTGACAACCAATAGCCTGCGCTTCAAAACACTTCTTAATGGTAAAAATAGACTCTTAAATCTGTTTTCTCTCAGGTACATTGCAGTGTAAGCTTCACATTAAACATTATACTGCATCATGCTCGTCAAAAATCCAAGGTACTTTGAGCAGTAAGATTATGAAAAAAAATGTGCTATATAAAATTAAGTAGACCGTAAAAAAAATTGCAGTACTTTTTTTACTTAAGTACATTAAAAAAACAAGTACTTTTGTACTTTCACTCAAGTAAAATTAAAAAAGGAGTACTTTTGCTGGAGTAATGTTTTATAGTATGGATCTGTACTTTTACTCAAGTACTTGATTTGTGTACTTCGACCACCTCAGATTTTTTGATACCTAACAGCATTCTTTAGGTCATCCCTGATTTTGTGATAATTACTTTTGACTAAAAAATCCAAAAACAACAATACACAACATATGTCTGCACACTGAAATTAAAGCTTCTATCTTATCACAACCAAACGTGAAGAAGTTATCTAATTAGGTCTTCATGGTTTGTAAAAACATTGCTGTTGGGCAGAATAAAATATTTTTTAAGTGTGACATTTACTGTTTTTTACACACACACACACACATATATATATATATATATATATATAATTATTAATTTTGATTTATTTTGATGCCATGGTAGTCAAAGCTTGTTTAAAAACTTGACATGGTTTGATTAAAATTTCACAATGATTGACAAATCTGCTCAAACATATTTAAAATAACCACTAGGGGAGCTGTGACCAAACAAATCTTCTCAACATTAAACTGGACATGCCATTACCGTATAATTTTTCTTTATATACATTTTTTTTTTTTTTTTCACTTCACAGAATCGGTCCAAAGCCACAACAACAGCTGCAGCTCTGTGCGTCTCTCAATCTGAGTTCCTCATGGCAGTCGAGGCGTTCTGCAATTCTCTGCAATCTGTGGCTCTTTCCCTAGAGCATGATGGACAGGACTCTCTCATCGACCTGACATATGCTCATCGCTGGGTCCCAGATATATACTCCAAAACCTGTGGTTGTGGCCTGGTGGAGGACAGATCCAACCTGGAGAAGACCCTTCTAAATACAGCTGGCCACGCTTTCTCTCCAGTTTCTATGGAACAAACTGACAGTCAGCCCAAAATATTAGATTCATTTTCTGCCAAGCTCAATGCCTTGAATGTGGCAGTCGAGATGGCAAATTTTTTTCTTGATGTAAAATATGTAATTAAGGATATCAATTAAATTGTGATGAAGAGCTGTGCTTTGAACAAAGGGTGTTGGTTTGATGTATTTTATAGTCAAATGTTGTTCTAAGACTTTTTTTTTTAACAGAACTCAATATGGTAACATACATGTTAAATACCGCTTACACTAAACTTACCAAAACCAAAATGCTGCGAGATAAATCTGTTGTCATAAGGGCAAAAATAAAGTTTAGTAAAAAGGTTTTACGGTCGGTACATTTTCTCAGTTCACCCATATTTGAAAAGGTATGACAAACGGTTAATTTTGGACCCTGCCTGAGTCATCTTCCTTGTGCCATGTGCCTTTAAGAAGGGCACTTATCTCCAGGTAGATCTAAAGCTAATGTTCCTGTAATTAGTGCACCATAAGGATAAAAACATCTGCTTAATTACAACGTAGAAGTACTCTGAAGAAAATTTTATATTGTAAGAAAGAACAATGGGTGTGCATTTTGTAGATAAAATTCTCCACACTTTTGTGTCCCTGCTGAAATGCTGGTTAGGTATGTTTTGAAGCTGGTTCTTTGCTTGTTTAAGAAAAAGAACATTTCTTAAGTAGTTCCAAATCTTTATGAATTTCTTTGTTGATATTTTGGACAAAGTTTGTAACCTGGGGCCTGTACCATGATGGTGGCTGAACAAACTCAGGGTTGACAAAACCAAACCACTCCAGTCTGGATTTGTTGGTACCATGAAGCTGGACATCAGCTTTCTCTGTCAATTCAGGCTTGATCCTGAGTTAATGTAGCATGTGCACATGAAAGTGTGACATCAGCAATGAGCAGCCAATCACATGCCTTGAATCTGATTCACTTCTCTTGAGATAGTCAGTACAATTCATACCAAAGATTAAAAGATTGAAAAATATAAAGAATTTAAACACATTTTAGATTAATACATTTAAAAAAACATGCAAGTTGTAAAGATACTTAACTTGGCAATTTTATTATTTAGTATATTATCTAGTATAACACTAAAACACTATATAGGTAAAACATTTAAAAATCGAAACGCATATGTAGTCATGTTTACAGCTATTGATTCAAAAACTTGTTTATACTGCATATTATTTATATGTTCATATTAATTTAAAATAAAAGCTTAATTACTATTAAATTAAGCTGGCTTGTGTAAATGATTAAGGAGATAATAATTATAAAAATAAGATAGTAAATAGATGAAAATTAGGATGATTTTATATTCAAAAAACATTTTACTATGTAGCGTCCTTTAATTTGGAGTAAGAGAAGCTGGGGGAGTGGCTTTATTGCATCAGACATGTGTCACCTTGCTTTTTTTCACATTTCGTTTTAAGTTCTCTAACCCAGAGCATAACCTGCCCCAGAGCAGGTTAGCTGTGTAGCATAAGTTACTATGCTAAGTTATATGAACAAAGCCAAACCAAATTCATGGTACCTAAAACCTAGAATTGTAGAAACTACACTAAAACTTAAAAGCTTATAAGCTGGCTAACCAGCAAAACCAGCTTTGTGGTACACGCCCCGGGCTGCTTTGGGTCACCATTGACTTCCATAGTATTTTTCTTTTCTACCATGGAAGGAAATAGTTACCCAAAACACCCTGGGTACAAATTTTCATTTTTTGGTTAAACTATTCCCCTAAGACCAGTAAAGGACAAGCTTGAAATCAGCATCCCAGCTTCAAAATTTACCTAACCAGCATCTGCAGTTAATTTGGCTATTAAAGTATCACATTTAAGCTCCATCAAATCAAATGTTACGTTCACTTCAGTGCACTTGCTATGAGTTCACTCAGTTATTTTATGGTTATAGCAAATCAAACGTGTCCGAAAGAGGTTCTCAGGCACATAACCTCTTCAGATTCAGTCCGATTCGTGAATGAATCACAGGTTTAATGAACTGGTTCAACTGATTCAAAAATACGATGCGTTCACAAACAGAGGCCTGTGGAGTGAGGTAAATGCATTCCTCCAAATGTTTTTGCCTTTTATGATGCCACAGACGGCAAAGGGACAGCTCTTTCTGCTTGTTTGCAGCTTTTGGCGGCGCACATGATGATAGCAACAGCTTTGTTTTTCACAAATTTTGCTTATCTAAAACTTACTGACACACTTTTAGGTTGATCATTGTTATTCTTCTTTCCTTGATGGAAAAAGATTTCTTAAATCATTGTTTTACTTTGAATATGAAGTGAAATACTACATTTTTAGCATCCCCACAGTTTAGTATTTCCATTTCTAAGCAAACAACTGCAACATCATACAAATGATAAGGCTGTAGGCTATAATAAAGTGTGGTGTTGTGATTAACTCACTATCATATGGGATGTCAAAATCCATTACAAATAATCTAGTAACATGTTCAAGTCGTAAATTGTCGAATTTTCCTACATATTGCATGCTAAATCAAATAATGAAAATAAACCAAAAGTACAGGTGTACATCATAGCATTTGAGAAGAATAATTATTTTAATCTGTCAGAACAAAAGTCCATTTATCTTTCACGGCTCTTTAGAAGATGAAGGGTATGAGACATCTTGATCTGGGGAAATCTTTGAACCTCTCGTTGTAAAACCTGGAACACATTAGAGAAACCACATTTATTTTTCTAACACTTTTTTCAGTGTATCACTGCACTGTACTCTCAAAACCCGGTTTAAAGAATTAATGATATACCAGCAGATGAAACATTATGTAAGTCATTTTTAAACTTAAAATTTTGCGAGGTGTTTTTAGTTTACCTGTGATGGTGATAGGCTCTTGGGCCTATGAAGCAAATTGTGAAAAAAGCAAAGGCAAATGTGGGTAAAGACCAGGTTGCAACAGCGTAGCCCAGCCACTCTACAATCTCCCCAAAGAAGTTTGCTCCAGACACATACTCAAACAAACCGCCTGCAGTTAAAATAAACACATAAATCAGCTTAGCATTTATTCAGTGCAGCTAATTGCAGTTTGCTTACAGAGACTGAGATAAAGACAATAAATGATGAGTGCTGCTAACGTTAAAAAGACCCTGAAATATCTCTACCTCTCGGGATTTTATAGGAAATTTCTCCTGGTTTTCTCAGACTGCGAAGAATGTGGTCACTGTGAATATTGATTCCCATTCCTATGAAAAATATTATCAGACCTAAAAAAAAAATAGATCCATTTTTGTTTAAATCATTATATAAACATGTACAGTTTTATTAAGCAATTCCTCTAAAGAAACTGACTCCAAATGATAAGCTCCAATATACTGTACATTTTTAAAAATAAATACTTATTGGTAATACTTTACAGTAAGGTGTCATTTGTCAGCATTATTAAATTTATTAACTAACATGAACAATGAACAATACATTTATAACAGTATTCATTAATCTTTGTTAATGTTAGTTAATAAAACACAATAATTTATTGTTAGTTCATATTCATTCATAGTGTATTAACTAATGCTTACATATTGTGGTTTTAGTAAATGCTGAAATATGCATCAACTGTGGTAGAAGTATCGTTTACTCTTAGTTCATGAAGTCTCAATCACTCTAAGGTTCTTAAAGTTCCAAAAATTATTCTATGAAATTGCTGTAAAAACCCTTAAAAAGTACCTTAATATAAGTCCAGTTATTCAGCATTAATTTGATCTTTTTTATTCTTTTTTTTTTTTTTTTTTTATAATTAGTAAAATATATAAGAAAGGCTGAGCAAAATTCCAAATTTAAAGTTGGACTTTGAAATAAACTGATCGACAGATTTAATAACTGTAATTAATCCAACAAAAGAGCTTTATTCTTATATGCATATTTATTTCTAATGTAGAATACATTTTATTGAAGTTTGGTTCAATAAATCTCTTTGATTGTAGTAAAAGGTCAGTACTGTTAAAAGAATAAACACAGCCATACTAATAACATATGTACAGTATGTGTACTGTGTATATGTATTATGTATGCATAAATACATGCACATGTGTGTATATATCTCAGAAAATGTTCATATATTAAATACATTTATTATGCAAACAAACATGAACAGTGATTATTTGACTGCATTAATTTCTACTTAAATTTAAATTGAACTGGCAATTAAACACCTCAGTTTAATCTTGCACAACAAACAACCTTGAATTATACCAATTCTTTCAGTAAACAATTTTTACCGGTTAGTAAACAGGCCTGAGAAAACCATGTATTGTGATAAGTAGCGCAGTGCAGCAGATAGTGTGCCTGCAGGAAGCCATTAATAGAGCAAAACACCATCCCTAACAGCATGATGTTAAGCGGATACGGACGCCCTTTGGTCAGCAGGGAGTAGATGCAGCTCCTGGAAACCAGAATGTTGATACATATCAAATGCCATCTCTTGGTCATCTCCCCACAGCACATTACACTTCCACTGTTTTAATTCAACACCTGTTCCCAAATATGCTGTATTTTCTCCAGATCATGCTTGTGTTAAATTATTCAAACATTTCTCACTTTATTCACCTGCTTCTGGCCTGATTATGTGTAATTACTCAACTTAAATCTGAATAAAATTCTCCTGTTACGTTTCGGCTGCCTTCATTAATTGTCAGCACAGCAAGATTATCTAAGGAAACAGGATTCGAGAACATTCCACACAGTGTGTTCCCTTTTGTCCTCGGATTAAGGATATTTTTTCTTCATTTGTTCTGGTTGAGCAAGATAACACATCCAGCTTTGTAAAATGGCAAAGCTGAACTTGCGTTTACTGCATACTAAATATAAACAAGTAAATGTACTTACATATAAACACTGTATATGCAAAAAAAAAAAAAGCTGTGCCAATGTCATTATAAAGTCGCTATGATCCTTTTTTTTTTGGCCTAATTTATTCTTGTGATCTTTTATACTGAGATGTTAAATTACCATATTATTAATTGTTTAGTAACATGTTCATTATTCTTCTTAATCTTCCACATTTTCCCATCACTCACAAGACTTACCTCTGGAAGTAGTGCAGGCAGAAGGTCCAGAGCATCAGGTGTCTCCCAGTGCCGTTGTTACCATCGGTGGTCAGCACCAAAATCAGGGGCACCAGCAGAGCGGGAAGCTCCTGAAGGAACCAGGCGAGCCTTGCGGGCACCATCATGGAGCTGCCCGATGTGTCCACGTAGCGGCCATAGGCAGCGTGAGACTTCATGAGACATATAAAGTGCATTACCCCACCCAAGATCATCGCCAAGCTCAGGCCCCGCACAAGGAGCTCCTGGCACTGCATGGAGGCGGATATTCTGTCTAGTTCCAGACCAGGTTTAGGTGAGTCTAATGTTGTATCTCCCCTCTTAACCCCTCACCAGAGTTCTGCAAACACAGCGTCTCAGAGCAGCTCCTCCCCAAAAGCAGAGGGAGAGTCGAATCCTGACCATGCTACAGCTTGCACCCTGCTGAAATGTAAGAATGCATTATTCAGAAAGGTTTAAGATCCCTTTTGACATATTGAGAGACTTTTTTTTTTTTACAGTAATTCACTGGTGGGGAGCATCAGCTTTCAATTGGTCTAAAAACACAAGCATGTCTTTTTGTGTGTGTGTTTTGTATTTTTCTCAGCTGTTTTTGCCTCGTAAGGAGAGTGCTGATATTTATGTTTGCAAAGGTGAACAGACACATTTGGTTTTTCCGTATTTAATAAGAGCATTAATCCAATCTGTATTTCTTTCATCAACCTGTTTGCCCAAATTGAAGCGTGAAAAACTAGGATAAAGGGAATTTTTTCGAGAATCATATCACCGCAAGGCAAATGGGTGGGGTTTTTTATGCTTGTATTGGTGCCTACAGTATCAAAAGGAAATCCTGTGTCAGACTATAAAAAATATATTTTTTGGCAATATTTGGGTTTCCTTACATTTCCACAACAGCAGAGCTATTTGGGTAAACTTTAGGCATCTTTTGAAGGTTCCACAAATGTACACTGAAGGAACTTCCCGGGTAACTCTGTTTAGTTAATATAGTGTTTAATATTAACAGTACTTAAATATGGCTAAGATATTTTAATATTTAAATATACATTTTGTGTGTACTTGCGTGTTTCTCAGTTCACCAGGTTTGTTTCCCTAAACACTTAAGTATAATCATCAGACAACAAGTTCAGACAATTTACAAATTGTGGGAAAAGTATTTCCAAATCATACATTCCTGAGGTTAGTATTGTATGATGAATTCAGTTGACTTTCAGAAAAGCACGTATCTGCTTCTATAGCTCACAACAGGTTGTTTCCTGTAATTAAGAGAGCACCCGCTGAGAATGCCGTTGAATTCTGTGTATGTAGAGAACTCCATCAAACAGCAGGAAGTTTTTCCCCTTGCACCATTTATCCATATTACCAATAACCTTTCAGTGTTTATGTCCCCGGTGAAACACAGACACTCAATAAAAGTCACTTAAAACAACAGGGTGCTCAAAAAATCCCAGTCTTCCAATTATGTTTCTAAGGAAACGCTTAAAAGAATACAATTTTACAGTCTGACTACTGATAAATTGATGTATAAAAATAACCCTCTGCCATTATTTCAATTAAAACATAATCAACAGTGAACATTAAGCTACTTCATTTTGATTAACGTTGATTTCTAAAAGCATATTTACCTGCTTTGCAAAAATTTCAACAACTAACATTTAGACCAGTAAGTGAATTGTAAAACAGATTAACCCAATTAACGAGTTTTCCATTTTGTTTCAGAATATGATGTAAGCTGGAGACTAACACTGAAGTCATTTCTGGAGCATAAAGCAGTCACCACAGCTGACACCTGTATCCGAACCAGTTCTCAATAACGTTCACTTCACTCCAATGTGTTCGCTGCAACCTGAAATGGCTCAGGAGATTTGAAATGTCAACGCTGCTAAACCTTAGCACAGATTAATGAAGTGATATTTGTTGAGCTGGGCCAATTAATGGGAACCACCGTCTCTTATTCCCAGTCTTGAGAAAAAGTAAAATATGTGAAGGTTTTAAAATAAATTGTAATCACGAATCAAATTTCAAAGAATGGTCAAACAAAAGGTAACAATTGTGTGAGCTGTAGTTTAAAGGTACTAGTTAAACCAAATGTTAAAATAGCTGTTTACCCTGCTGTACTTCCTACACCTGAAAAACAATTAATGGTACATAAAACAAATATTAATTTCCTCAGACCCCACTTCAGTCAAAATATACATCCATAAGGTGCCTGGGATTGTTTTATGACCTTTGATAGCTACAGCACTAAATAAATAAACAAACCAAGAATAAATAGGAAGTTTTCAACCCAAAGGAATTTTGCTGCATAGCACACAAAATGAAAAGGTGAACTGGTCTGTCATGCAGATGCGTGTGTGCGCTTCCTTTTTAGAATACATGAATGATAATGTGACGATTACTGGCAAAGCAAGACATGACAGGTCTGTTTTCAATAGAAAAGTATGTCTGCAAAAGCAATTCAATGAAAAATCTAATATTGTTAAACATTATTTCAAATATTTTTTTTATTTTAATATATTTGTAGTGTCATTTATTCCTGTGATGGCAACTGAATTTTCAGCAAGGAGTCTGACAACAGCCGGTGCTCCACACAGAGATCTGATCTGATCATCATCCAGTCTGTCTGGAGTCACATGAAGTAACAAACTGAGACAGACTCAATCCAGAAGAACTGTGACAACGTCTCCAGAATGAAGAAAAAAACCTACCTTGAAAGGTTTAGACGCTCTTGTAAAAATTAATTCAAATATAATGCCATAAATTGATTTCATTTATCAATTAAATTCTGTTAACTAAATCAAATAAATATCTGGTATTACAGCTTTTGGTAAAACAGCTTCTGTTCCGAGGTACACTTGCCCATAGTTTTTCAGGTAGCTTAGTTTTCTTCATCATGGAGACGTTGTCACAGTTCTTCTGGATTGATGTCATTCCAGACAGACTGGATGATGATCAGATCAGATTTCTGTGTTAAGCACTGGCTTCTGTCAGACTCTTTGTGCAGACAGTAATCTCTACAAAAATAATGTTTGGAAATATAAACTACATCACTACCCCAAAAGATAGAAATAACCTTTTTTTGTTTTGGGTTTTGTTTTGTTGGTGAAAATACTAGTGGCCTGAGACTTTTGCACAGTACTACATGTAGGAATGGTTACATTTGCAAAATTCATATGGCAGCAGTAATACCCTCATAATGACTGGAAACCATGTTTGAGGATTGCTTTTACTGCCCCAAAAAAACCTTTCATAACATTTAGTTTTGTTACTTCAAAATAGAAAGCGGTTTGAACTTGCATATCCACGATTCCGCTATCCTTCAATTAAAAAGAAGAAAAATGTCAGAGAGACTACATCTTTGAGAGAGAAGCACAAAACTTGTGTTGTAATAAATGGCATTTTTAATTAATCTTGGCCGACTCTGACTCCAATAACTTACCAACTGCTCGTAAACATGTCACGAACACAGAAAGGAATCGCAAGCAATAAGACAAGAAAGACCACAGCACAGTAATGTTTGTCATTACACTTTATTGTTTCTTTGCAACATCAGCCATGACCCTTGTCATATCTGGCGAGAATTCTGTAATGCTTCGATGTAACCTGAGATTCAAAAATGACTCCGGTAAGGAGCGCTTCCATTAATTTCGACATAGGTTTGACAACGTGTGAACTGTTCATTTCTATGCAATAATAGTTAGAATAATAATAAACGGTACTAAAATTCAAATTAAAACAATTCTAACAGTACAAGAACAGGTGTTGTGCTGGGTGAAGCCGATGAATCTCTCCCCCTAATTTGAAAACGGCAAAAACCGATCCAACACAGACTAAATCAAGTCTTTATAGTGGGTAAATGAAGGGTGGACAAGGTGTGAAAAGCACAGGACAGAAAAAAAAACATGTTTAACACTGACCCAAGGCACATCTGCATGGTGTGACATGCTTTGTCTGTTTTCTATTTGAGGATTTGGTTTGAGACATTCAAACCTTGATAGAGATGTACAGGAGCCTTGCCGTTTTCCTTCCGATGGTTACCCAGGAAAAATCTTGCTGCATTGTGCTCTTTGGGAGTATATGGGTTAAGGAGGAAAGCCAGCCAAAATGCCTTTGCCGTTCAGAAAATCCACCTCCGGCGGTTCCTCATCACTATCCGGGTGTGCATCGCTAACTACTAGTCAGCTGTTAAACATGGCTGCTAACTTGCATGAGAAAATAAAATAGTTTCAGACTAACCAAAATAAATTCCCCATATACGATTTATACGTTGAGGTTGAACTGCCATTTTGAGGCAGCCTGCACTTCCTGTCGACTTCAAACACTACTATATGCTTCCACACGGTCTGAGATTATATGTCAAACGCATAGTAAAACTAGTAAGCTAAATGATGGTAATCACAAAGGGAAAATAAACAGAACTGTATATAAGAATGCGAAAAAAAAAAAAGTCATTTGACTACAATAAAAGATTAGATGAAATAAAACTATTTTTGGTATATCCAAAACAGTGGAGGGTTAATGAGTATTGTGTAGCCCTTTAAAAACTACAACAGGACCAACGCAGTAGCTATTACTACAATTCTCAGGGTGTACATGGACATAGCATGTTGCAGTCCCTTTTCTCAGTAGGTAAGACGTTATGTAGGTTATATATGCAGACTTGCAAAAAGAGTGCAATGTCAATGGTTTTATTTCTTTTATTTAAACTTTAAATGTGTCTTGCTTTTAAATTACACAATGGCTCTTTAAACACCTAACGTCCTTAGAAGGTCAAATGTGGATTTTGCCCTCATTAAGACCCCCCCCCAACAAACAAGAAAAAAAAACAACCAAAAATCTGACCTTGCAACACCCAAAAAACTGCGGCTGTACTTCAAGCTATAGCATCATCCGAGTTGCCTCACATGGAAAATGGGGTACAGGGAAGGCTTTAGGAAGAGGAGGTTAGTATCTAACGTTACATCTGGTTTCGGGGTATGTATGAGGGTTCCCAGCTGCTTCGTATGTCCTTCCTATAGAAGAGGCGAGGGAGGATGGGGGTACCGGTGGGAGGGGCTGGGGTTTTCTCGGAGGCTCCGCGGCTCCTGGGAAAGTTCACCTCAATGAACGACGAGAGCTCCAGCAGCGTAACTCACAGAGCTGTCCGACCAGTTTCGGCACTGGCTCGACTGCGCATAGTTTAGGAAAGAGAAGTTCATGTCTATGCCATTCTTTTTCAGTTCCGCCACAGCCTGAAGGAGTGAGGAGAATCAATGTAGAGTCAACAAGTGTAATCTTAAAAGCTTCATAATGAAAGAGCGGGAAGTTGGCGAGACATTAGTTAAGGGGGGGGGCTTTAATAAAAGCTCTGCGACAGTTAAGTGCTATGCTAATTACCATGCTTAGCCATTATTTGCTTTTGCTTTATTGAGTCCACAGTGGTTTGCTAAATGAAATGTCCAGGCGGAATTCATGAAGTCGTTTATATGAATTATTCATAAGTTACTTACATTTAGAAGAACGCCGATGGGATGGCGACCACAAATAGTATTATGATATTTCTTCAAATAATTGCTAAAGGAGATGGGGTCCAACTGTTCTATAATTCCCATTCCCTAAGAAAAACAAAAAGGCAATTAACATGCATACACTTCACTGACGTCAACGAAGTTTTATCATTACTGGCGTTAATAATTGTCTATTGTTTTAGTTGAATCTAATGTTGCATTTGACATCTGGTGTAGTTCAACTGCACAACACAACGTCTTGATATAAAATATTCAGCTTTCCAAAAGCAAGATGGATTTTCAGTAACACAATAATGAATGGATATTTCATAGAAGGAGCTCCAGATCAAACGCAATCCTTGTCCAGTAAATTACCCTACAGAGGCAACAGTACTTTGCCCAGTTGGTAAGCCTTTAATGAGGTTTGGGTTGCTAAGAACATCTGCTATTTGACAGACCGTCATGGGTGGAAAGTATTAAAGTTGTTCTTTGAATCGCCGACTTCCACGGCACAGTAACCATAACAATGACTCTTTAGCTTGGAGAAAAATTCCATCACCTTTTTTTTTTCTAGAACCACCGATAGGATTAGCACATTGTGTATACCAAACCAGAACGGGCTACTTGCATGTAAACTTCATAGGTCAGTCATTAGGAGAGTTGACAGAAGAAAAGGGGAATAGAAACAGGTTTACCATTTTGTCAAGGTGCTCGATAGATCGGTAGATCTCCCCTTGACTTTCATCGTAGTAGGTGTAACGGAAACGTTGACCTGCAGAATAGACACAAAAAATGTTTGACTTAATCTATTAACCGGGGAGGCACCAAAAATAGGATATTAATATGGTTTCCTGCCTATTAAGAGCATTTTAAAACACTCACTTTTTTTTTCAACTATGTAGGCAGCCTGTGTTTCTGGCAAGTCTAGCATATTGATGGAGAGTGTGAGAGTGGAGAGAATGTCTGTGATGCCGACATGATTTGGATGAGAATTGAAAGCTTGTATATCTTTTCCAGATTTATGCTGCTTTCATCATCAATAATTTGTGAGACTTGATTTAAAATGGTTCACAAAAGTTTTGACTTTTTTTTCCTTCTCAATTTGCATAGTTCCAAGTAAAGTATCAAACCAAAGTCATGCCTCTACTCTCGGATGACTGGAATTTATACATGCATATATATATATATATATACATAGAGAGAGAGAGAGAGAGGGGTGTGCTGTTATAACGAAATTTAAGTTAATCACAAAAAAAACAGGAAATTCTTCACCCATTACCGACTATAATTGATACTAAGCATTTTCTGTTTTTTGACAGTTGAAAAATTAAAGAGTGTGAGTGGACACAAACCCCAGTGGCAGAAGTCAGAGGAGATGATGAAAAGATTAGAAGGATCAGCCAGGTATTTGCTAAGCAGCTTGCCATATTCCTGCTCTTTAGATTCACTCAGGGCTCCCACCAGCACAGGGACGATGCTGAACTCATCTTTATGGCTGTTTTTGAAAAACAAAAGACAAGTCCCAGATGGAGATTTGACATTATTCTTTTGTCAAAGAATTTTTCATCACTAATTAAAATCCATTGCCATGTCAAATCAACAGTTTCCCAAACTGCAGAGGTGTGAGAATAAAATGGTGCAAAAAACAAATGCTGAAAACCTTTAGAAATATTATAGTTGCTCAGCAACTAACAAAAATATCCAGACGTCTAATCAAACTAATTAAGGGGATTTTAACTTTTCTAAGCCCCCATAATATAATATTTTAATGGAATAATAGAAGAGTTTGGTGGCTACTGCATTAATAAATATATTTAAAAAACAACAACAGAACATCTATCACGGCAAACTTATTAGAGGCACCACACTAGGTAAACAGATCCTGACAACATAATTACTGGATCTGGCAGAGATGAACGAGCATGAGAGTACGGCTATGGGTCAATAATGCTGCTCATGGCCTCTACATAGAGATGAGGACAAACCTTGACACATCTTTCTTCCTTTTCTTTACATTTTTTCCCTAAGCAGACTCTGCCCTACAGAAGGGTATGCACGTCTTATAGAAAGGCTACACAAAAACAATTGGGGGAAACCACAAAGCACTATATGATATATCTTTTTGCTATAGTGCAACACTAACACAAGGTCAAAAAGCAAAAGGTGAGACCCATGATGTTATATATGTGTACATTTGTTAAGTACCATTAATATTCTTGGTTATTTCAGAGACGCCACTTACATTTGCAATTTATGATTTCCAAAATAAAAATTATATAAACTACAGTTTTATACATGTTAGGTCTGTATGATTTTATGTTTGTAACCAAGCATACATTCAACCATACTTAAGTACCTTTTAAAATGTAATTCATTCCTGTTATGAAAAGCTGAATTTTCAGCAGCCATTTTTCCAGTCTTGTTACGTGATCCTTGCTTATATCCTGATTAACTCCTCATTATTATAAATGTTTAAAAAAAGAAACTGTATTAATATTTGAGTCTCTTTTTCAATAATTCTTTGATGAATAGGTGGTTTAAATATAGATTTTTGTAACAATGTAAAAGTCTTTGCATGTGACGTTTAATCGATTTAAGGTAGTGCTTTTAGTCTTCCTAGAATCCAAGGTACGCAGTAGTTAATGTCTGATGTCTCAAACCTGTAGAAATGATTTTCTACAGAAGAACACAAAAATGCTTTTGATATTTTGAGGAAGTGATTTTGTGCAAATAATGGGTCCAAAACAAAACTAGACCAGCTTCTTTTGTGTTCCACAGAAGAGAGAGAGTGACATCGGTTTAGAACAACGACATGTTGACTAAACAATTACAGAATTTCCATGTTTAGGTGAGCTGTTCATTTAATGGTCCGGATGAAGATATTTAATATCTGGTTGCTACCTCTCCATGGCTTTAGCGGTATAAGGCAGGTGCATCTCAATGCTGTGTTCGTCTTCATCTGTCTGCAGACTCATCCTCTCAAACATGCCTGTTTTCCACAGATCAGCGTAAACTGCCAGAGAAAGAAATGGGGCAGTGGGAATTAAAACTCTTGCTTTGCATTACAGAGTTCTGATTATAATTACACAAAACCTCATTAATACGAACACCATCAAATAAAGGATCATCTCTCACATTTCTTTGTTGCATATCATTATGTCTACAGCCAGAACAACTCGGGAATAATAACAAATAAATATAGTCATTTACAGAATGAAAATTTTGCAATCTCTTCTGCAGTGCTCAGTTTGAAAGCAAAAAAATTATCTGGGCGACACCTTTCTGTGAATTGTTATTCAGCATTCAGCATTTAATCCTGCCATGGGGACAAAATGAGATTCCTTACCCTTCTGGTCGATCCTTAGGTCATACAGTGGCGTTCTGTAGACCTCGGCGGGGGAGAGGGCACAGCGAGACAGCGGCACATGGTGAGAGGGGCCAAGAATGAACACCCTCCGACTGATGAATAAGAGAGCGCTGCAGTTACCTCTCTCCCCATGGCACACTCAACATTACGGCTACTTCAAGAGAATATAAAGAAGCTTGAGAGAGGCACTTACGTGATGGAGGGGTCCACCTGCTTGTAGGCGTGGGCTGCACACGCGCCGCAGTAAGTGTAGCCAGCGTGCCTGTGAAAGACAGTGGTTTAAGAATGCAGAAAGACAGCAAAAAAAAAAAAAAGATGTTTGTCTGCTTTCCCTCCACATACGGTGCTATTATGGCTCTAGCTGGACCGGTTGTAGATTGTGCTTGAGATAACCAGCCCTCGAGTTGTGCATTAAGCTGGGATCCTAATTGCAAAGACAAAGAAGAAAAGTACTTAGCAAATATGAGAGATGCAGGCATAATGTTACAACTTCGGCGCTTCAGCTGGGAAGATTATTTGAAAGTCTTCCAAATGTGTTTTTTCACTATACAGAAATATTTTAAAACATTACTAGGAGTCACCTTTTAAAATCTCGAATAATACAAAAAAACATGTTTTTGAAGGATTACTGAAAAATGCACAGAAATCAAAAAATAAAGCTTATTTTAGCATAATTATGATAGGTATGCATTATTTTCAGAACAAATGCCGTTTAAAATAAATGTTAATGTAGACTCAAAAGAATACATTTTATCTTTGGCCATTTATAAAAACAACACTATGAATATGTATGTCCTAATTTATTGCCAGAATACTAAAAAAAAACGCATTACTGCAGTGCTCACAAACAAAAAGGATTTATCATAGTATCTCAGTGCCGCAACATGCTAGAAGAGTCATGCATTCATCTGTGGATTTCTCTTCTAAATATAAATCAGTCAAACTAACAATAATGCAGTAGGTCTTGAATGTTGATTCCAGCAATATTTCAGGCCGAGACAGTGCCATTGTCCCAGTTCTAATGACTTTCTAATCGGAGCCTGACAGGACAAGATAGCAGTTTTGAGAACCAGTGAACAGATGAACTTTAAGTTCAAGTTATAGCAGTTATAGCAAGTTGTTAATCAAATCTCCACACTGTAATGAATCATACCATTACATCACTAATGATATTCCAAAGCACAGTCAGGTCTGAATACTAGTGCATGTGCAAATGCATTCATTTTAGCGTCTGACTGATATGAATTTTTATTTCTGATGTGTGCACCAATATATAGAACGGTGGATTTTGTTTATTATAGAGCTGTTTTTATATGATGCAGCGTAAGAGAAAGAGAACATGCATGAGTCTAATATATAATACCAATATAGCAGCATATCAAAACTCTAATATATACATACATATATGTGTGTAAATGTGTATATATGTATACAGTAGTCAACATTCGAAGTGAATTAGAAAGCTGTCCTAAGACAAAAAATAGTTGTTGTTTTTTTATTTTAACTTTGATGAAAGGTTTTGATTCACTTTGAATGTTGACTCCTGTATACATATATACACACACATATGTACGTATATATTAAAGTTTTGATATGCTGCTATAATGGTATTATATATTAGACTACTGTGTGTGTAATATATATATATATATATATATAAATAAATTATTATACATAAAAAGCTCATTATTCATTGACACTGTCCATAGAATTTGATTTAAAAAAATACTTCCCAAATAATTAGCCAGTGTTACTACTGCTAGATGAATAACTAGTCATAATCTGAAAACAAAGGCATGTCTATACATGCATGGACTCACCAGACTTTTGTCAACACATTGCATTATACATTAGTTGCTGGAGACCAGCCTTCTTCATATGCAAACACTCAAAAATGTATTTTGAACAAAAAAGGAGATCTGACAGGTTACAAAACGCAGATCATCATGTAAAAGTCTCGAAACTGACTTCTCTATGGCGCAAAAATATGTGATCTAGTGGATGTGTGTGCGGTGCTGGGCTTTTGTCATGCATCCTTTGTTACTGCATGAGAGAGGAAAAAACAGCACTGGCCCTGTAAAGACTTTCATGTGCTGACTGTGCTCACTGTATTTACTGGAATGGAACTGCACATAAATACTGACCGGTATAACAATAAACACGGTATTACTTGACATCATTATTAATGAAAAACATGATTTTATTCTCTATGAAAATACAGCTGCATGTACAGCTGTCATGTGAACTTCATCAAATAGCTTTAGCCGTTAGCAGGGTAAATCCAGCCTTCTGAATTGCGACAGAAGTTCATTTATCTGGATTTACTCCTCCGGTAAAGCAAGGCTGGGTAAAGTTAGCGTGGATGGTATATTAATCTGTGGTATTAGTTTGTGTAGTTGGCGTGTAGGAGAGATTCACACACACCGGCTATAGGCTAACCAGCTAACAGTTGGCCTGTTTTGTTCTCAGCTGCTCTTACACACACACACACACAGAAGCTACACATTGACAACAGAAACACAAAATAAACAACAAACAACAGGCAAATATGAGAGAAATACACAGCCCGGTCGATTTCAATAATGACCCTTGAATTTAAATGCAAATGTTTTCTGTCTGCTCAAAGAAAACAGAAGAAAATACAGAAAAAAAAATAAAGTAATTGATAAAATAATGACATAAAGGCGAAGACAAATTAATAGACATTTCATAACCAAGGCCCGCTTTTTTGTGGATTTTGAGTAATTGCTAAGCAGAATTAAATCCCTTTAAAATGATTTTCTAACAAAATAAAGCGGATTCGTTTTAGTTCACATTTTAAATAAATTAGTTCGTTTTTTAAAAAATACCGTGAGTTCAGAAAAACGTACAAATACGAAGAAACTCGCTCTGTGGTCTTTAAACCATTTTAGCCACAGCTATTTAATAATTCCCAGCTGATCGCACAGGCTCCGTCTTAAAACAAAGTGAGCTGCCTACCTAGGCAGCATTTTTGAGCATGCTGAACGTCCCAAAAATCCTGTCCATATAGGCAGCTCACTGTGTTTTGAGACACTGCCAGACATGCACACTGGTGTAAGCAGCACACCGGACCTCAGGCCCGGGCCGCTCTCGGGTCTCTGGCTCTACCTGAGGCCGTGTACCAGCTGCCGGCGTGGCTCGCTTCTCTGCACACCATCCGGTTCGACATCTTGGTGCCCGCGCCGCCTATCTTGGTCCAATAAAACCTCGTCGGTGGGGGGAAGAATGAACTAAAAACACTATGAAAATAGCTAGCTCAAAAAGTATATGATTGTGCTGAAGCTGCGTGCCCAGGGAAGGAGTATTCTATATAATCTTGATATAAATGTGAGACATACAAGTGACGATTCGCAAAAATATAAAGAGGTTGATAGTCTGGCTGTGAAGAACAAAGATCGGACCAGTTCATCCGCTCGCTGCCAAGTTTGTCTCTGTTATCCGGATGGGCTGGTTTGGCCTATCTCGGCTTCCGTTCCGTCAGAAAAAAACTGGGCGGGGAGAGCTGACAGACTGACGGAAGACAAAAACTGATTGGTCGGGGCATTTCCAAATATGCATATGTAGATCTCGCTTCTATGATTGGATAGCTCAGTGTGTTTTGGCTAATACTCATTGGGGGAAGACAGATCTGCGCGTGGACTCCAAGATCGTTTTGTTGGCGAAAACATGTAGCGTTTTTAACATTAATATAGGATTAATATAGGACTATTTTAATGTAAAAAATAAATATTTATTTTTAAGTTAAACAATAGTATAATAATTAATACATTTGTTTTATTATATAATATTGCACACTTTATATTTGACAAAATGTTTTTTGCTCTTGTGAGCAAAATAATAATAATTAAACAACATTTATTGACAACATGCTAAAACGTATCATTTTTTATATTCACAAATGTATACAGCATCTAAATCCAAACCATTTTCGAAATAAATCTGTAATAATTTTGCTTTAAAACAAATACAATAACCTAAAATCGATTTATTCTTTACAAGAACTAACTACAACCTGTTGAGGACTTATTACTGCTGCCATTATTTACCTTTGTTATTTATCATGTTCAGTTTATATATTGCAACTCAATTTCAATGTACATTTAGTCTGACTGACTGCAGTTTACCACCAGAGGGCATCGTTGAATAGAAAATGAATTACCTGCCCTTTAAAAAAAACAAAACAAGCAGTGTCCCTTCTGGTGTGCCGTCGCGAAAAGGCCTCCGTTTCCATAGCAACAAGGACACGCAAGCTGCTGGGCCACAAGCCGAAAACTGGAATTTAATTTAATAACTACACAAACAATACCACTATATATGGGTTTCACTTGTAACAAAACAGAAATACACTGAAATACTTTGCAGCTAATGTCATTGGTACTTTCCACCCAGAAAACGCTGACTAAAATGAACACAACTAGCTAGTTTCAACAGATGGTCAGTTAAAGCAGGTGCGTAACTTTCAGAAGTCTTCATTAAGCTGTCTCTTAGAGGTTAGCTAGTTTTGGACCAATGTGCTAGTGTAACGTTAATAGTTATGTATTTAAATTAAAAACAATATACGTAAATATTTATCCACTTCTATAATAGATAGTGGATATTTTTTATCCACTGATGCTTAAAAAATCGAATTGCACCATGGTTCACTGTTTTAATGGAATGTGCCCTTTAACTGGGTCAGATGCCATCTTCCCCTGCTAAACATTTGAGACTTTCTCATTGTGTTTTTACAGGGGAATACTGGGATCTCCATGGCTTCTGTGACCTCAGAACAGTGTTTTACTGAGAGGTTCTCGCTAACTCTCAACAAGCCAGTGTCCCACCTGCAGCTGGCTTGCTGTTCTTCTCACTGTGCTGTCCCATGGCAGGACAAGAATATAAGGATTTATAAAAACAACAACCTGGAGGTCTTTGTTTTCCTTAATCTGTTTTCAGTAACCCCATATTTGTAATTATTTTCAACCAGCTGAAAAATAATCTATTAATTACATATTTTACTGTAATTAATTGCACCTAATGTTAAACTTTATGATCAAAATATATACATTTAATTTCCAAATCAATGTAGAAACATTGTAAAGAGGGTGTATAAGAAATATTGGTTTAATTACATCTTTTTACTATAAATTATGAAGAAATGCAATTACTATCTATTAAATGGATTTTTTACATATCTAGGGATAAAAAAAGAGTTAATATGGCCATTTAATATAACAGTCAAATTTGTAACATTTATTTCTATTTTAATGTTTCCTTTAGCCTCCTTTGGAACTCACTGGTCACCATGGTGATGTGTCTGCCATGACATTTGGGATGGCGAGAGATCGTCTTCTTCTCTGTAGTGCTTCTGAAGATTATGTTATCATCTGGGACATTGATCGCTGCTACACACAGATCAAAGAGGGTAATGACGCATGCAAAGATCTTGATTCATACACAGACTGAAAAATTCTGCATGTCTGCAGAGCGTATAAAACTGTGACACATAAGAATGCTCTGCTCTGGAATATTATCACTTTTTTGTCTCATCTCCCAAATGTGACATCTGTGTTCCAGGTGGGATTGCCTCAGGTAGAGTTATTGGCACATTGCTCGGCAGGGTGGTGCATCTGTCACTGTGTCCACTGAGCACAAAAGTGGCCGTATGCTCCGGCTCCAGAGTGTTTCTATTGAATGCAGAGGTATGAAATAAGATACACACGATTTTGATTCAGTGAAACGAAAACAAAAGCAGTTATGCTGAAACAGTAAAAAGGAAACAAATGCCTTTTTTTGAGCCATCTCCAGATGAAACGCCAAACAAAGTCTGCATGTAGAACATTCCGTTACCCAGACTGTGTGATTGACCAGCTCATAAAGATGAGGGATAAAACTGAAATACTCGTATGAAACCAGCAGTAAATTAGTGTATAAACAAAAATCTGAATAAGCCCCTTGTAAATCAGAAATAAATGGTCATACTTTATTTTGTTCAAACATCATCTGTCTACTTAAACTTTAGAACAAACATGTTTGCGTTATGTAATAAAACATGTTTCAATCAATTTATTATCTTCAACAATTATCATATTTCTAAAAGAAAACCCAATTTCCTATAGAGAGAGGAAATGCCTAGAGTTTTGAAAGCTCATCTTGGTCCTGTGACTGCATCAGAGTTCTGTCCATGGGATGATAATCTTCTCATCTCAACATCAGAAGACAGAACATATAAGGTACAGATTTTATTTCATTATGTGTGTGTGTCTGTGTGTGTGTGTGTGTGTGTACAGTATATATATATATATATATATATAGTAGACATATATTCATATTACTTCTTTTTCTTTTTTGTATTAGATTTGGGATGTGAAGAGGGGTGATATACTCTTTGAATCTGCTGTCCTATCAGGTCTGTTTATAGTTATTAACACCAGTATTTACACAACAAAAAATTAGGTTCTTCATTTATAACCTGTATACTATGTAGAAACTACGCTCTAAAGTTTTTGTTTCACAGCATATCCACTGCTTAGTCTGTTCTTCTTGGCGCAAAACAGTCAGTTCATCACAGGGTCTAGTGACGGACAGGTGAATAACACACACACACACACACACACACAATTTAAAGTACTCTTGTGTAATCTATATATCACTTTGTTTATGTTGGAATCTCTTTGTGATTCAAGCTTTGGTGCTTCACTCTCCCTGTGGACCACAAATGCTGCTTGGTGTCAAAACTGGACCTTTCAAAGCTTCAACAAAAGCATAAGAGAAACCTCAGAAAACCCAACTCACCTCAAAACAGACCAGGGGCTGGTTGCATAAAAGGTTAAGACAGCTAAATTTTTCTCTAAGACTGGTCACAGGTTTTTAAAACTCAGTTACATAAAAAATGTATATTAGTCTAAGGTAAATACAAAAAATAAAACAGATTACTCTTGGCTAACTCTTAAGACACTGTCTTAACATGAAGGCTAAGTTGGCAAATGGCTCCCATGGTAAGGAAAACCCCACAAGCCACAATTCAGACTGCGGATAACTAGTGTTTTTCATGCGCCTACCTCACTGCAGAAAACGATACATCTGCTTCAAGTGAAAAAGATCTCACTGAGATCTGTGTGCTTTTCTAGGAACGACTCGTAATGATGTGAGAGGAACAGTGGAGACAGCAAAGCCTGTTCTGAGAATTTGGGCACAGAAACTACAGTCCAGTCTTACTAGCCTGCAGCAGAGGTACTGTCTTTGGTCTGGTATTGTTGTGCACCTTTATTTGCATGGGCAGTTGTTGGATTTTTGTTGGGCAGACAAAATATATGAAAGCAGTTATTACTGTAGTAGTTATGACACTGAAAAGTTGTGGTAGAAATATGCAGTACAATGCTACACCTGTCTTCACAGGCATAAATAAAATTTTTCAACAGATTTTATGGTCATGGATCAAGAAACTTCCCATTAGGAAGCCATTATAGGTTTCATGCTGTCCAAACAGCAGTTACCGCTACATGACAAGATGGTTGTTTGAACTCAACCTGAAAACTTTTCCTGTGATAATATGTTTGCAAAACATTATATACTGAAATTTGTAATATCCCATGTTGTGTACACTGGTGGAGAAATGCCTGCGGACCTAGAAAGTAAGGGAAGCCAAATAAGAAGCAAAGTCACAAAAATCAGGAATATTAAAACCTTTAAAACATTCAGTTTCTTCTTTTACACTTTTATGTTTAATGAACTAACTGTACATTCATTCTTTGCATTATTATTCAAAGATTCATGATGATTCATAAAAAACAACATGTTACCACTATAACTCTAGTTTATTGGACAGAAGTGATGACCCTTGACCTCTGCCACTTTATGAATTGCTCTGCAACAAGACACTGACTTAAATCAAGTTCTACTGTGGTTCTCTTTTAAAGCAAGCTTGCACAATCTTTTTATCATAGATTCTGTTTCTGTAGTTTAATATAACACACTTTTATAGCTGTTCTCTATAGAGATCTTCTTTTTTTTTTCTTTTCTTTTTGTGTACCCTGTTACATTAACCAGGGCTTAGTTCTTTGTAGTGTCTTTTTGTAAATAGTCTTTTTGTGCTTTTTTCATAGTGGAAGTTGTGTGTGGATCGGAAGTTCTGATGGACTATATCTGCTTGACCTGGATACTTCAGAACTTCTCAGAAATTTTCCACTCAAAGGCATCATAAGTATTCAATTAACTCAAGAAATGATTTGATCTGTTATATTTAATTTTGAATTATGTCTTCTAGCTTGCAATATTCCAGAATTATGATACTTTGGAGAGTTGCAGAAAGTCAGTGCATGTCTTTGTACACTTAATGATAACATTGGTTAAATCTAGAAACCTCAAAACAAAATTCACCTCAGAAATATGCAAAAACATCATGATTTTGATTATAACAAACGGCTTCCTAAAAATACTTGAAGCATGGGAATATACACAATCAATGTAGTGCCAGCATGGTGCCATTGTCTGTTTTTCTGAAGAAAAATGACAGTTTAGTTTACAAATGTACTAATTCTTCCTGGTTTACCACTAATTTATTCCAAACCAAAATCAAGTTTCGAAACACAAAAGTTTCCCTCTATTTTTAAAAAGAATTTAATCATAATTACTGTAGTATGCAAATATTTTAAATAATAAATGAGCAGGGTTTTTTTCCTTACAGGTGACTCTAGTATTTCAATGGCAGGGTCGTGGGCCATATCTAGTGAACTTGGTGACAGTGTAAGTGCTGTGCTAAACTTTTCATGTCTGTGCAATATGTATACAAAAACAATATTTTATATATTTACAGTATTCTGCTTTTTTTGACAGACTATTTTAAAGATCCATATTGTTAACCTTAAGCCGCTCTAGAGTTCATATGTATAGCACCTTTGGTATTTTTACAGCCCTACAATTAGCAGTTTATGGTTTCACAAAGCCAGGATTATTCAAGATGTAAAGCTTTTACAAGGTTTGGCTGTGGTTTGCATTCTGGGAGGAAAGTGGTCTGTGTGAGACAGTTTAACATGAGGACTACCCTCAGCTTCTCTCTTTCTGCCTAGATGTGTTGTTTGGTGACTTCTCTGTTTGGGACTTCAGTAGCCTTTTTGGAGGTTAATAGTGCCAGTCTGGATGAACTCTGCTTTAGGATGGCGACAGGCCTCTCTGTAGAGGAGCAACTTTCAGCTGTGCCTAGGTAACAACACTCCTCTTTCTCATTCCTATGAGGCTCCTCATCTTGGCCAAGTGGTGCTTGGATTAGGAAATGCAGGGTGTCATTTTGAGCACCATCCAAGAATAATTTACTCAATTCTTGATTTTAGCCAGAATTATCTACAGTAGACTTATTGTCTGTTATAGACTGTTAACCGTATTCTTGATGAGTCAACTACCACAATGGAAAATGCTGTATTTTATTATTTCCAGTAATACAAGTCTATTTATGTTGTTTTATCCTCTATTTTCAGTTCTCCTCTCATGACTATGTCCCCTCTGAATGCTGAGCTGGCAAAACGTGGCCCAAAACCTCAGAGAAAAATCGGTGGGAGTTTACAAAACCATACACGCACACTTTTTGTTGCCAAAGTAAAAAAAAAACATGTTTGGATTAACTAGCATTTCTATGTCATTGACACCCCCCATGGTAATATTTACGATGCTGACTCGTTATTGTCCAAGATGTTAATGTTCCTGGCATTTCTGAGGTCTGTACCACATTATAGCTTTTCAACAGAAAGTTGTTATTAGGCACAGCAGAATTCCTTATATAATGTAGTTAGAAATAGTTTAGTTAGAAGTTTCAAAATACAACAGAATGAAGAGACCAGGAAAGATGATGTCACAAAAATACATCAAAATGTTACTTAATTATTTTCTTAAAACATGATCTTGGTCTTAATTTGCATGATTCATGCATATCCTTCCAAAGACAAAAAATGCTGTAAAAAAAAATCTAAATATTGGGGTCGGTAAGATCCTTTTGTGTGTATGTTCTTATGCACTTGCACTTTTCAGAAAAGTACAATATGTTATAGCTCACCTCCCTCCTCCTTTCTTTTTGCAAACTAAAACTAAAACAGACGGAATTTCAAAATACTTTTTAGGCCTCTTGTATTTCCTTGTATGCATGCAAACACCTTTTTTGTCTTTTTAAAATGTGTATTTAAACTGCATAATGTTTTTTTTTCTTTTGTCTTATGGATGTAAAAGCAATCTATCATCATTATTTCTCTTCTCTCTCCCTTAAGGGAAGCTCTTCTTCCCTCTCCAACTGGGCATTATTTCTCTTCCTTACTAGAGTTACACATCCTCAGAGGTTTAAATTTATTCCATAGCTTTTTCTGAGGCCTAAGTCAATACCATAACTAGGACAACTCATTTTCCTCATACTGCTGGGCTTTGACATTCACTTATAGTCGGGATCCAGCAGTTTAGGGTCTGTGATTGAAGGTCTGATAACAGGCTGATCTCAGAACAGTCTGACATATTCTTGAATAATGGGTTATGTCAGGATGTGGTTTGTTGACAATAAGCAGAAACTGCTATCTCTCTTCAATACACTGTTTCAGTAGTTTTTGCCAATGCAAACTGAAATAATTTGGGATACCACAGTAATAAGTATGATCTATGAAAGAATGCATGATTTCTTATTGATTGTTCTCATGACTGGAACTTTCAATATAAAAGCGCATAGACCTTTTTCCCAAGTTGTATTTGCAGTATCAGCCCTAATTTGTTTTAGTATTATTAAAGTAATTCAAATAATGATTGTGCTCAATATATAGTAGAATTAAGTCAGCTCTCACAAAGGGTTCTTGGCCCAGTCTTGCTTCAAGTCTGCTATCTTTTATTTTTAAATCATTGGAGTTGTTTGGAAGTGTTTTCCAAAAAACCGCAAAACCAAAAGACGGCAACTGAGTTCAAACATCAAAAATAAATGGCATAATAATGAATTTTACCGATTTTACAGATGTGTTGTGTCCAGTTCTGCTCTTGCATGGCCACTATCTTGCAGATTTTAGCTGTAGTCCTAATTAAACATACCAGAATCAGCTAATCAGCATTTTTAGGATTACTCAAAACCGTCAGGCAAGTTTGTTGGGACAGACTAAACTTTAAGCTCAGCAGGACATTGGCCCTCCAGGAGCAGGATTGGAAAGCTGTTCTCTAGGAAGTAGTTGCGTTTATTAGCCACTTTTCAGAATATACATTTAGTCTGTGGTTGGCAGGAGAACCATTTTTGGAAACGTGTGCATTAGTTTTAATGGAGCTGGAAAAATGAGCTCACTAAAGTGAAGAAAACTCAGAAAAATGTCAGTTCTTCAGGTTATATCATATAACGTATTTTACTGTAATACAACATTTGTTTAAATACGTTTTTATTTGTAAAAATTTTGTGACAATAACCCTTACAAAGTTATAATATACATTCAACAGCTTAGTTTCAAAAAATAAACCTCAATCAGATTTTGTGGATCCTGAAAGGGTATATTTAAAATAATGACAAGCTGATTGTACGGTATCAAGCTTTACCAAATATATAAATATATGGAAATGAAATATGGTTTAAGCTTAAATTATTTCATTACGTGATATGAGAGTCGGTGGAGGAAATATAATAATATGTTTCTAACACTGTAATTTGAAATAAGCTTGATATATTATCAGCAAATGGCTTACTTGTGTAGTAATGTTACTGATATTAATATATCAAGCTTATTTATCTATCAAATTCTAGTGTTAGTGGTACATAATTATGATAGATGAGTAATGTTCAGACTGCATACAGGAAAAGCTTAATTATGTGACTGACCTGTTCTCTTTTTGTCTTCTAGGTGTGAGCTGTCAGAAAAGTGTAAAGGATCAGCCTTTGGTTTTTCACACACAAGTGAAGTCATCAGGATACAATACAGCTCCTCAGTAAGTCAGTGGACCACACAGCAGTCTAACAAACTTTACGGTTTCAGGTTTCCTTTTATATGGTTCACATGGTTTCAGGCTTTGAAATTGTTGAGTTAAATGTGCAACAGTGCATGTGAGCATTCAGTCACCCTATTTAATGTAGCATTCTGAAAATGTGTGAAATGAATCCCTTCAGCGTGTGTAATGAGAGTGTTAGACATGTGTGGAATATTGCATATGTCAAATTAACTAAATTAATCTTATTCTATAGAAAAAATTACTCAGGCTGTGTGCTGGTAGCCTTTTTAAACATGACTTAAAGTAAATGACACTAATTGTGCTTGCAGCTAATATCTTCCATGCTGTAACTTTGGAGTTTAATCTGAGGTCACTAGCATAATATTCATTTAAACACTGTTTAATTCTGTTTCCATGGAGTGTACAGGCCTGCTTAGACTCACATTACTGAAATGCTTTATTGCCATTTTTGCTATATTTTTTATTTTAATATTATGTGTACAATGGGACCTTCTTGATGTCTGTCTTAGTAGAACTCTGCAATCATTTTTGCTTCCAGGTCACTTTGGATAAAAACCTCTGCTAAATGAATAAATGTTAATCTTTAAAGCACATCGTAAATAATAAATAAGCTATCACATAAGCTATCACATATATCTCTTTTGTAGTAGGACCATGTTTAGACCAAAGACCAATGTTAAGAAGAAAAACAACTCTGCCGCAACGACAAGCACAAATACGTACGTATTCTGTTTCACTACAGAGTCTCAAGAGTGCAGTAGTATTGAATAAGACCATTGTAGCTTGTGCTAAAAACTATGCAATGTTTTTTAACAGGAAACTCCTTTTAAGTGAGTATCCTTCACATTGTGAAGCACCACGTATGCCTCATGCTCATTTGACGGTTTCCACAACTCCAACTCCTGTCAGCTCTCTACAGTACTCGGGTGAGGAATAGTGTGATTTCTTTGTGCAGCGCAACCAGTAAATGCTCAGCCAGAAATCATTTCACACTGAATGACTTCTTTTTAATGGTTCATAAAATATATATTACAACAATAACAAAAATATATATATACATTAAAAATGTAAATTGCATAATGAATAAAAAAAACTTTTTTTTTTTTTATAAATGATCAAATTTCTACACAGAGTTCACCATTGTAGCACTGTAGTATCCTGCTGTAATGTAATTGGCTTAATGTTGCATAGCAAACAGTTTCTTTTCCAACTTTACGCACAATCAACAGCGTTTAATAGCCATGGCTAACAATCATTGTTGATTTGCCCATTTTTGGTTCTCCTGTGGTCTCACATAAAGTCCTCCATACTGTAGCACCAGCAGCACACCAGAGTAGACTCCTGGAGTTTAACACAATAAAGTCATGTACAGCTGCTTTTAAGAGTGCTGTAGTTCTTATTTTAGACTTGCGCCTGAGGAGCATCGTTTTTGGACTAATTATTCCTTCTTTTTTTGATTGTTAACTTTCTGTTTTTGTGTCTAGGAGATGGAAAGCAGATTGTGTGTGGTCTTGGAGACGGTTCTGTTTTGTTGTACAACTCTTCACTCACCAGCAACCCAGCTGTCTACACAGGTAGTGGGATAGCTTCAAATCCGTAGTGTTTATTTTTTTTTAATTCCTTTGCATGTATCTTATTTTCATTTGCTGAATGAGTGGCACCAAGGAATTGATTTAGTTTTAGATTTTTGCATGCCATTCTGACAGCACTCGATACTGACAGCTGAAACTGACAATTGGGGGTTCTGACTTTTGAAGGTTCTTCCTGTCCCTGAAATAGATGCTCTTTTCATTAGACTAATGGCCTGATATACTCACAGCAATGTTCTTTTTCGTTCTTAGGGGTAAAAAGATGTTTGAAATGCCTTTCTAGCTATATCTTGTTAATGAACCCACACTGCTGAGAGCAGCATTAAGATGATTATATTAACACGTGCTACACATTTTCCGCTCGGTAACAAAATAAACAGCAGTTAAGAAAGCATCTGACCACCTACTGTACCTGTCACGTAATCGCCACAGGCCAATGATAGTCTAATACATGTAGTAATCTTATTTCATATTTTAGAATAATCTTATGTAGCTGCCTTTGTCTGTGTATTTATGGTATGGGAGTCCCTTGCAAGGTGATTATAATTTTTGTTGTTTTCTTTTTGCAGGGCACAGTAAGGGTGTGAACACTGTATGCTGGAGTCACAGTAAGCGGTGGTTTTTGAGTTCGTCTGAGGACCCCACCCTTTGCATCTGGACCGCAAATGCTTCTGAACCTGTTCTGACCATGGTAACGCATCAACATTTAAACCAAATACAGTCCTTGCACTGACATGAGCAATTTATTAAGCGCTATTAGTTCAGAGCTTGTGCAGTACCTACAATTATCGTCAAGTCCAGCTCAGAGTGAACCAACAAGCGAAGTAAGCGGAGAAAAGTTTTAAGATTCAAAAAATTAATTTGCATTTGAATGCGTACGCCTGTGGGAAGTGTTTCTCTTGGCAGTGTTTCTCTGTTGGAACGTCAATGGCATCTGTGCAGGCCCCTGGTCAGCACATCAGTGCACTAAACACTTGCAGACCTCTTCAAACCCTAATTTCCCTCTTTCCCAGAACCCCCAACACAACTGAAGTTGATTCAAATCAGTTTTCTTCAGTCACATTCTGGCTCAGAGTCTCTCTCTGGTGTCTTCCCACCCAGCCTCCTAGACCTGTGCATCTGTGTGTGTGTATCTGAAGCCAAATATGAGCCAATGCATCAGTGTTAGTGTCATTTATATTAAAGAGAAAATCTTGAGTCTGCAATAATATACACAGCTACTTAATGTTGTAAGTGAAGTATAAAAACATTTTAGACATTGTGGCTGGAAATATACTCAAGTAAGCATGTAAAATGTTATGATGGCAGCATAATAATAGTTACTAATAAGAATAATAATCCAAAAGTAGCTTAATAAAAGCAAACAGCTTATTCTAACATGTTAAAAATGGTAAAGGAACACATACTGTAATTGCACACATTTTGGGAGACAAAAATGCGTTAAAAATCGTGAAGCTAGAAGCTATATACATTCACATAGTTGTATACAATAAGCACATTAAATATCCAGTAGCAATCATATTTCACTCACTGTCTCTCATTGAGTTTCATTAGTCTCATATTATCCAGACATAGAAACAACATTCCTCTATCCTCATTTTTCTCTTCACACTCCATCTTTGGTAAAAAACAAAACAAAAACAGAATGGCTGAGATTGTGATATTTTAAGCTGATATGGTTCTGAATTTTATGTGCTGTGACATGAATGCACTTAGCACTTATTTAAAGGCTATTAATAAACTGAAATGTTGATGTTCTTACTGACTGTCTGTTAATGCACCGTTTGTTTAACTTCATGGTTCTCCAGAGAGATGACCAGTTTGCAAAGCCTATCAGAAGTGCGCAGTTTTATTATCTGGACAAGTTTTTACTGCTGGCGTCAGGATCAAATCTAATGCTGTACCTTTACCATCTGGACACCACAAGAGATGACATCAAGAGGTACAAGCAGTTAATAGACAATGAGCAAGTAACAAGAAAAGCAGGGTGTTGGTGACCTTCTGCCAACAGAAATATTCTGTTTAGAAGGCTTGTAAAATATGGGAGTATGCCAGGCTATCGGATTTTAGGGTGCCTCATCTCAAAAATCATAATTTGAGCTCTAGTCAGACCTGTCTAATTTAACAACATCATATTCATCATATAAGGCAGGAAGCTGTGTTGAGTTTCTGTTTTTTGTCATTGTAAAAATATGTCTTTGCTAGAGGGTTAAGCACTCATCAGTGGAGAATATGTGTGTTATTGAAGCATCATAGAATAACTTTTACTCCTTTATCCATAAACAGGTTTGGGGGGAAATTTTAGGAAAGATACAAGATAGAAGGAGACATCAGCCAGAAATTGCACATAATATTCTGCTTATGATGGAACATCATCTATAGAGTAATTACGTGTTAAGACTTGTTTCAGCTTTATGTAATGTGGTAGAAAATCTCTACAAGCAGATATAGTGCATTCTCCTTTTCTGTAAAATGGTCCATATGAACAGTAGGTTCACATCCACACAGCTTTGAATGCAGTGCTTTGTTATAATCCATAGAAACTATTCTGAAATTAGTTCAGAATCTTTATAGAATGTCTTTATTTATGGAATGTGTAATTTTACTTTCCTCTTCATTTAATCACAGGTATAAGCAAAGTAGCAAGTCTAAATTGGCCAGTAAATTCAGCATGAAATCAGGAACGGACATCACTTCAATGTCAGCCATCAATGACTTCTACTCCTGTATCCTAAAATACCTGAATACCCAGCCCAGTCTCATGGCAATGCATACATATTTTGTGAGGTATTGTATGACCTTACTCAAACTAATTCATACGATTTTTGCTAAATTACACAAAGTTTATGAATTTGTACAAATGACCTACACCTAACCCTGCCCCTATACCTACCCGTCACTGGGGTTTAGACAAACGTACAAAAACGGACGAGTGAGGTCATACGAATTAGTACGAATTTGCACAGTTAGTAGCTGAAGCTGAATTTAAAGCAATTATGCTTATAGAGCAAACCATTCTAGTAAGTTCTTGGAAAATTCAACATTCTAAGCGGTAGAGTAATTGATTTATATATATTAGTACCTAATAGTTTTACATGTGATTTATAAAGAAAAAGTAATCTGAACAAGTTTTTTTTTATATAACTTATTGAGTTCATCGTATCCTGTAAGGCAATGTGGCAGACCTGATTTGGCAACATGTACAGTGTAAGACACTAGCGTAATAATGAATATAATTTGAAATATTAAATACAGTTTTTAAAGAGGATAATGTAGAGGGTAATCACTTTTTCTTGTTGTCTAATGCTGTTATATAACAGCATTGATTTTATTCAAAATGACAGGACACAAAGTATATCTTTTTAAACCACAATGTGTCAGATATCGTCTTGGCTGCTGGCGCTGACCGCACCATCCAAGTGTTTGATATGAACAAGGGCTGTATGGCCACTCAGATCTCCGATGTCCACTGTAGAGCTGTCCACCACCTTACTCAGAACAAGGTAAGAGATTGAGAGTGCATGATGTTGACTAGAATTTTCCTTGTTCTTTTGAATTAAATGGACTGATGCACTACGTAGACCAGTGGTTTTCCACCATTGCTCCTGATGGATCAATGTGACACTGAAGGCTGGAGTAATAGCTGCTAAAATTCAGCATTGCCATTACAAACATAGATGAAAATTTTTAAGCATTATTTTAAGTATATCAAGTATTCACAACCAACCTTTTTTCTCCAGCCCCTAAAACTTTTGTCGTGACTTTCTTCACCATTTTAAAAACAATGCAGTGCCAGTCATGCTGCAGAGAGACCAGTGCTGTTTCCACTCAGAATTTTCTGCCCGCAGTGGTCATTTACAAGGTGCACACAACTCAATACTGGTGGTGACCCTTGAGCTACATCACTAAAATTGGAATTACAAACCACTTAAGCTGCTTGTGGGTAGTGTATGTATTTTTATTGTGAGGCTGGACTATTCTCTGGGTTTGTTGTAAACCCAAAGAAAGACTCTTTGCTTCTGACTCACTTTGCTTTTGGGTTAACCTCATATCCATGATGAAGTCACGTTCAGAAACAATACCAAGGAAATACTGACTGAGCCTACATCTTAAAGATAATTATAGTTAATGAGGCTGATTGTATGAGTTTTGTTTGCTGGGAAATCATACAGATGAGAAAAGGGGCTCATAGAGTATCAGTACTACCGTCTGTTACCAGATATTAGTTTATTCAGGCTGCTTTGAGTTCAGACAAGAGTTCAGCATAGTCAGAAAGAAGTAGACTGTCTGGATTTCCAAGTTTAACCTCAGCTTTAATGTGTGGCAACCTTGAAGGAAGTGAAGGCAAAAGAACGGATTCAGCTTGTGTTGGAGTTGCTGAACAAATCCTCTGTCCAAACCAAATTTTCTCTGCAGTTTGGCACTCCCATTCTCCATTTATATAAGGCCTCTCTGAACGTTATGCAAGATATGATGTCTTCTTCTTTTAAGGATAAAAGTTCACCGTTTTACTTGGGACAATCCAAACCACAGTTGTGTGAGGTTTTCCAAGGTGGGCCTAAGTTGTAGGTCTCACATGTCTCATTTATCTTTCTCAGTATCTTGCTCGAAATCCCTCAGGTTTGCAGATTAGGATGGATACATGAAATAAGTTGAGGGAGGATCTGACTTAAGCCAGGCATGTTGGGTAAGCACATTCCATCTGTAGAGGGTGATGTCTTACAAATGTCTCATTACTGTCCCTTTGCATCTGTCAGATTTTTTTGGACCCTTGCACTCCATCCACCTGAATATGTGTTTAAAAAATCATCTTATGCTGGTCCAGATTGCATTTATTTGATCTACATTTTTTCAGCATTCTTTGTAAAAGTGTTACACAAAGTCTTGTATGATGTGAGAGCAGTGTATCACGTGTTTTGAGTATTCGTTGCCCCAGATTTTCCCCAGTTTGAGAGGGTCAGCTGAGATTAGTTGGGTACACAAATGGACAGTGGACTGGCTTAACTGATCTAACGCAGTATAATGGCTTTAGCTGGCAGGCACTCTCCCACGTTCCCTGAGCGGCCACTTTCCATACCAGCATACCAGCCTCCAGTCACGCTACACATTGTCTGCTGTACTTGTGAGCCTGATCTCTTCACAATAACACAACCTGGCTCTTACGTACATGTGGGATCCTCCAACAAGAAGCCCACACATTAGAGACGCCTAGAGGGATCAAGATAGCTGATAGCTGGGAATTCTTGCCAGCTGTGAATGAGCTTACAACAAACCTTTTCTCTTCTCAGCTACTCTGCATTCTCCACCGTGGGCAACATGTTCCACTTTCTAAAGCCACATTCATAGAGAATATTTCTGATGAATGTCTAATTGTGTGTGAGTAGCCATGCAGGATACCTTAAACCATCTGTATTTGTGTTAGGGTGAGAGAGATGGTTTCTTCTGTCTTCCACAATGTTTGACAAACATTTCCATTCTGTGGACTTTTTTGGCTTTTTGGTCTAACTTCAGTTCTGGAAAGTCTGCACACTTTCAGCATGCACGTGCAGATTGCTTGCATTCTCCCAGCAGATTTGAATCTCTTTCTATGACCGGTCAACATGATAATTAAAGACTTATTTATTTAGGATAGTATTTGTATATGAATTCTTATATATGCATGCAATGCTTAGATGCTTTAGACCAGATACATGTCATATAATCATTTTTCTTGCAATTTATGTACACTACCATTTGAAAGTTTGGGATCCATATGATTTTTAGTAATATGATTGTCACTCTCCACAAAAAAAAAAAAAAAGGTTTTTAAACATTCCCTAAGAATTCTGTTAATTTATTTTTTATCAATAAATGCAGCCTAGGTGAGCATAAAAGTCATCTTTCAAAAATATTAAAAAATCTTACAGATCCCAAACTTTTGATGTGTGTGTATATATATACAGGCTGACCTGACCTTGCAATTCACAGTATGGTTAAATCACAAGTAAACTTTAAGAAGCTGCTATGTTCTCTCTAAATATCAGTCTAATTGTGGCCTTATTAGCATGTTTGCCAATGTTTCCCTATTAAGGATCTTTGATTTCCTTTTGTTGGGCCGGTTTCTTTTAGTGTGACTCTTTTCTTTATTTCTTTTTATAGGGATCAGCTTTCTGCACACAGGCCTTGGAATCGTACAATCTCTTGCTGAGCAGTGCAATAACAGATGGTCTGAAATTGTGGGACCTGCGCACTGCAAGGTAAACTCCATTTAGAGGCATAAATGTTGAATTTTAAATAGCTATCAGATGCAAAATATCTTTTGATAAAGATGACAATTTTCCTGTGAATTATTAGCTAGCTGCAATGGCCTTCGGCATACTGTCTGGTGCTTATGTTTTTCAGCGTAGCATACATTTTCAAGCCTTCACCTCACTAAAGCACTGATAACCTGTCCTTCATAAAAGTGTGTAACGGTCAGATCCCAAGGTGTTTATAGGCTTGTGGGATAGTACTATTACATAATGCCCATGAGATCGTTTAGATCAAACAGGATTAAGTATAGTCAGAAAGGGTCATATATCATTTAAACTAAGAATCCAAAATTTCCAGATTCTCTCAAAGCTAAGCCTTTTCCGGACCTTAGCCAAAAGGGCTTTGGAAAGAATTCTTTCTGTGCAGTTGACCTAACAGTAACCACTTTGCTTTAGCTGGACACTGAGGAAATATAGCAATGCTGTTTCTTTCACAGTCCCTCATAAAACATGTTTTCATATCCATTTATGATTTGAAATCTGTAGATCATCTGTTTATCCTCATAATGTTGCAAACACATATTTCACAGTCTGTAGACAGTCTGGAGCTTTCTGCACATATTCTGATAGTAGTAGTCCTGTAGTTTCTGTCCATGTTCTAGTTTTGCTTCTTTCTCCATAGGACGACAGATTGGTTCAAAATGGGTTCTTCAAGTTATGTTTTTACACAACTTATATGTTTACAGAGTGTTCTTAATATAGTTTTTCCAAACTTGAAATCATTTGTGAACCCTTATGTATATTTATAAATATACAGTGTCTTTGTTGTATTGCAGTCATTTGCTAAAATGGCATATACAGAGGCATTTTGTCCCTCATTAATGTACACACAACATCCCATATTGACAGAAAAACACAGAATTGTTGACATTTTTGCAGATTTGTTAAAAAAGAAAAACTAAAATATCACATGGTCCTAAGTATTCAGACCCTTTGCTCAGTATTTAGTAGAAGTCCCCTGGATTTGGGGATCCTCTACCATTCTTCCTTGCAGATTCTCTCCAGTTCTGTCAGGTTGGATGGTAAACGTTGGTGGACAGCCATTTTTAGGTCTCTCCAGAGATGCTCAATTGGGTTTAAGCGAGGGCTCTGGCTGGGCCATTCAAGAACAGTCATGAAGTTGTTGTGAAGCCACTTCGTTTTTTTAGCTGTGTGCTTAGTCATTTTCTTGTTGGAAGGTAAATCTTCGGCCCAGTCTGAGATCCAGAGCACTCTGGAGAAGGTTTTGGTCCAGGATATCCCTGTATTTGGCCGCATTCATCTTTCCCTTGATTGCAACCAGTCGTCCTGTCCCTGCAGCTGAAAAATACCCCCACAGCATGATGCTACCACCACCATGCTTCACTGTTGGGACTGTACTGGACAGGTGATGAGCAGTGACTGGTTTTCTCCACACATATCGCTTAGATTTAAGACCAAAAAAGTTCTATCTTAGTCTCATCAGACGAGAGAATCTTATTTCTCACCATCTTGGAGCCCTTCAGGTGTTTTCTTAGCAAACTCCATGCTGACTTTCATGTGTCTTGCACATGAGGTTTAGAAGAGAGGTTTAGAACCATTTCAAGGATGATCAAAAGAAATGGACAGCGCCATTTTAAATGGCGAGTTAAATATATTAGTGTCACAGCAAAGGGTCTGAATACTTAGGACCATGTGATATTTCAGTTTTTCTTTTTTAATAAACCTGCAAAAATGTAAACAATTCTGTGTTGTTCTGTCAATATGATTTTAGCAAATGGCTGCAACAATGGCAACAATATTCTTTAAAAAACTGATCTTTTACAGAAGAAAATGATGTATGTCACATGGCTTTGGAAACAAGTTAGGGAAAATAATGATGACAGTTTTTCATTTCTGAGTGAACCATTGCTTTAAACGCATCAGGGTGGAAAAAGCATGTTGGACCTGTCTATCCTCCTATGAAACCAGTAACATAACTAGAGCAGAGAAAGCAAGACCAGGTACAGGAAAGTTCCAGACTCTGAACATATTTTTCTCCAAACCTAGTGATATTTTATGTCCGTATAGATATTCTCCAGCTGAAACTCTCCATTTAGTTTCATTCACCTTATAAGAGCAGCAGAAGGAAGGGATGAAATATAACTTGCCCTTCTTTTATTCTTGTGAAATGGTGTGAATTGCTTCTATACTTATACATCCAGCCTCCTATTATGCTTGGAGATCTTCCTGCTCCTACTTTCAAACTCCAGAAAGTGTCAAATACCTTTTTCTTGCCTTGACAAATATTTGTACCGAGTTCCAGATCAGGTTCTGGTCAGGAGCACTTAACAACCTCATCAATCCCTGCAGAAACGAACAGCTTTAACGAAGCATGAATTCTTTGCTTTAATATAAAGTTCGATATATTATGTAAACATACTATAAGTTTCACAACTGACAGTTTCCTCCCTGAGGAGGTCTATAATATCTAAAGAAAGCTATCCGTTAGTTTTCCCATTCATCTCAATTGCAGTTTTTCTGCTGCTGCCCGACCCCCCTGAAGTTCGGTTTTGCCATCTTTGCTCTTGACACCACAGAATGTCACATTAGTTGAAAAAAATCATGTGACTGATCGCACTTCAGTTACAGAAAAATGGCAGTGACTGGCTGAAACAACCTTGCAGGACAGCATATTTTTTCACTTCTCTGAAGAATTAGTTCCAGTGGAAAAGGGAAAGAAAAATTGTCAAAGAGAGGAAATCATGAAAAACACTTAAGGCAGAATACTAAAGATAAATGCAGGTCAAACCCGGGAAACATGGACGGGAGCGTATGTGAGAATTAGTGACATCATTTGCCTGCAGTCATTGACAAACTGAGGTCTGGCAATGAATTCTTTCAGCACAGGCCATTTTATGTGTATATATCCAACGACTGGCTCTTTAACAGTGCTCCGACTTCAAGCACGTGAAATGGCTTTATCTCCCCCCAGACTTCATTTAAAACACAAGTGACATCATTCCACAGGCCAAGACAAAACCTTCAGCCAAAAGGCAAGGAGCTCTGGAAGGCTTTCGCCCTTCTCTGCTTGATCTGGGACTGTTCTGTATGTTTTGCATATCATAATTAAAATGCTTCCTTGCAGGTATGAAATAGTATATTGAGGGGAGCAGCAACCCTGTGGATTTTGAATTATGTATGAGAAATACTGGCAACAGATCCTGAAGTGCTTTCTAAAGACCTTCTAAAAACTCTTTTCTGAAACATCACCGTGTCTTCAGCTGAACAGGAGGTCAGGGCACCGCTGGTGGGACCATGATTACTCAGTCAACACACACTCAAAAGCATTTTTTGTGTTTGTGCATCCTCTTTAATAGAGGCTGTCTGTTTAATGCTTTGCTGGTGATTTATTAGAGAATTAGTGCTAGTGGCAATTAAGTTGTGTCAGCTTGAAATAGGAAGTTATTTGGTAACATTTTATTTCGATAGTGTCCTCAGACTGTGTATTTATAGTCATTCATGTTACCTC
>JAUYWG010000047.1:16494796-16508685 GCA_034779775.1 Enteromius afrohamiltoni
AGAAAGGGAATGCGGTCACCAAACAGAGGTTGGCTCATTGGGTGGTAGAAGCCATCTCCCTGGCCTATTTATACCAGCGTTATTTATACCAGCGTTATTTATACCGCCCTCAGCCGCTTGTTTCAGCTCCACTGAAATCAACTCTGTCGCCCCTCATACGGGCTGTGGAGAGGTTGAGAAGGTTGAGAAGGAGGAAACGGATACGTTACACTTTCTCCTGACACGACTCTGAGGTTGACGCCGGCTCGGCTCTTCAGCGAAAACCTGCATGTTCATTCCGCTCGTGCTCTCTTATACTCACGCAGTGATGAGGTGCACCTGAGCACAATCAAGTACATGCCAATATTCATTGGCCTTTTGTATAAAGCTCAAAGGCATTTGGTCTGTCTGGCGAGTTCCCATATGTAACGTCTCCGTTCTCTCCTTCAGGGAACGTGGGTTACGTTCGTAACCTAGACATTCATCATACTAATATGGACAAATATTTTCTTTTTATTTATAAAATATTTACAATTTTTCTTTTTAATTTGTTACATTTTTCTTTAGAAACTTTTGCTAATGTTTTTTATTTTTAACAAATAACTCTTAATTTGATGTTTTATTTATAACAATGCTATTTAAATACTTTGAAGGATTCTGACACAAAAAAAGAAAAATACTGTCATCATTTACTATTTTTCCTGATTACTACGGATGTTGTGTTGAAAAAAATCTATGTGAAGGTTCTTTAGAACTTATTTTAATGTTTTATTTTGTTCTCTAGCTTTATTTCATTAAATCAGTGCCCAAGTTTTTGGACCAGGCTTTAAATAGTCCATTGGCTGTCTTATTTCTTGACCTCCTGACCCATGTGCCTTGGCTCAGTGCTTTAAGCACATCTTATAATTTCAATTCTTTATCAGTCCATGTCATGACTTCCCAAAGCATCTTGGACTCAGACGGACACCTTTTGGATTCCCAGCACTAGTTGCTGTTCCAGTACCTCTGCACCATAACTCAACTGGAGTTATCTGGAGAGCATTCCTTATCGGAGCAGAAGAATTGTGTGATCAACTCAGCTACATTCTGTTTATGAATAAAGAATAGGGAGTCTTTGAGAGATGAGCAGTTGGCGGAACAAAATAACAAACACTTTCCTGTGAAGCTACATTATGTTCGAGACACAATGCTGACTTTAAAGAAACAGAAATTCTTAACTTTTCTGACTTTCTTTTTTCTGTTGAAGGCAAAAGATATTTGGAATGTCAACACTGATTATTTTTTCACCAAGCTAACTATAAATTATTTGCTTCATAGATAAGATTTGGCATGCATAATTCAATGGCAAGAGTTATTTTAATGTTTTTAGGGGTCATTGCAAACACCTGTCGATCCAGTGGCTTTAATGGAAGACATTCCAGAAAGCTGAAGGCATTGAGTTATTTTTTTCTGATGTTACCCCGCAAACAAGAAAAACAGATCATATTTGTACATGGCTGCTTTATGGTTTTGAATAAGATGTATGAGAAGATTTATTGTAAATGATTTAAAAGCCTGTTTTTATTATAGTTGCACTTTTCCCTATGGCATATTCTCCTGGAAAAATCATTAAAACAGGAGGATTATAGTCAGAGAGAGATAATGAGTATAGAAAATCACTTCCAAATCTAGGTCAGAATTTGTCTTTGTGAAAAATGAGAACTTTTGCAGTCTATCAATGTGTGACCACACATCAGGCTGAAAGGGTCCTGGATAAACAATTGAAAACCCTGAGAATGATTTACAAACATTGTGGTTGTGTAGATGACATTAATTGGTCACACCAATCACATCTTTCTGAGGAATCTGTATTGCAAGTCTTGTACAAAGCCACATCATGTCATCTATCAGAGATCCCCAAATGATTTATCTCACTTTCATGTTAACACATAGAAAATATAAAACTGAATTACAGGCTTTGACAGCATATGCTCTGAATGATCCATTGGTGCATCCGTTTAAATATCGGAGTGTGTATAAGGTCAGGATGTACTGTAGCACTTTAAATGATCAGCCTGAGCCTTTGAAACAATTACTTATCCAAGGCCAGAAATAGATGCAGCATCATATTTCATGAACCCTTCCATACTAAAATACAGACTCTAGTGTGATTTTTTTTTTTTTTAAATGTATTAGCCCTGACAAAAGAGAATATAATGCATTAGGTGCTCAACACCACATTTCTGGAATGATGTCCCTTTGGATGTGTGAAGGGACTTCAGGTGGGATAAAACTAGGCATTATTAAACCTTCTTTTTTTAAGTCTGCAGAGGATCCACCAATTAATTTTTATAAATTGTTTAGAAAAAACATGCATACTGTTCAAACATTTGAAGCCACTAAACTTTTTTTAAAGGAATTAATGATTTCATTCAGCAACGGTTGTATTAAATTGATTAAAGAGACGGTAAATACATTTATAATGCTACAAAGAAGATGATAAAACAGCACAACTGTTTTCAATATTGATATCACAAAAAATAAAATTCTTGAGCACCAAATTAGCATTTTAGAATGATTTCTGAAGGATCGTGTGACACTGAAGAGTGAAGTCTTATGAAAATTCAGCTTTTTCATCAAAGTAAAGATCTATTCATGTATAATTTCAGAATATTACTGTTACTGTATAAATGTATCCTTGGTAAAAAGTCAAAGACGGATTAAAATACAACACTCATTTTTAGACATATTTTTTCATTCTTATTTTTATATTTTATTTTCATATAATTTCAGTCATGACAGCTCTCAGGATAGATTGTAAAATCTTAATATTAATATAAATAGAATCTGCATTGGTACACTGCTGCTGCACTTACACTTCTTCTTAATTCCAGTTTCCAGTAACCAGTTCCTGGTTATATAAACTGTAGTGAGTCATAAACATGATTCTGATTGGCTGGGAACATTGAATTTAATCAACCAATTGGAATGCAATTAGAGTTTCGTGACTGAACTATTCATGTCTTGGTGGAGCCTGCTCTCTATCCACTAAAAGGCTCCTTGACCTGAAAATAATGAAGAAATGTGTGATGTACAATGTCCATGAATAGGATGTACCTGTGGTACATCTCTAGCCTAACCATGTCAGCTTATTAGCAGTTTTGTTGTTTGAGTCTGGAAGTCAGACCTTGGCTTTGGCTGTTCACGTCAATGGCTGATCAGATCATTATGTGGACCATAAATAGCTTGTTTTGCTTTGGTAGTACTCTTTATTATTCAAGCACATACAGCAGATGTTGAAGTGCAGCCTGTCTGTTCTCGAAAAGGAGATGAAGTGTCCTCTGGTAGAAGTCTCCAGACACAACTCCTAATTTATCACTTGAAGGAATAATTCACCCTGATTTTTGTCACCCTAATGTCAGTCTTCTAGAAGAGATATTATTTGAACAGAATTTTTCATCTTTATTTACAGCCAACTGCAAAAAGTATGCAACTACAAACATACAACATGTTGAAGCATACAACAGGTTTATACAAAGAAAATAACCCCAATTAAACTCATTATTCATTGAACTCTAATAAGAGAAGCACAGTCCTTGAATGAAAGATTCTTTTAAGTAGAATTTTTTCAGTGTCTTTGTTGATTCAGTTGACAGAGGTTAATAGCTCACTAAAGGGTAATATTATCAGTAACTAGTTCCAGATTTGTCTCACACAAAGCTATTGGTTGACTTGAAGATTTTATGAGACTTTTGCTTTATTTTTGAAGCTTATATCCCCATTATGAGACCAAAAGTTCTTTTTTGGGGGGAGGAAAAATATACAGTAAACATGCATCTTTGGCCGTCTTAATTTTTTCGGTCTCCAATTCACAAAGTGGTTCAGTGTTCATCCCTTTTGATAGGTGTAATCACAACCAGTCCCATATTATGTCTTAAATTCTCCAGTGTGAATTGGTCCTTGTGTTGAGCTGGTATTGATATGCATGGCCTTGGGATTTGCATGCACTGTTTTGTTTTTTTTCTTTGACCTGTTCCAAGCTCTTATTCATTCAGATTTCCAAGACTGGAAGTGGAAAGTCTTAGTGGTCGCTGTTGTACTGGCTCAGATACAGAGATCTGCAGAGTTTAAAAGCTCAGTTCATAAGTCAACATGCGTTCGCTCACAGGTTTATTTTCATTCGGACGTATACAGTAGTGGACACTTTATTATGAGGAATGTGGTTAGATATGCAGTTCCCATTAGAAGTGTACACCATCACTCAAACCTGCGTGCATTGTTTTTACTCACATAAACAGAGGAGTGTGTTAAAGTTTCTTTTCCGTGTTGATACTGCATACTGTTCCCTAATAGAGTTTTAATGGCAAGTCTAATATTCCTTAAAACATACAGTGGCTCCAACACTTTACAAGTAAGATATTTCCTATTTAATCAGGTTTGCTAGGTTTTGAATAATAGAAATTAAGACAAAAAGCATTTGTACTTGTCAACTGTAAGTGGAACATATAATTAACTACACTTGTGTTAATTCATACATTCAGTAAAAATAATCTTTGGAAAAGCTGGCACCAAAATAAGGCTAAAAAGGCACTAAAATATAAGACAAATAAATGTTTTTTTTTTCTTCAAAGAATCCTTAAACCTGATTTATTCAAAAAACATTCGGTTGCAGATGCCATTTGCTTTGATGTTCTGTATATAAAAATGGCATTCAGACATTTTTTTTTGTGACTTGAATGTCCAAATAGTTTTTGAGGCCACTGTATATTACTTCACATTCTGCGGTATTTGTCTTTAAGTTGTAGCACATGGATTTTGGAAGCTATGTGTGACGAGAAGGAGTTATATCCTTAGACAGAGGCTGGATTTTATTGCATAAACAGCTGTAGCTGTATCTCTTGGCTGCTTTTTGGTCATAAGTTTGGAGAGACATTTAGTGGAATGAAAGCCATTTTGCATAAAATAATACAGAATCTTAAAGTCATCCTTTCAACTTGTTCAACCTTTCACAAAAAAATATTTTTGCCTTCTTAGATAAATATAATATAAATATTTATATTGATTTTTTATTTTGAAGTTATTTTTCATTTCTTAGTTTGTGAAATAAAATATATTTTATAAATAATAGTTGGCCCTTGGCATTAAACTGAGGTTATCATTACATTTTACACTGCAGATGCTGTCTGTAATGCTTCAGTGTTCTCTGCCAAAATAGATGTCATCCTCATTCCAGGACATTCCCCTTTTAATGTATTTCAGGTGTAAGATTCTCCTAGCATAGATTTTTCCTCTGCTAATTCAATTTTCCATTTTGCTCACTTGTGTAATGTTAAGCTATGTGATGTCAAAAAGTAGCTTTTTGTGTTTATGTTAGACCTATTATTCGCATAATAACACAAGGGAAGATATTGCAGTAACCTACTTTTGCTTGTTATTCAGCCACTAACAGAAGTTCCTATTGTGAGCGTTCATATTTAATTCAATTATTCAAGTTAAGTTCCTCCTTTCAAAACACTGGCTTTTTGTGTTATTAGGACATCTAAGGATGAGTCATTGCTGGCAGATGAAGAAGACAAATGAAGTATTTTAAACAGCCCAAACAGTGTCCAAATAGCACAACTACTATGTATAATTCTGAAAGTACGTATAATCCCTTTGAGTTGGCCTTGATTTCTTCTTCATCAAGTGCTCACAGCTTGACCACCTAACTTGTGAGAGAAACTTTCCGTTCAGGCAGACACCACCAATAAGCCAAGTCTGAGATGTTCCTGTAGAAGTTAGTGTAGAGGTGTGACCTTTCTGTGACATTAACAGATGTCTTCTGTGCAGGTTCTCCAGAAGAGCTGCTAGCACCCTACCTCTGTGAGAACCTGCAAAAATCACTGCAGGTCTGCATGAGAACTACGATTATAGGAAATCATTCAGTTGTCGCTTTCTTTTGTGAGCCTTTGTTTGATTAACAATGAAACCGTTATTTAAAATTGAAAAATGTATAAAGTTTTCAGAATTAAAAAAAGTACTGAATAAAAATATTTTATTTACACTATACTATACAAAGGTTTGAAGCAAATAATACTTTTATTTGGTAAGGACATATTAAATCAAAGGGATAGTTCACCCAAAAATGAAAATGATTTTGTCTTTTACTCACCTTTGAAGGTGTATGTGACTTCTTCTTTCAGACGAATCCAACCAGAGTTATAATAAAAATTGTCCAGACCCCTCCAAGCCTTTGAATGGGTTTAAACGAGCCATTACACTTCGAAAGACTTGAAATAATGTCCGTGTATTCTCAATACAACGTCCCTCACACGGCTCCGGAGGGTGAATAAAGTCCTCCTGTAGCAAATCCATGACATAAATATCCATATTTTAGACTTAGACGAGAGAAAAGGGCTTACTTTTGAAATATGGATATTTATAGTACAAAAACACATGGATTCACTACAGGAGGACTTTATTCACCCCCCAGAGCCGTGTGAATTTTCATTTTTGGGTGAACCTTGAATTAATCAATTAATCAAAATTAACAGTAAAGATAATTTTACAAATCAAATCGATGTTGTTCTTTTGAAATAATTATAAAATCCTGATTGACTAAAATTACGATTTTATGCAGCAAAACATTTATATTTTTTAAATAATTCTTGAGCAGTTAATCAACATTTTAGGATTATTTGACACTGAAAATTCAGCTTTGCCATCACAGGAATAATTAAATCTGCAAAAACGATTTAAATATGATACATTTCTGAGTACTACATTTTCATTAGCGTCTTAAACAATTATCGAATCAGGATGTGCAATATACTGTATGAACATGCAAGTGATGTTCAGATTACCCTGAAGTCACAGAGAAAATCCACCAAAAGGCACCTTGAAGCTGTGAAAACTCAATTACTCAGTTTAATTGCTCAGTCTTTTAAAAAAGTGATTAGAATTATGAGAGCATATAAAATGACATAAAACCTTCTTCTGCCAAATAGTGGCCTGGCATAACGGTCTGAATTACTTTGAATGACCTGCTCTGAGGAATAAAGCCAGCTGCCTCGGGGCTGGTGTCAATATATACTGCCGAGGGGTGTCTCCAAAAAAAATGTGTAGACTTTCAGAGGGAATACTGAGTGCAGAGACAAAGCAAACTGACAGTGCCACTGCCCAAACCCACAAGAGTTATACAAGCAGGAAAATATGCCATCCTGCTGGGCTCACTCTCTTATTGTCCATGTCCAAACCGTCTCGTGCTGAGCACGAGCCCCGAGACGGTTTGGACATGGGTGTCTATAGGAGGTAAAAAAATTATACAAATACTGTTCAGTTTCTCACAAAAACCGATCGTTTCGTGTCTTAAGACATCAATGTATCATCACGAGCCACAGGGTGTAATTTGGATTCGTCTGTGCATGTTTTTTTTTTTTTTACTTTGAAAGATTTGGTGCCCATCCACTTCCATTAAGTGACTACCAGACCACGGTAACCACGGTTAAAGTAAAAAATCTTCGTTTGTGTTGTGCTGAGGAGTCACCTACATCTTGGATGCCCTGGGGGTAAGCAAATAAACACCAAATTTTCATTTTTGGGTGAACTATCCCTTTAATAAATATTAAAAAGCCTTTGGATAAACAGTGTAAAATGACTTCTGATTGTGAATTGTGTGAATTAGCAAATGGTCAAGCATACTAAATAAACACTCTTGCCCAGTTTTGCTAAAGAAGCTAATGTTCATGGTAAAATAAGAGAGTGAGCCCAGCAGGATGGCATATTTTCCTGCTTGTATAACTCTTGTGGCTTTGGGCAGTGGCACTGTCAGTTTGCTTTGTCTCTGCTCTCAGCTTTTCCCTCTGAAAGTCTACACATTTTTTTTTGGAGACACCCCTCGGCAGTATATACTGACACCAGCCCTGAGGCAGCTGGCTTTATTCCTCAGAGCAGGTCATTCAAAGTAATTCAGACCGTTATGCCAGGCCACTATTTGGCAGAAGAAGGTTTTATGTCATTTTATATGCTCTCATAATTCTAATCACTTTTTTAATTAAACTGTCTTCACAGCTTCAAGGTGCCTTTTGGTGGATTTTCTCTGTGACTTCAGGGTAATCTGAGATGTAATATAAAGGAGTATAAAGTATAGAAGTATAAAGAAGATTTTGAACACTGTATGTTTGATTTCTTTTCTTTATTTATGTTTATATTAATTTCTGGTTTCTAAGGCACTGCTGTTTCGCTAAAATGTATGCTCAAGGCCTATACTTTTGATATTTGTTGGTAGCCTACTGTATCTGGCACTCATTTCCCAGATTTGTTGGGTCACTGCAAACACAGCCTGACTAAAAGCTTTATATCCTTAAGAGACTATTCTAACTATATCAAACAATCCCCCTATGAGCTAAAAAACAAACATGTAAACATGTCTACAAGTTATTTATCGTTTAGCTTTCATTTGAAGTCTTGATTTGTGTTGCTTCCTTCCTTAGCCTTCAGCCAGTGAACCTTGCAGTAAATCAGCTTATGAAACCTGTGTCAAAAAGTACAATATTTTGCATTTTGATTTATTGTCAGGTTGCTTGTAAAACCATTTAGGCTGAAGTATACTCCTGTGGTATAAATACTAAATGAAAAGAAGATCTGGATACATGGGAAAGGGAATTCTTCCCTAATAACTCATTGTTTTTTTATATAGATTTTATGATGGAAACTTCTTCCACACAACAGAATGTATCTGTTCCAACTCTAATATTTTTCACTGAAATATTAAAATATCTTTATAAAATAAGCTACAATAAGAATTTGTACTAAGCCCTGCATGTCAAGTACCAATTCTCACTATTAACTAGCAAGCATATTACAGCATATTAACAGTTTATTAATACTTATTAATGCTTTATACTGCATAACCATATTTTAATAATATTTTTTTTAAATAATAATTTAATAAGCAGCAAATTAGGAGTTTGTTCAGGCAAAAGTAAATAGTTAAGTAATAACAGTTAAGTGAGAATTGGACCTTAAAATAAATACTTTTGGTTATTTGGTTAAGTTACACCTAGTTGCTTTTTAGCATGCATGTTACTAGAATATTAGCCATTTATTATTAATGCCATATTCTACATGACCTTATTTTATATCCCTAATCCTACTCAATACCTACTTAACAACTACCTTACTAACTATTAGGGATGCAACGGTACAGTGAGCCCACGGTTCGGTTTGTATCACGGTTTTCTGGCCACGGTAACGGTTCGGTTTCAATACATCAATATTACTGTACAGTACTGTATGTGAGCTCTAACATAGCAGGAGGTCATTTGCCCTTTCTATTTTCAAGTTATCAAGGTACAGAGACAACATTACATGTAAAAAAGATACAGATTAAGTCAAAACACAACATTTATTTTTAAAAAAGAACACTGTTAAGACTATTACTATTGTAATATCAGTATCAGGTAAGATTACTCACGTTCATTTCTGCACTCATGTTACATATGTTTCATTTATCAAAAGTGAACATGTTTACTACAAATAAAAATCATAATAGTTGAACTGAAGTAACCACACATTAACATGGTTTTGAGGTACTAGTCATTTAGCTTCACCATGGTATTAGTGATTATACTAATTGTAATCAATGTGAATGACTATAGCAATGCACGCATACAGAGCGCGTGATCTCTGTGACACCCAGATGTACAAAACAGACACGCCCACCTCTGTGATAAACACGGAGGTGTTAGTCCCGTCCGAGATGGTACATGAAGATCACGGATCTGTGTTCCCACACAGCTGATTTGTAGGACGATGGTGCATCTTCAAACTTCTTTTTCTCCGATTCACGTTCAGCCGCCTTGATCACACAGTCGATATAAAGTTCTGTAAACCTTGCCTCACTTCTACTACATCTGCGTTTACAGCTCTGATTGGCCTTTGGGAAATTCAGTAAAATTCTGATTGTTGTGGAACTACACATATCCCCGGGTCCTGAGAAGTTCTGATTATTGCCTGATTGTCTATGCGCTTAATACACAGAAAATGCCCATTTCAATTAAAATGAAAGTTTAATGCCTCCAATATTATACCAAAATATCGCAGTTCACGTGGCATGGGTGGGCCAAACTGAACAGGACGAACCGAACAGTTTGATAAACCAACAGAAACCGTTACATCCATACTAACTATTAATAAGCAGCAAATAAAGAATTAAAGAGGTCAAAAAGTGTTACCTGTTCTTAAGTTTTACTGTCCTTTTTAATTTCATTCCTACTGAAATGGTTTTTGTTATAATCAATTGTTAATAGTTGGATGTTTATTCAAATTATACTCAAATCGCACCCTGTTTGTTTTAGACATGATACAAGATTTCCACCTTCAACAGAAATTAAGACAATAATTATTTCTAGGCCTCGTGAAGCCAAGAAATGGAATGATTTTGAATGATCTCTAAAAGTCATGGAAAAGTCTAAAGTTATATATTATTTATAGCTTTAAAATATTTGATTTAATAAAAATTGTGAGTGTAGTCTCTAAAAAATATAGAAATCTCTAGAAATCTATTAAGTTATTAAAAAGAAATCTCATTCTCATTCAAGAAAGTCATTTTGAGATTAGAAAAATAATCATAATATTTTTTTTTACTTTTTTTTGAAAGTGTGCATGTTTACCAGTTCTTAAATCATAATACTTATTTATATACTGTTTTAAAAACACTAAACCGGAGGAACAATATATTCTGAAAGGTGACTACTTTGACAAAGCATTTTTAATATTTAATATGCTGATAATATATGATAATAGCAGATAATATAAGCCCAGAGACAAATTCATTTTGCCTTTCAAAACACTTTCCTTTTGTCTGTAAAGGCAGGTATGTGACATTCTGTTTTGAACCAGCTCCAGACCGCTGCCAAGACAGTTTGATGTCACTCTGTAAAACCTGACAGGACAATCTCCCACGATGAGGTCATTCTTCAAAAACCCTCCAGGCACCAGATCCCTCACCCTACGGGACTGCATGTCACAACGCACCTCTGAAGTTTTGCTTCTGATTTGAGTCTGTCAAAACATTAAAATCCGGATTTGGTTTGATTCCAGTAAACAAACTTCTGATTAAATGCGGTTTCATAACGAAATGGCTAATTGTCTTCAGGAGAGCGCATTTCAAACTCCAGGACATAAAAGTTTCAGAACATTTTTTATTGGCAAATATAAATAAATGAAAACCATCAATCCTTTTACCCCATCATTAGGATGGCAGATGTGTTGTTATGAAATGTAATGTTTCTGTTTTGTCTGTGGCTTGTGATAATATTGGATTACGAAATTTCCTGAAGTATGCCATTGATTGTTAAACGGCACTTTTGGAATTTATAACTGCAAACAAGCACTTACTTTCACTTGAATCGTTCAAGACCTCATAGTTAGAATAGACAGTTTTATCATGAACTTATTCATGCAGTGACAGGATGTTTCATGAGTGAAGTCTTTTTTTGTTTTTGTTCACAGCTGTTGACTGGAACACTCGATGGAAAACTGGCTTTGTTTCATCCGGCCGAATCTCTTCTCCCTTAAGTGTGGGATCTACCCCAACGGCTCAGTTCTTGCCCCAAATTCACCGATGGCTACAGACTAATGAAAGTCTTACATCAGTCACTTTGAGATTACTCTGGCGGGCTACCTCTGAGACCTACATCATGGACGGGATCTGTGATTTCATCATTTCAGCCGCCACTGACAACCTACAGATGTGACAACATGCTCACTCCCTCAACCACCAAGCCAAAGACGCACCCTCAGACAAAAGGCCATTTGAGCTTTACATAGCAGCATGCACTGAAACACATACTGTACACACACTATGCCGTATTATGCACAGGTTCATATGTTTATCTGGTATTATTTGCAGCGATGTGACAATAAAGTAGTATCTTGATCATAAATCTTCTTTTTAGAATGGCTTATTTTGTAAAAAAGGTACTTTACAGTAATTTGAGACCCCAAATGGTTTATTTTCAAGGTCCTCCCCTTGGTGTGCTTTGAATGAAGATGCATGGAAGGAGATCGTTTTTAGGTAAGATTATGTTTTAGGCTTGGTTTAGAATAAATGAAATGTTATACACCAGAGCCACTTCCCATGACATTTCAGTCTCGCCACAATTAACAGAGATGAGGGCTATATATGACAAACTATATGTAGACAAGACGAATTATAAAAAAGAGAGGCTCAAAATATTGCAGTGATGTGATTATTATCTGTTACGTTTTGATATTTCGTTCTATGAAGTCAAGGGCATCCAGAACTGTTTGTTTACTAACATTCTCCAAAGTGTCTTCTTTTGTGTTCTACAGAAGGAGGTAAGCTGTACAGGTTTGAAATGACATGGAGAAAAGAAATTCTATTTTAGATGAATTACCCCTTTAATATTCTAGTATATAAAGCTATGTCTGCATTAATCAGGATAGATTTGAAAATGGCATTTTTGTTTTAAAATGCTATCTGCTATAAGTCTATTATCCACACTGAAATGCCAGGAAAAGCTAAATTCACCTTCCTGCATATGTGTAAAACCTGATAAAAACGTATAAGATAGAGACAAATGCATAATGAAGTTATCAATTCTTCTGGCAGGATTATGTTATCTTTTCATCTTTACAGGAATGTGATATGAAGAGTGTACAGATATACATATGGTATGTGACCCAGGACCACAAAAATTTGTGAAAGTTTGAAATAGAGCATCTGAAAGTTTTCCATTGATGTATGATTTATTATGATAGGACAATATTTGGCAGAAATACAACTATTTCCAACTATATCTAAAATCTGAGGGTGCAGATAAATCTAAGTTGTCCAGATGAAGTCCTTATCAATGTATATAACAAACAAAAATGAATTGTTTTAATGTATATTTAACAAAACATCTTCATGAACGATGATCTCATCTTTATTAATATCATACTTATTTCCATGTAATGTAATTGCAACAAATATACCTGTGCTACTCATGACTGGTTTTGTGGTCCAGGGTCACATAGTTTTAGCATTAATATGAAAGTGAATAGCACACACAATACAAAACAGACTATATAGATAATACTGTATCTGCACGACTAAACATGCATCTTTTTTACTACCTCCATTTTCACAGTCTACAGTATAGCATGAAAATTACATTTTTTAAAATGTATTTTTTGGAGACAATTTTTAAAGTCTCTGTGTGGACAAAAGGCCAAAGCGAAGAGAAGAGATAAGTGTTTGAACAATGCCAAGTCAATGTGAGATTCTAAACTGCAAATGTTTATTTCTTGTTGCATTTGCTACCATTTTAGTCATAGGCTAAGACTGACAGTGATCTCTGTACTCTAAGCATTTCTGCATGAATCATATGGTTTGGGCTTTCAAACTAAAACCTAACCAAGATGTTTGAGGAACAAATTACATTTTAACATGATCAGAGATGGGATGCTCATCTGAAAGCTATACAGTACATGCATTGTGTCTTTCTGGCGCTAAGAGATCTTCAAATAAGTGATAGAGAAGAATGTTGAGTCTTTAATGATGGGTGGTGTCCACTACAACTGCTGGCAGCATTTCCGCATCAAGAACTTTTCTGAGGTCATTCTGTTCTCTGCCCATTTAGCAACTATCCCATAGGGTTATCTTTAGCAAAGTACATGTTGTAACAGTTCATATTGACTCTCTTGATTGTTAATCTTTTACCTTAATATTTAATGATGTATTTAATTGATGAAAATAGAAATAGAATTCATTTAATGCAGCATTTTCTCTTTCCTTTGAAATTAAAAAAACATATATATATTTTTTGTTGTTTTAAAAAGTGTATGAAATATCTACAAACCGGATTTCAAAAAAGTTGGGACACTAAACAAATTGTGAATAAAAACTGAATGCAATGATGTGGAGATGGCAAATGTCAATATTT
>JAUYWG010000047.1:16508785-16549856 GCA_034779775.1 Enteromius afrohamiltoni
CCATCTCCACACCATTGCATTCAGTTTTTATTCACAATTTGTTTAGTGTCCCAACTTTTTTGGAATCCGGTTTGTAGATTAAACTAAAGAAAAGTTGATTTAAAAAAATAAATGTAGTAAAAAATATTTTTAAAGTGTTTAAAAATAAGTTTTAAATGTGAATGGAAACAATTCAGCAGTTTTGTTCGGTATTATGAGTCATTACAGGAAAATATATTCACCCCATATAACTTCAGGCAAGCTGAGGCAGTTCTGTAGTGGTTTTATGTTTGATCTCTACTTTTGAATTTAAAAAAAAAACAACAAAAACAATAACGCTTCAGCTTCTCTAATTGGGTTTGGCTGCTCTTCTTAAACAAAGAATCTGTGCCCTTCTAATGGTAAACAGAATGATGTCAAATATGGATGCACTTAACTACCTCATGATAGTCTGTTTCTGTGAATAACAAATTCTGATGAAGTCTGTGTGTGAGCTACTTTCAGAGACCTCGACTCCAAGTTTATGACGGGACGCTGAAAACTTGCTTTTGGTGATGTGTGAAATGAGCTGTCAAAAAACAAATGGATAATTACTGATTACAGATTACTGAATTGGCCACAATGTTGTTATTACAGCTGCCAATGTAACTTAGTACGGTTATTAATAATAAAAAGAAAAAAAATACATAAAACTGTTCTTCATACATAGTTGCTCAAAACCTTTCTTTTTATATTATATTTAGATGATTTTCAATTCATTTATAGACTTTATATTTAGAAGTGCACTAAAAAAACAAACCTCCAGCTCATTAGCTTGAAAGATTATTTCAGGTTTTCATGATTTGTAAAACATATTTTGGTGCTTTATTTCCATCACCAGTTAATAGACTCGAGGGTAATGAATAGACTTTCCCACATTAGCCTTGTGTCTGTAAGTTCATTCAAAGGATGTTTCTTCATTCTGGCAGTACAGGATATAATTCATTTATTTTAGATATGATGGGGGAGGCTGAGGAGCACTTTATCAATGGAGGTCTGCGCTTATCAATGGTGTGTGAAAGACTAATTGTTGTGTGGATTTGTAAATGCCTGACTCTGCCAGGAACAACTGTTCTGTGTTTTTTTAACTAAGGCATTAGTTTATTTACATATGTAAGATATGCAACTGCTACTTCAATTTCATTCAGTGATTTTCATTTAACATGTAAGTTTGCTTTGCAAAACTGTATTTTCTTAAGTAGTTTTGTGTTGGTTACACATATAGAAGTCCATTTCCACCACAAAGTAAAAAAAATAATTATTAAAACGTTAATTGCAACTTTTTATTTCACAATTTAAGCATTTTTCTAGCTATTCCAAACAAACATCTCACAATTCAGACAGAAATGTAAGATATTTATGAATACATCTTATAAGGCTGTTTAAATATTTTTAGTGAAAAAGAAAACAAAGAAAACAAATAAGGTTCTTTTAAGGTGAACCCTCTGAGGTTCTGTTAGGTCATCAGTCACAGGAAGTTCAAGACGTTCACTAGCAGCACAAATAAAACGAATCAGTGACTATTATTCATATCAAGCATATGGTGTACTAAACTATGGTCAGTGTACGCAGAATGCAGCTGCGAGACGTTTCTCGTAACTGATGTCATTTGATTGTATAACCTCCGCCACAAAATTTTTTTAAGACTCTCGCTTTTAGATTCTCCCCACCAACATACAATATTTACTGCTTGTCAGTTTTATCAAAGTCCAGTTCTGATATTTTAGCTTTATGCTGCATATGACACTTTGGAGAGAACTCTGAGAACCGTCTGAACTCTCTGATGTCTAGATGCTGGGTTACATTGATAAAATGATCGCCAGACAGCCAAACGGAACACTGGATCAGGCAGTTTTGCTTGCTTTCCCTGCAGACAGTGACTGACACTGAAATTAGGAACAGATGGATGCAGCTGCTGAACTTGACATGTGGGAAGTCAGAACAAAGACATAACCATGAGAATGCGTGTGTGTGTGTGTGTGTGTGTGTTAGACCACCAGACTTTAAAGATGTCATTTAATTTATCATATTTTTCCTGAGGTCCACTGATGTTAAATAAATCATAAAACATTTGACTTTTGCTATCTTTGACACTTATATTTACACTTAACCTTTGGAAACTGATGTGGAAACAGAATTTGACCCATTGATTTTCATTCTATGGACATAAAACCATATTGTTTCTAAACGACACGAGGGTGAGTTAATGATGACAGACTTTTCATTTTTGGATGAAATATTACTTTAGGCTTTCCATTATTTCCAGGTTTAAATGAAAAACAATGCGGTCTCAGATTTTGGATCCCCTGTAAGAGAAAACAGTCAGACCCTTAGATACTTTATTGCTCTTTTCAAATAATAGCATGTTAGTTTAGGGTGGTTTTACATTGAGTTGTGTGAGGTTAGGTCATCAAGCTCCCAGACTTCAAGACTCAATTACAATGAACATTTCTGTTCTTTTTATTTGTATTGTCCATATTGTGAGGGAGAGTGTATGTGAAAGGCAGCTGCTGGATGTTTCTTGTAACTGAAGTCATTTGATTGTGTGACCTCTGCCAGAAAATATTTTTTAAACTTGTCAGATTCTCTCCAACAACATACAAGTTTTTCCTACTTGTCAGTTCGAACATCCAGTTCTGAGACAAAGAAAAGGCATTGTGAACTTCGGAAAGAAGCTATGAATACATAATGTAAAATATCATTTTCAAAGATAAGAAGATGTTTTGTAAGGTATACTGCTGCTGCACAAATATACAGTGGTAACTTAAAGCAAAGTGGAGCTGCGGAAGATGGAGGGGTTTCTCTCTAGTGAATGCTAACATATTCATATGCAACAATCAGCTTGTGCAAACTAGTTTAATGCTGTGAATTCGGTTTGCATTAAGCACCTATCAGTCTGCGCCAAATAGATCATATATATATATATATATATATATATACACAGTACTGTGCGGAAGTCTTAGGCCACTAGTTTTTTTACCAGAATAAAAAACAAAAAAAACTGTTTTAAGTCGGTTATTTCTATCTTTTGCAGTACTGTGTCAGATGGAAATATCAGTTTACTGTTCCAAACATTATTTTTGTCATTAACTGTAATAATGCAGCGAGGTTATTGTCTGCACAAGGAGTCTGACAACAGCCGGTGCTCCACACAGAGATCTGATCTGATCATCATCCAGTCTGTCTGGAATGACATGAAGTACCAGAACAAACCGAGACAGACTCAATCCAGAAGAACTGTGACAACGTCTACAAGATGAAGAAAAAAACCTACCTCAAAAGGTACAGTACTGTTCAAAGTTTTAGACGCTCGGTTAAAATTAATTAGATAAAATAGATTAAATAGATTTAATTTATTAACTTCTATTAACTAAATCAAATAAATATCTGGTATTACAGCTTTTGGTAAAACAAGCTTCTGTTCCGAGGTACACTTGCCCAGGTAAGTTTTTTGAACCTACGCTTTTTTCGTTACTGCAAAAGATAGAAATAATCGACTTAACTTCATTTTTTGTTGTTGGTGAAAATACTAGTGGTCTAAGACTTCTGCACAGTACTGTATATATATATATATATATATATGCATTTTATAGATGGATTTACTTAGCATTTCACGAGTTCGCACTTCCTTATGATAATGATAATAATAAGCATGTTTGGCGTGCTGTCCAGAGGGGAGATCGGCAGACTCCGAGCCCTAGTAGTTTGAACTACTAAACTCAACTGAACTGCTGAGCTCAGCGTCCACCTCGAACCCTGCGTGCCCCGTGAAGGAAGGCACGGAATGAGGCGGAGAAAGGGTGGAGGAGGGATGCGTAACGAAATAAGGAAGGGAAGGAAGAGGGCTTATTTATGGAGGAAGCTTATAGATTTGATTGGACGGGACGGAAACTAAATGATTGAATAATGCGGTGCCAGCCGTGGTTGATCATGCGTTAGCGTTCCTCCTGAAATTTGTTTTCAACATCACTAGTCTGATTTACCTAACATTTTATTTATTTTTTAAAGAGTGCTATGAACAAATAAATGAGGAATGCCATTATCCTCCTTGGATTTTAGCTTTCTTACTCCACTCTCTATGAATGGGAATGTACTACAATGGCAAAAGCTGTTTTGAATCACTTTTATGCTTTTCTAATGTCAGAAAGTCTTGTGTGGGGCCCTGGAATATTACCTTATGGGGCACAAAGGTCAAAAACCATGTTCTCTTTAGGAATTGCAATGTCTTTCAATGTCATTTTTAATCCTTTCCCCAACTAAACTAAGAGACTAAAACTGATTTAGAACACTTTAAAGAGCTGTACAGGGGCATAACAGGTTCTTTTTACGGCCCAACCGGCCAAAGTACATCCATTTGCATGTGTGTGTGTGTGTGTGGTAACAAGAACATGTATAAATAATAAATAATGAAATATATGTTTACATACATTTTATAGACTTGGATAGACATAGATATCCGTAAAGAGATTAACATTTAAGAGCCATTTATTCTTCAAACTATAAATAACAAAGAACTGAAATTGATCATAGAACTGAACTCTTTGACACTGAATGACTGCAGCTGAATGCTGGTATGCATCTGACATGAATACCATGATTTCAACTAAATAGGACAGGAAGTAGAGGGGATTTTCGCACTGGAGCTTCAAAGTCTGAGAAGGAGAGAGGAGCAAGTCGGTCTTACGTTTGTGTTATAGACTGGATATTTTTTTAGGGGGGTGTGCAGGAGGTGGGAGAAAAAAGGAAATGAAGCTGAGAGGTGCTTCCCATTCAGACTGTTAGTAATGCAGCATTGCAGCACCTTCTGTGCCCAGGGACCCAGGGCCAGAGCTCCTCCTATTCTCTCACTCTCTCTGTCTTGCTAACTTTCTCTCTTTTACTCTTTTTGTTTTAAACAGAGTCAGAAAGTTCCAGCTCAGATTTATTTAATAATGCTATTGTTCATCGTAAATACAGTAACTTTCTTTAGCGTTTTGTCTGTCTTCAGGCATGATTTGGTTTCTGTGCAGAAGAAAAAGGAAATCAACAACTGGATGGCATTTAGATGCATTCAGCATCATGAGCAACAAGTGTGACCAATCATCTTGACTCCTTTGTGTCTCATACTGCATATAATTGGAAAATGCTGAACAGCTGTTCCCTTATTGGTTAATTAACCCTTTAAAGGATTGGTGCGTGCAAGAAAATGCAAACTTACAGTGTCACAGATTTATTATGAGCTGGTAAGAGATATATAATCTGCAACTAGAAGATTAAAGCCCTGCTAAAAATGAACTGTCCGTGTAGCTACATGAGTTTTTTGCATTGTGCTGACAGATGTTTCATTCATTTTGCAATGTAATGAGAAGTTTGAATCATGATTTATTCAAAACGTTTTAAAAGAATCAGTTTTATAGTTTTATTAATTATAGTATTTTAATTTATTATGTCCCATGGTTTTATAATAAAACGTTTAATTTAGAACCGAAATACAATTTTCATTGACATTAAACTAATTTTAATCTCTATTGTCTTATCTGAAAGGTTTATTCACACTTAAATTGCTGTTTAAGTAAGTAAGTCACAGTTTCCAACATATCTGTGAAAAATTGGTTCAATCCAAATTCATAAGTGCAAATAAGATTATGAATTGTTCTAGTTTAACGAGTATATAAAATTCACTCTGATTCATGAAGATCGTGAAGATTCTGATAAAGCTACTCGGCAGACTACTTTTTTGGGACTGTTCAAAGAGATAATTCTTTCCCACTGAGAATATCTTGCAAAGATCTGTTTTACAATCCAACATTATTTAAAGTGTGTCTCATGAGACACTTTGGTGTTCAGCTTTATAGCACACTCTGTGATTTTTGACAGATGGATATCAGCAGCATGAAATCAGAAGTCTATTTATCTGTGCTTTGGTATGATTCCTCTTTCTCTGCTCTGATGCTCATCTCCAACATCATAATGGAACATTCCACCTCCTGTGGGTTCTTCACAAATTACGTAACCTGCTATCAAATAAGCAACTAGTATTTATTTTTTCGAATACCACAGATTCTGAAGGTAGAATGATGGTAATGAAACAGGTTAAAAAGAGTCTGTATTGCATAAGCTCAGCAAACTGTTGTTTTAATTGAAGAAAATCAGTGAGGATATAATCTGAAAAAAAATGAAAGATGATATATAAAAACAGGTGAAGATGTACGTATGTTACAAATTGATTTAAGCAACTGTCAAGCTAAAGATTAGGTACAAAGGTTAGGTGGCCTCTTGGGTGCACAAAAATGGACTAACATGAAGATGCTGCAGAAATCTCTACAGAGATGACAGAATTATTACGACAGGCCTCCGAAATATTATGGGACTGGAGATTAATCTGAGGGAAATCCTGTCCAATGTCACACTAACCCAGTTTTGATGCGCACCCATTCAGTGTATGGAAACTGGTAGAACTAATGTCAGCATCCCAAGTGATATTCAATATGTTCAGCTGTGATGTGTTTTGATAGCGTGCATGTTTGCTCAGCTCTGGATGAAATATCACTCTCCGGGGCTTGAATGGAACCACATGAGACCAACAGACTCTTACTATTAAATGGCGAAATAAGCATTTTATATTCACCAAGTGGTACTTCCAGAAGAAATCTTTTGAAAGATGGCACAATATCTAAGACAAACCAATTTTCTCAAATGATTAAGTCTCGTCACGCAATATCTTGTGCACTGAATTACCATTGTGACATGTAGAGTTATGTTTGTCATCTCAAACTTATTGGTAGTTTATGAACATACTGCATCAAGTCATCCTTGGTTTGTCTTACTTTCTGGGTTCTTGCTTAACAACGTTTTGTTGCATGACGTAGTTTAGCCCCATTGTTTAAAACCATGCAAACCTCTAAATTGCATTCCTGGAAACTTTAAACTAGTGAAATATATGAGATATTTTCTGTTGACACACACAGGAATCTGCACAAAAGCGGATTTTCTCCAGACTTTCCAGACACATGCACTAAAGAAGCCATACATTTTCACCTTTTAAATATTATTTCCAAAGTGTGCATCCAGAATGGCAAAAAATGTCGCACATGTGAACTAATACATAGACTATTCATATTCATAATATGAATTAAGAGATATAGATTAAAAAATATGCATATGTACAATTTTACATTGGACTGGTATTCCTGTATTTTTATTGTCTGAATTGAATTAATATATTGGCATAACTGATTTGCGATTCTTTGATGTCACTTTTGCTCAATTTAATTATTTATTTTTATTTATTTATTTCCAAAAAGAAAATCTAGTAGGTGGAACATTCCTATTACACTTTCAATAACTAATCTTTACTGTTATGCTTATAAAGTAGTGTTGTATGATTTTACCTGAACCTTGTCACATCTTAAAGTCGCTTTTTTCCCGCTTGAGCGGGGTTTCTTTTACAGGCAGTGTGAAGTACAAAATCCGGAGTGGATCACAGTCAGTTGTTAAACAACGCTTTGAAGATTGATCCCTTTGAGTCCACAGTCACCACTCATATGTGCTGTTTCACAACAGCTTTTAATATTATTTTATTTTCCAACTTTATTTGATTGGTCATGTTTATTACACAAGGGGACACCATCAATTCCAAGCAACTTTAATTTATTCTAAAAGTATATTGCTGGACTGCAGAATGTTGCTCTAAAACAATGAAATTTCATAAAAATATACTAACCTTAGCTAGAAATATTATTAATTATAAATCCCGTTAAATGTGTGTAGCCTAAACAAATATATTGCTTAGAAAAGTGTTTGTATAATAACTTACATTGTATTTGACAGTGAGTGGTTGTATTGTCGAGTCTCTCGAGCATCTGTCGCATCTTGCGCGAGCATGTTTCTCTCAATGTTCCTCCTCCCAGAGACTTTGGCTCGGAAGTTGGACGCGAAGACGTCACTGCAGAGGAGTACAGGAGGTTTCACTGCATTGGTAGGCTACCGGCATGACATTATAGGATGGGAATCATATAATTGCAGCCCCCTCAGCAGGTCCGGGTTTACATCCGAACCTGACTGACATGGTTTGGACTGAACCGTATAAAGGGCATCAGTCCAGTAGTTCTCAGGCCACTGAACAGAAACCCGGAGCCGTGTGGATGTTATAGGCACTGTGGATTTTAGTATTTGTCCAGAAGACCTTTTTGTCTCAACGTTTTTTTGCTTGTAGGACATATAGACTTTTTGCTGTTTCAGTTGGATTGCACATTATCAGGTTAGTCTTGAGAGTATTTTTATACTTTTTCACGCCCTAGACTTGAGTAGTTAATTTCACAGTGAAAATAATGATTATTTTGTGCTTGAAAGACTGTCACAGATTTCTTTATTTTGTTAGACTGCTGCAGTTAAACGCATTTAAAGATCTAATAAAATGCATAAACAATTTTTAAAGCCTAATTGTACATAAATGACATATAGCAGCCTTTATTTACTGACATTAATTGACTTAATTTGTAAATGTCATTGGTATATCTTTAAACAGTTGTGAATTATAAATTAAAGTTCACAATGTCTTGCTTTTATGTGTGTTTTTATCTTAACTTTTACACTGATGGTTTAAAATGTCACATGACCATGATTGTTTAATTAGCCTGTATACTTCGCCCCTTTGAAAGATCCCCTTAAAATTCTATTAACTGAGATACATAAAACAATTAAATGGTCTATTAAAACCTCTTACTAAGATTGGTCTGTAATGTAGAGCCAAATAATGTGTAAAAATAGGAAAACCCCAAGCCCCTATTTGTAGAAGTGATACACTAAATAATATTTTATTTTAATCATTTTTGTTGCAAATGTTTTTATTGCCCAACTGAGCATTTTTTCTCTATATGAAACATTGGTTAAAGACATGCGATATGTTTCATGTAACTATGAAATGAGTATTTGGGAATAAATGAGTTTATGTTTTTATATAATGTATGTGTATTTTAAAGGAGCATGATACTCAGGAGAAATTTCTACTTGCTGCCTTTGCTGTTACTATGCATCAGAGCACTACCTCAAGGTAAATCCATGATCCACCTGTTCCTAAATTGTTTATAAATAAAGAAGAATTGACATATTTCCTGTCTTGCTATTGAGGTTTTCTTGCACATACCTAATTCTGAAATTGAGATATCCATATTACACAACTTGCCCATTATTCCCTGTGCCTCAAAGCACATCTGTGTTTGATTCATTAACAGAGTCTCTATGTGGTATTCAATTCAAAACAGCTTTCAACTCAAAACTTGAGATTATGTAATATTTTCTTTAAAATTTTAATGGGCTTATCTAATAGCATAAAATCTATCTTGTGTTCTCACATAATCATCTGTACTATGCTGAAATGCTTATGTTGAATCATTTAAAGATGGCCATGTGGAGGATGAATCCATCTTCGACCTTTTCAAAGTCAGCAGCATCAGCAGAAAGACGATTGGTGCCAAGCTCTTCAAGGGCCACGACTGGGACTCACCTGCATACCGCTTCATCCGCTTTGATCACATCCCTGCTGTGAGCACCCCGGTCCTCCATCAGATCCTAAAGCAGGTACAGAACAATGAGGGCTTTGTGTTCGTGGCCACCATACGACAGGACAAGGGCTCCAGGGGAACCCTGATTGGTCTGGAGGGCCCTAGCGGGAGACGTGAGTTTGAGATTGTGTCCAATGGGCGCGCCAACACGTTGGATCTGCTCTACATGGTCGGAGGATCTCAGAATGTGGTGTCCTTTGAGGATGTGGACTTGTCTGATTCGCAGTGGAAGAACATTACGCTGCACATTCACGGAGAGAATGCTCACCTGTACGTAGGCTGTAGCCTCATTGACAGCGTGATCCTGGATGAGCCTTTCTATGAGCATCTGAGGCAGGAGGGCGTTCAGATGTTTGTGGCCAAGGGATCTATCAGGGAAAACCACTTCAGGGTAACGGCAGTTCTTCTCTATAAATATCATCTGAACTTTATTTAATGCTTTTATGGAATTACTACATAATTATTTGTATGTGCTGTGAAATAAAGAAAATCCCTTTTCAAGTATTAAGAAATTCAATACTGTTTTTTAAATAAAATGGTAAAATTATCAACATATCTATTTATCTATCTATATAGAAATGGAAAAAATATTATTACATTTTATTATATATATTTTATTATAAAAATGTGTATTTTGTTTCCTTGATATAGATAGGTAGATCCTAAATGTGCTTCTTTCTATAATTAACCGGTTATGATCTCTGTCATCTTACAGGGTTTACTACAGAATGTACAGCTCCTTTTTGACACACCAATAGAGGACATCCTGAGAAACAAAGGTTGCGCGATCGCCAAACCTGGTAAGAATTAATTCATATTTCTTAAACATGAAAACTTTAAAGGTCATGGAAAACCACAGAAAGTTCTTGAAGCATGTTCACTTTAAGAGTCTGCTTTTATGACCTTTGGCTTATTAACGCTGGAATAGTGCTTTATGGCTCAGATTAGGCTCCCCTAATGCTTGAACGTCTGAATGTTCTAGGTTTCAGAAGCTCTATTGGATTCATTCTGTGCAGTTCATGATCAAATTTGTTTTAAGAGGGTTGGTATGTTTTCCGTTGGATTCAGTTTTCATTTTAAGCTTTTCTGGCTTTCACCTAAGTGGGTCACGAAATCTGCAGATCAGAGCTGTGGAAATTTCTGACCATATTACATCATGTTTACGGGAAACGCTCGTGTTAGTGTGGTGGTATAAGGGTCAACCAGTTTGCACTTGCCATAAAGAGGATAAAGATTGTCATATTAATATACATTGGCAGGGTGTTCTTTAAGAGAAGGTGGAAAAATGGAATAAGTACATACTCATAATTTTATACACACACTGGTAAGATCACAAACTGGCAGGTTAGACTGAAAGCTTTGGTTTCCAAGGCTCAGCACTCTTTGGACCAGTTTTTGAAACATTCACTTGCCCTTTGTGGATAAGAGTTACATTGCCAGTGACAATCTTACCTTTTTGTTCCTGTATATCCTATTTTATACTTTGCAAACAGCTTTGGAATCATTTGGATTTCTATGACGATACTGTGTTCTTGCTGCAATTTCTGCAGATGAATCACAGCAATAATGTTATCTAACAGCCTTTTTGCCGAATTTACAAAAATGACTTTTGATAATCCTAGAAGCGAAGCATTAAACTACAGACCAGTCCATAATGTTTTGCATCAGAAACCAGAATGCAAAAAAAATAAATTAATTACATTTGAATGAACAATATAAATGGTTTATTTCCACCAAATACAAAAAAAAAAGTATCTTTTAAATGCATATTATAAATCAAAATATTTTTTATGTACACCCTTGCCAGATTACGGTTTAATGCAGAGATGACTTTTGAGTCTATTATAAACTCATCCCTAGTGCTGGCTGACTTTGTGCTGGAATAAGTAGTTTTTAAACCATGACAAAACTAAGCCTTGTGTGAGATGTGAGGGTGTGAGTGTTTCTCTAGCACTGCTGCTTCAGTTCCTTTTAATTATAATTGAATAAGTATGCATAGGATATGTGCAGTCAAAAAGGCTTCCATTTCCATTGCCAACACGGATACATGCCAGCTGCTGAATGTTAGGATGCCAGTACAGAGGTCTCTATAAACTCCCTAGTGCCCCAGTTTAGGAGTGCCACGTATTGCTAAATAAAAGTTAAAGTGAACTGCACAAAAGCCTGCCTAGAAAGTCGCTGAAACAGACATGTGCACACACACTCATTTTCCCAGCGTTGACTGAAACCCTCAAGAGATTTGAACGAGTTCAACAGTCTCTAAAAAGCTGCTAACCCTGCATGAGTCTCAAAGGAACCTCTGGAGGTAACAACATGGCTCTTGATTTATTGTCTCCTGTCCTCCATTAATCTGGAGAAAATTTACGCAAATGACCCCAAAATGGCTGCAGATATCTAATGGGAGTTTTGGCATTATGGACAACATTCCTCTGCTGTTGCGTATCCCCAACCCCACCACCTTCCTCCTTTTCCAAGACTTGCTTTGAAAAATCACTATCTTTCTTTAAATGTTACTTCAGGGTAGCTTCTGCGCATTTATTATACTTATGTCAGAAATATACTGAGAGAATGATATATTGAAGTGTGTGGGGTGTGGAATATCCTACAAATCTGTTAAGTGCTTTATAATCTGTTCACCGCTATAAAATCTCAAACATAGCTGCTGTATTTTGACTATTCATTGTAAATGCTTATGGGGCCACTTTAAAGTTACATTCAGTTGCATGTATTATTTCAAGTTAAAGCCCTTGTATTTCCTAAAAGTAAAATACAATTTAAACAATTACTCTGCATTCTCTTTTAGATGAAGTTAACGTGGTTAATGAAAGTACAGAGACTGTCTCTGTTGGCACGGCCATCTCCACCAACTTCATCGGGGAGAAGGAGAAAATGGCATCGGATGTATGCGAGCGTTCCTGTGAGGAAATCACCAACATGGTCCAGGAGCTCAAAGGTCTCCGTATTATTGTGGGCAATCTCATTGATGGCTTGCAGAAAGTGGTAAATGTGTTTTACCTCATTAATGTGTTTCGTTTGAATAATTATCTGAAATGGAGAAAAACACAAAGTTAAATTTGGAGTTTTTCCCATTTAATGGCAATGAGGATGAGGCTTCTTTAAGCATCAAAAAGGTCACAAGAACCATAAAAGTCTCATAAAAGCAGTCCATACGACTTGTACACTATACTCCAAATCTTCTGAAGTCATACAATACCTTTGTGTGAGAAAAACACCTCTTAAACCTAAATTGTAATTGCATGGCAAAGAGTGACCTTTAAATTTCTCTTTGTGAGCATCTGAGCATACGCTAGTACATATACCTATTTTTCATTTATTCATATTTATTCAAGTGATATTGAACAACATACGGGTGAATTAAATTATTTTGTTTTGTTTTTTATCTGAAATGTACACATTATTTCAAAAAGCCCCAATGTTTAGGTTGGTGGCCAATCTGTGATTAGGAGAATTTTATTACAGATTAAATATCTGACCGTGCAAGCAAAAATTCTTTTAGTCTAAACAGAACCATTAAAGGAAAACAGGGCTAAAGAGGCAGTGGAAAACGTGAAGATGTGGGCTGGGGTTTTATGGTTTGTTTTAGAGGGAGATAGGAAGTGTGAATAGGAACCGAGTCGTGTCTGGCAGTGTTTAAACAGACCCTTTATCCTCCACTGGGAGCTTCTCAGCGATGAGGGAGTCTGGGCATAATCTCTGGGAAATCCAGCCGCTGGATGCTGCAGGTCCCAGAGGCTCTTCCAGACCATGTGGTGTTCTGTTTCACAGCCTAACACTCGTGACTGCTACCTATGCATTTTCTTCTCACTCACAAATGCACAAATGAATTCATCAGCACACACTGAATGTGGTTGTGTTTTTAGTGTGTGTTATTGTATGTACTTAGTGTGCTTCAGAAGTTAATAACCTTTTCCCCCCCTTTTGCATTCCTCATGTTAGTTTTTTCCCTTCCCTCACACTCTTGTTCTGTCTCTTTCCTCTTTCTCAACTTTTTAGTCCTAGCTACAAATGCATGATAGTTTTTGCTAACGCATCTCGGGACTGCAAAGTTCTAGTTTAGGTGTTCCTTTTTCATTTATTTTTAAAAAAGAAAGAAAGAAAAACAGAAAAAGGAAACTGGCGAAGATTAACAATTCACAAATCTTAAAAGAGAATCCATTAAATAACTAAAAAAAATAAGATGCATTGCAAATTTAGAATAAAGAAATATATTACATTATTACATAGAAAACCTCTAGTATAAAATACAATAGTATTATAATAGTACTGTTAACACATATTTTTTAACAAATACAGTAAAGACGACTTGTTTTTAAAATCTTACTGAACCCAAGCATTTGAACAGTAGTGTGCATGGAAATCCTTGAGAAGCTCAAAGTTTTTCATCATTTTCAACAGGTTAACACTAGAAATCAACCAAAGCATGGCAATTTGATTACAGAAAATGCAAAGTTATTTCAGGTGAAGAGGTCACAAAGAGAAAATCAACCCAGATTTCTTAAAGCAGAGCTACCTTTACTTTATGGTCATAAATCCCTTCTATATAGAAGTGTGCTCATTCCGTTTCAGTTTAAATCTCTTCTATTTATATGCATGTGGAAGACATTGACAGAAATATTGCCTCCTCTTGACCATTTGTCTATCTGTCTTCCTGTGCGTCTGTCTGTTAGACTGAGGAGAACACCGTGATGAAGGAGGTGCTGGGGAACATGAAGAACATCAAAGACAAGCGCATGTGCTGGCAAGACGGCCGTCTCTTTGAGGATAAGGAGGATTGGGTTGTGGACAGCTGCACCAAGTGTACTTGTCAGGTTGGAAGAAATGTGACGTTTGATGAATGGGAAAGAAAGAGCGGATGGCAGTCTGACTCTGTATGCTTTATGGCTTTATATTGCAGGAATCAAAGATTGTATGCCATCAGATCACATGTCCTCCAGTATCTTGTGCCAGCCCCACTTTCCTAGATGGTGAATGTTGTCCAGTGTGTCTGCGTAAGTTACGTTTCTGACACATTTCTGATATTCACAGTTTCATTTTCATATCATTTCTACAAGGTATGCACATTCAATCTAGAGATGAGCTGTCTAAAATAAAAAATCTTTCATTGATTTTCATATTTTTTTATACCATTTTATTATAGGGAATTTCCCAAAAATTCATATCTTGGAACAGATGCACACATGCATTTCTGTACATTTTTTGTTGTTGCTGTTGTTGTTTTTTTAATAAATGCTTCAAATGTCAGCATATTATTATGATTTATGGATCAAAAAATAATAATTTTTGTCATCACAGGAATAAATTACATTTTTAAAATAGAAAATTAAAATGAATCTTGCTGTTTTTACTGAACATAAAACATGAAAAAATCTCAAACCTTTGAACAGAAGCTTATAGAGGCTAGCTTTGCATAGAAGCTTTGTGTTTTCCAACCACACATTTTTATTATCCACGTGTAACAAGCATTACTGTATGTTCCCATGCTCTGAAGTGGGTTAAGAAAGATGATGTCACGTATAACTTAAGCTCCAAAACATCAGAAGCAAAAAACCTTTGCCTTTGCTTTTTAAATATACTAGCAACACGGAACACCATAACGGGTGTGGTGGGGTTAGAACGAGGTGAATTGTGCCTAAAGTTAGCAGTGCTAATTGTACTTATTGTATGTTTATGTGTGTACAGCTAAAGACAGCGAAGATGGCTGGTCACCTTGGTCTGAATGGACGGAGTGTACCGTTACATGTGGAACAGGCACCCAGCAAAGAGGGAGGTCGTGTGATGCCACAAGTAACCCCTGCAGTGGCCCCTCCATTCAAACCCGCAGATGCAACTTGGGAAAATGCGACAGTCGTGGTGAGACAGCCATTCTTGGTTTGACTGTTATAAACTGCACACTTTCTTTGAACACCTGTTCTTTGGAAATTTTGGACACCATTTTGCTGTCTGTTTTGTCCATAAAGTCTAAACCCTTGGAAGAAAACCACATAACAGCATTTTAAGTGGTATTGGATTGAATCCTGTTGCTTGTGGCCTTAAGAAATGTGGTAGGTCACACTATAACTGCAGTTTGTCCTCTCACCAATTTGTTTCAGGTGCATCAGCACATTAGAGATAACTGATAAGTAAATGTAATGCACTCATCTGTCACGTCTACACACAGACCAGAGCGAAAGAGTTTGCGTTCTAAACCAAGTAGAAAGAAAGATCTGAAATGCAGCTGTCACAATATCTAAACAGCTGTAAAAAATAATGGAAATGGAAGAAAAAGAACTTTGGTTCTCGGTTTAGTTCCAGCCAAAATCTTTAAATCTTTATGGGTAAAAATACTTATTTTGGCTGTTGTTTTTGTTCTTTTGAATTTGTTTGGAGTTTTTGGAGGAATAGTTCATCCAAATTGAAAATTCTGTGATTTACTTGTCTCGTTCCATACTTGAATGACTTTTCCATGGATGATAAATGAAGAATGTGCTGGTTGCTATTTAACGCAGTTACAGTGAGTGAGGTCTGATGCTTTTAAGCTTCAAAATGATGCAAAAGCACAATAAAAGTGTCACAAACAAAGCTGAGTGGCGCTAAAAGCACATTTAGTTTTATCTGAAACAGATGTGAAACGGTTGTTGAAAGTGTCATAACATAGCAGTTTGGAAATGAACCACACGAAAATAAAGCTTTATACATCGATAATCCACACCTTTAATCATTATTTGTATAAATAGAAAAAAAAGTTGTCCCACTGATGGTAATTTCAACGGGAAACTGCAGTGAATTGCATGCAAAGGTAAATTGAGGCACGTTTATGACCCTTCGTTGGTCATAACAAAGACACAGTAGTTAAACAATTTGTACATAATAGCATTTTCTAAAAACCACTCAATACCTTTGTATGTGAACTATACAGTGCATAAAGCGTGTGGATCACTTTTATGATGCTTGTTTTATGGTCCTTTTTATCCTTTATAAAAGAGCAACCAGTACAATTATCACACTTTTTCCTTTTATGTTCTTCAGAAGACGTAAATTCATATGGGTTTGGAACAGCCAAAGACAATACTGAGAGAGTTTTCATTTTTTGGTCAACTAATCCTTTAAAGTGGGTCATATCAACCAAAAATGCAGATGATTTCAAAAAAGGCCTTTTGCAACTATAATGACCTCAGAAACCCCTGCCCAACCATTTGCATTGGCAGTAGACTGAACGATACACAAGTGGTAAGCAGTAATACTACTATGCCTAGCACCCACTTACCAACATTTCATCAAATAAGTTGTTACTACTGATTGAATGTTACATCATTCAACTGATTTGACAAACTGTGATTTTAAGCCATTCCATTCCTGACCTGATTTTGTGGCAGTTGGATAATTCTGTAACAACATGGGTGTTTTCTTTCATCATCTGTTGTAAATATTTAGGGAGCGTGTGCTAATAGATAAACTCCTTTCCATCAGCGAGGGAACAAGCTGGTATTCATTGCTTATGCTCAGTGAGGTTTTAATGAGCGGCATATGGCACTTTGTGGTGTACCAATGCTAACTCTGGACTCATATGTTTTTTTATAACTGACAAATGTTACAAGCTGGTATGTTGGACAGCAATGGACAAACTGGCCTTTGTTGCAATTACAACTCAACAATATCCATTAGTATTCATACCTTTTCCATTTTTTTGATTTATATAAAATGAATCACAGTCTTTCTCCTCCTCATATGGTCGGTCTTTATGCTCATACCCATGTGGTTGTGGGTAACAGAACACAACTGGCAGTGTGTGAGGAGGTGCACTTAATGGTCATTGTATCAACACTGGCCAGAGAATACACCATCTGGTCTTTCCCATTCTGAGTCCCAATAAGAGGATGAGGTGATGAGTCCAGGATTGTCGGCCAGGTGGTCATCGCTTCATCAAGTTTATTGGCAGTGCCGCCCAATGTCATTCCTGGACCTAATGCCTCTGAACTCAATAATATAAATGAAAGATGTTATTGTTTGTGTGGGTTTGTTTGCTTCTTTAACGCTGCGTTCTACTCATGTTACAAAGATTGTATTTATGAGATGATTGCACATAAACACCACCGCAATTTTGTTTTAGCCCCTACTTTCCATTGGCAGTTTGGTTTCAGTCATAGGGAAGTTTTACGTTTATTATTATATTATCAAGAATTTTACAGTAAAAAAACATCGTAATTTATAATAGGCTATTTTCTGTCCTGTTTGTATCCCCCTCGTCAGAACACTTTGTTTGAATATGTGTTTGTGATTGTAGAATCAGAAGTAAACATCCACTATGATTGGCTAACAGTTGTTTATTCTTGACAGCCTACATCCTTCACTTTTTGAAAATTTTCTTCAAATTGCATGTAAAATTAAGTAAACAAAGGACCAAGGTCTTACTGAAGTGATCTGGATCTTCATTAAAAATAAAGTTCTTCACTCTTTCCTAATGTTGAAAGATTTTCCACAACTTGGCACTACACAGCGTCTCGTTGTCTTTGGGACATCTTCATCTTTTGATTTTTGTGTAGACCTACATTTGCCGTTCTTATTATTTACAATTACATGGACAAATCGGTGGGTGGGGCTAAACAGGTAGTGATGTAGAAACAGAGTTGATCTTCCTCTGCTATTACATCATAAAGTAGCAGAGTGGCTTCAATATAAGCTGTTTTTAGACTAACAAGGAAGTTTTGCGTTCTGTAAATTACAGGATGTTTGTATAGTATATGTCAAAGGATTAAGGGAATTTTGGTTTCTCAGTTCATTACTCCCTTTGCCAAGAGAGTTAAGAGAAAAGCACACCCTACCTTTCGCCTGGATGCACATCTCCTAATTACACCTTTCAAAATCAAGAGGAGTGTCTTTCACAAGGACTCAAAGGCAGCATGTACCATTGTTTTTAATACTCAGGCCAGTTCTCTGCATTTCATTTTAGTCCGTCAAGATGGTGGTTGGAGTTTGTGGTCCCCCTGGTCATCATGCTCTGTGACGTGTGGAGAGGGACAGATCACGAGAATTCGCCACTGTAACTCTCCTGTTCCTCAGCTGGGAGGAAAGGACTGTGAGGGCAGCGGGAGAGAAACCAAAAAGTGTGAAGCCAAACCCTGTCCGAGTGAGTGCTGGGAGCCATGCACTTCTTATTAATGTATTAAACCTAGACTTATGAAATGAAGATAAGACAACAGTAATACGGTTTTCAAAGTGTGTTCTTAGATGGAAACTATTTAAATGCGTAATTTTGTCTCTCAGTTTTATATTCAGATTTTTACTATATTCTCTTTTTCTTATAGTTGATGGAGCCTGGGGCCCATGGTCTCCGTGGGCGATCTGCTCCTCCACCTGTGGGGGAGGAACGAGGACACGAACACGTGTGTGTAACAGCCCTCGTCCGCAGTATGGTGGCAAGAAATGCCCAGGGGAGTCCAAGGACACTGACTCCTGCAACAAACAGGACTGCCCTGTTGGTATGTTACCTTGCCATATTTGTTTTATTTCTCACTCTACACATACTCTCGAACATAGACACTGTTTGGCTATATATTTATGGGACCATACTGCAGATGTCCCTGTGCTCTTGTCCCCGTTGCTGAGCCAATATTAAACCGTCTGCCTCAGCTCAGTCTGGTCACAATAAATCTAGCAGCTGTTAAAGACTGTTAAAAGCTGTTGTTCATTTAGAGGCCTATTTTGACACTGCCTTTAAACAATGATAAATTACAGTAAAGCGGTAAGATGAATTAGCATCTGATTGGGATTTAGAGGGGAAAGGTGATACACTACTGTTCAAAAGTCTGGAATCAGTAAGAAATAAATGATATTATTCAGCAAAAGTAAATGTGATAATAAATACATATATAATGTTATATAAGGTTTCTATTGTAAATGAATTTAGCTTTTTATCCATAAAAAATTCTGAAAAAGTGATCACATTTATTAAACATTTGTCAAAGAGCGTAATGGTTACATAGAAAAGCAGCACTACACAACACTGATGATAATAATAAGAAGAAGAAATGCATCATTAGCAGCATATTAGAATGATTTCTGAAGGATAATGTGACACTGAAGACAGTAGAAAAAAAAAACGAGTTACATCTTAAAACATTAAAACAGAAATATTTCTTTTAAAATGTAATAATATTTCAGATTATTTGTTACAGTTATTACTGCATTTTTGGTCAAATAAATAGTTAGCATAAGAGACTTCATTCAAAAAAAGCTTTGAACTGTAGCATACATGTAAAATTCCTCCAATATGCTCAATATGCAGTATTATTTATAGAGAAAATGACTCTAGTTTTATCCTGATGAAATGCATAGCAATTTCATGAGTAAACTGAAAGCCTCTCCCTTTTTATTCCCTGCTTCCTCAGATGGTTGTCTATCTAACCCGTGCTTCGGGGGTGTTGACTGCACCAGCTCCGCTGACGGCTCGTGGGAGTGTGGGCCCTGCCCTGTTGGTTTCCGTGGCAATGGAACATTCTGTGAAGATGTGAATGAGGTACAAAGGGAAAAGAGCTGAAGCTGGGAAAAGTATAATGTAGTTAGGGCTGTGTGACAAGCAATTGTTATGCTGCATTACTCACAGTTCAACATGGAAAGCATAGCCGAACTAAAATGTTCCTCCGGCTCTTTCTCCGCTGATTTGAAACTAAAAAAGTGTATATTATTGGCATTATTATTAATGTTTCCTAACATGTCTGCTTTCTTCTTTTGTCCTATAGTGTGACATGGTGCCTGATCTTTGTTTTAAAAGTGGTGAATCCCAGCGCTGTGTCAACACAGACCCAGGATTCCACTGCTTGCCTTGCCCTCCTCGATACAAAGGCAATCAGCCCTTTGGAATGGGAGTGGAGGCTGCCAAGCTAAATAAACAGGTTAGTTATGCAGTCTATGGACAGATTGGATCAATTATTGCACAAGTATATAAATGTGCCATTAGCCTGGCTAAATCTCAGACTGCAATCCTTTGTGCCGCCCACAGTCTATTTGCTGACCGTATGTTGCACAGTATACACAATACTGAAAGTGCAGTTCAAACATGATGTATTCCAATTTTTTTCAGAGTTATGTTAAATAATCCATACTTTACTATTATTTTGGAATCCATTATTTGATATAAAACTGCCACTTCGTGCCTTCTAAATAAAATTGTCAATCTGGTCTCTTCTCATCTAATCGGACAGTTCATTCCTGGAAATGACTGTGGATCATGCATTATGCTCCAGAGTGATAGTCCGAGTAGAAAACGTATTCTGAGATATTTTGGACAAAACATGTCTTCTAAATGAAAAAAATCTTTCGGCCCATAATGGTGGCCAAGCATATGGATCTTTCTCTAGTTCTTCCATTCCTCCCGGGTGAATAAATTTTACAGATTTCTTGGAAAGCTGACTCATTTTTGTCCAAAAGTTTCATAACGTCCGCAACTAATAGGTTTGTCACCAATTTCCAGCTTGCATTGCTTTGATCCAGCACCCAAGAGTCATAAATTGACAAAGGGCTGAAAGGAATTGTCTCTAGCTGCGATCCAACAGCTTTTCAAATAAACTGCCTGGTTGTGCACAGCTGAAACCAACAAAGTAGGAAATTATCAATAGAAAGTCTTTTAAGGCCCTCACAACATTTCCCAGTTCTCTCCCGAGGCAATGAACGAGTTCATTCACCATAATTGGACTGCTGGTAAGTCTGGTTATTTTTCAGGTATGCGAGCAAGAAAACCCATGCAAAGAAAAGACTCATAACTGCCACAGATCTGCTGAGTGTATCTACCTTGGCCACTTCACTGACCCCATGTTTAAATGCGAGTGTAAGATTGGCTATGCTGGGGATGGCTTTATCTGCGGCGAGGACTCTGACCTTGATGGCTGGCCCAATCAGAACCTGGTGTGTGGAGCCAACCAATCCTATCACTGCAAAAGGGTAATAGAGTTATTGTCTATTGCTATAACTTTGACTTTTAAGTGACTACAAATAGTGACCAGTTAGGCCTCATCACAAGTTTCTGAAATAATTGCATTTTTTAAAAGACATGTGAACCAACGCTGCATGTATCTAATGAAAATAATATTTTTTTCCTTTTATCACACAGGACAATTGTCCCAACCTTCCAAACTCAGGCCAAGAAGACTTTGATAAAGATGGCCAAGGAGACGCTTGTGACAAAGACGATGATAATGATGGAATAATGGATGAAGGGGTAGGCAGACTACTTAATAAAAAATAAGTGTTTTGTTTTTATGTAAACTAAGCTTTGTTTTCTCCCGTGCCCCAGGACAACTGTCCCCTACTGTACAATCCAAGGCAATTTGACTATGATAAAGATCTTGTTGGCGATCGTTGTGACAACTGTCCATATGAGCACAACCCCGCTCAGATTGACACAGATGGTAATGGCGAGGGAGATGCCTGCTCTAAAGACATTGATGGAGATGGTGAGAAAACATCTCAGTTCCTAAGTCAACAAAACAAAAGCTTTAGATTCATTCAATGGCTGGGTTCAAACCCAAGTGCGCTTTTAAGTAAATATACAATAAATAAACCAAAAGCAATGCATAATGCCTCACCACAGTCAGGTGACAATTTGATGTGTTTCCAGATTGATTTAATAGTTTGCTTGTGTTGCAGAGGTTCTGAATGAGCATGATAACTGTCCCTACGTGTACAATACTGACCAGAAGGACACAGATAAGGATGGAGTGGGAGACCAGTGTGACAACTGTCCTCTGCTGCACAACCCGGAACAGGTACAACAGGCTCTAGCTCAACTCTTTCCAGTAAACACAACAAGGAGGAATGTTTGGCAGCGGTTTAATAAAGTAATTTGTATGCTTTAACAGACTGACTCCGATAATGACCGGGTTGGTGACGAGTGCGACAACAATCAGGACATTGATGAGGACGGCCACCAGAACAGCCTGGATAATTGTCCCTACATTCCTAACGCCAACCAGGCCGACCATGACAAAGATGGGAAAGGAGATTCTTGCGATTTTGATGATGATAATGACGGGATTCCTGACGATAAGGACAACTGCAGACTGGTGCCAAACAAAGATCAACTAGACTCTGATGGCGAGTGAAGCTATTGCTTAAAATATCTAGAAGTGTTTCCGATTGTGAAAAGTTAACACATGGATGCACAAACAATAGCAGTTATGGAAATACTGCTGAGACTTAGTTTCTGTGTAAAAATGCAACAGTGGCAGAAATTAGTAATTGTTTTTCTGTCGTTGTTGCTTAAAAGACGACTTTAAAATGGTAATTTATCTGCATGGCTAACTTTGCTAAACTTTAAATGAGCCAGAGCGAGTTCTCTTTAATCTGTTCATATTTGTCCAAGTTTTTTTTTGGCCACAGTTTTCCCTTTTGCATCCTTGGAGATTTAGACATATTTACAACTGGAAAATTTCCCTAAGTGTAGCCAGGGTCACGAAAAATGATGTCACACTCTCACAGCTTGCATGTGGTTTGCCCCACTGTACTGCATTTTGCTAATGCTACCTTATTTTTTGTGTGGTGGGAAAATGGAAATGGGTTACAGATTGAAGTCGGAGTTGTCAGGTGCTAGCTTACTCCCCACACCTCATTATATTTTGTTTATTTGATAATGTCAAGATAGTTCCAAAGAGAGAAAGTCAACTCCTGTTAAAACAGACACATTAGCAAAAAGCTGGAATCTGTGCAAAAGCCTACTTGACTTTCCCCTTTTATTTGAGTGCTAAAGTCTGGATTTAATAGATTTCACATTGGAAGCCAGTCATATGTTAATGTACATGACATGAAAAGACAGCTGAGATTGCTTTGTGCTTAAAGAGAAGAGCTCTGATATCAGATGAAACGTTCTGCTTCTTTTTTTTGTTACAGTATTTCTTCTTTTTGGTGTAGCACTTATAATTTTATTACCCACAATACTCAGTAATATAGTACAATATAATACATTTTTAGTTCATTTATATTAATATTCAGATTATGTACCAATAAATATTATAAAATAAAAAAAAATGTAATAATTATTAAATGGATAAAACTTTTATTATATTACATGTAAATATATACCATAGTATAATATAATATAATACATTTTAATTAATTGAAATATTTGAAATTGTATACAAAAATGTGAATTAATTTTAAAATGTAAATGATAAAAAAATGTAATTAAAATAAAACAATAATAATTGTTAACCAACATTTATAATATAATATAATATAATCACACCCAAATTCTAGGCAGGATTATAATAATTATTATTAATATTATTATTACTACTACTACTGTTTTTATTTGAATAATAATTTTTTACTATATCAATATAAATATTCATGAATGAAGCACGTATTGTATTGTGTGTATATATGTTTTGGTTGTTAAAAAGTAAGAATGGCAGATTGAACCATTTTAACAGATCTGCTGATATGGATGATGAACTAATGTTAATTTATTCACAGGGGATGGAAGAGGCGATGCCTGCAAAGATGATTTTGACAATGACAACATTCCAGACATTTTGGATGTGTGCCCTGAGAACGACGCTATCAGTAACACTGATTTCCGGAAGTTTCAGATGGTACATTTGGACCCCAAAGGAACTACACAAATTGATCCCAACTGGGTGGTCAGACATCAGGGCAAAGAGTTGGTTCAGACGGCCAATTCTGACCCCGGTATTGCAGTGGGTGAGTATGTGAGCTGTCAGAGAAGCCCGATTTGAACTTATGTCTTTGAGTAAATGAGACCTCAACATTTTAATTGCTCTTCAGGTTTCGATGAGTTCAACGCTGTAGATTTCAGTGGCACTTTCTACGTCAACACCGACCGAGACGACGATTATGCTGGGTTTGTGTTTGGCTATCAGTCCAGCAGTCGATTTTATGTGGTAATGTGGAAGCAGATAACTCAGACATACTGGGAAGTCAGCCCTTCAAAAGCTTTCGGCATCGCCGGAGTTTCTCTGAAAGTAGTCAACTCTACCACGGGCACAGGAGAGCACCTGCGTAACGCCCTCTGGCACACTGGGGACACCAGTGGACAGGTGAGGCTGTCTGCTCAGCAAATATGACATCCATTAACATTCATGATAAGCTAACCACTGCTTGTGCTCTGGCAGGTCCGCACACTGTGGCACGACCCTAAGAATATCGGCTGGAAGGATTACACTGCGTACAGGTGGCATCTCACCCACAGACCCAAGACAGGATTCATCAGGTGATTAGCAGGAAGGCCTTTAACCCAAACGCATCTTGTCAAGTGTGTAGTGTTAACAGATCTATATTCTTTTTCTCCAGAGTGGTGGTTTATGAGGGGAAACAGATCATGGCAGACTCGGGGCCAGTTTATGATAAAACCTTTGCAGGAGGGAGATTAGGACTGTTTGTGTTTTCCCAAGAACTGGTTTATTTCTCTGATCTCAAGTATGAGTGTCGAGGTGAGTAGTTTGTAACAGAATTTGGCCATTTATTAAACACACTAATATCAGTATGAACAATCTCAGTATATCATTTTAGTGCATTTATAGTAATACTCAAATTCATTAAAAAAGCGAAATGTAAAAAAAAAAAATAATATACAATAATATATATTATAATGTGTCAAATAATAAATATCCCTTAAATAACTATTCAAATAAAAAACAAGAAAAATATACAATATAATAAATGTTTGAATAAATATTTTAAAATATGTTTTATTATTTACATTTGTAATAAATGTAAATATTAATAGAAATAAATAAAATGTTTAATTATTATATTATAGGAATTTATTAATGATAAATATAACATTAATAATATAAGTTTTATTATTAGTCATGTGTATTCATGTTTTTGTTTGTACCTTATTTTTTAAAAATGTACTGTATGTATTTAAATAATAAGCATTTGTGGTTAATTATTTATTAGCAAAAAGATGGAGATTGGTTTTATTTTAGTTATTAGTTTAAGAAATGTTATTCATATGTATTTATTGTTGTTATTGTGATCTCTTAAAATATTGTATAGCAATACAGAAAAGCAAAGCAAAGCCAAAACTTTCACTTGTTACAAGCCAGTTAACCTTTTTTCTTTATTGCTTTTTTGCTTTTTAGATAACTAAGAAGAAGAAGAAATGACTCCTTTAAAAGACTATAGCACAACAACACATTTTCACAACAAAACAAAAAAGACATTGGTGGACTACAAAAAGGAAAGAGGCCCCAAACCTCCTCCTGAGGAGAAAGAATTAACTTAAATTGCAAGCACATTTATGGGGATTTTTCTTATCAATATTTTTGTTTCTTACATTTTAGCCGAAGTTTGGGTAATGTTAATTGAACATTAGATGTGGTATATCTTTACAAAATGTAATCTAGAGAAAAGGCAATCCCAAAACTTCATCCTCTGACATCTTTATCACCAACTGCTTTACTTGCACATGTTTTTGTTTTGTTGTTTTGTTACAATGTGCAGAATTTTTTCTCCTTTGGATTTGTTGTTATGAAGACATCTTTTTCTACAACCCTCGATTCTAGCAGGGGCTTTGGGTTTGATCAGCATATACATGTTTTAGAGACCTTTGAGATGAAGATGTTTATATTAAGACTGTATCATAATTACTTGTGTAAAGTATTTATATGACTCTTGCAATTCAGTATCAAGTTATGTCTTTTATTTTGCTCAATGCTTTCAGAACATAGACGTTGTAAATACTAATTTATTTGTTTACACTGACAAAATTTTACTATTGCAGAAATAAAGATTTAAAAAGCACATTTTTTTTATTGCTGAGCTTCTAGACATCCATAATGCAACTTCATGTCTATGTAATTTTTTTTTTACTTGATAGAATTGTTTTTTAAATGTGAGAATAAGTGTGCTAATGTTTCATTTTGTTTCTGTCTTGTGATTCCACACTGCATTTGTAACATTTTAACACAGATTTGCTTGAACCACTGTTTCCTATGTTTTGTCTGTTTACTGAAGAACACAAGATGTAACAGGACAAACAGTTCAGTTCAGAAAAACACAAAGACTCATACATAAAAGATTGTCGTTCATCGTCCAGATTTTTTTGTGCCTGAGCAATCATGTTTTGTTCTCATGTTTTCATCTTTGGCTTGTTAAATGATTTTATTTTCATATCCATTTTTTATAATTTGTAAAAAGTGCAATGCCTTGAATTTTTATGCCACATCCCCAGAAAACCTTGTAAAGTTTTCTAGTATTGTTATTCTCACAGTTGTCACAGTTTTTTTCTTTAATAAAAATGTTTAGACAGAGTTTGGACTGGTGTTTTTCTGAGAAATTACAAATACTATAATAATTTTTAAAGATCATAACATTTCTGTGCTATCATTAACACTGCACTGTGTTCATGCACAAGAGACCTAAAAGTAACAAAATCGAAACTTTTCTCCAAAGCTTCAAAGCTTACTTGAATTTGTTTTAGATCAGTACATCTGATTTTATGCCTTGGTAAAGCATGTACAGCCATTAGTTCAAAAACGACATGAATTGTACAATTATGACATTCCCAACCAGTTCACATTTTTGGTTTAATGGTCCTGAAGACAGTGGTGTTCTTTATGGGCTTGTGGTTAACACTAATATTCACATTTTATTCACATTTTATTTTTGCAGTGAAATGTAAAAAACAGTGCAAGTGAATTAGATTTTAAAAAGGACAATAAAAAAATATTTTTCATTGTTTTCATTAGTTTTTTTAATACAATATAATTTGATATAATACAACATTTGCTTATGGCCATCTGCCCTCAATCGAGTTAGATTTTTGGCTCTCCCTAATGTGCTTACTTACATTAACACACAATTAAACATTGACTGTTGCATCAACAAGTATGATGATATTCTAGCAATGATTTCCCACATTCTCCAAAAATGTTTTAAGTGGCAGTAGGGGTGAAAAACGGAAAGCATAAAATCTGCAACAATATTCCTGTGGTACCCAAAGTCTCTAAACAAAGAGCAGTGTTGTGCGAACGTCCCACAATAGCATATGAGAATCTTGTTTAATTTGCAATGAAATGACAAAAGCCAGGTATTATCAAGCTACATCCTTTCCCATGGATTATATTGTAGTTGCATGCACTAGCGATTTGTAAACCTCATCACAAATTTTTATCCCTTCTGCTTACATTTTAAAGGTTCCAAGCCTTTAGTGATCTCCAGCAGGCACACTTTTAAAGTCTGCTTCAAAACACAAACTGACATTTGGGACTTGCAGCTGCTTTAGAGTCGAAGCCAAGATACCACTGATAAATGCGGTTAGGCCAAAGAGACATAGATATGTGCCTTTTAGCAAGACAGCAACACTAGCTTTAAGAGATAAACAAGTTAAAAGACTACTGTCATTCCCAACTACTGCTGTTAAAACCAAATGAAGAGGCACCAGGCCAGGACGCCAGTACTCAAACTTTTAAAGTCTTTTAAAAGTACCTGGGTTCCCTCATGGACCTAAGTGAGACATTACCAGGTTCTTTTCCAGAAACAACAGTTTTTTTACAAAACAACTTCCAACATATGGTAAAAATTAACTCTTGCATTTTAAATCTTCTTGCACACGTTTCACACGTTCAGTTCTATAACGTTAAACTGTCTCCTTCTGTTTGCAGCCTTGTTCATGTGTTTAGCACTAAGTACTGTAAAATACAGTGGAAGACCTGCACCATTGCTTTCTATGAGCAATAATCCACACGTGCGCCTCATTTGGTAAACATTAAGGTAAATTCGTCTTAAGTTGGACCTGACTGTGAATTTTTTCAGTGACTGACATTAAAGTTAGCAAGTGCTGTCAACCAAATAGTATAAATGTTAACAAGTGTGGCTGAGCACCACAGGCACATATTGTCAGAGCCAGTTCAGCATGGAAACAGAAACAATGAAATGCTTACAAGTTTCTGCAAGGGAACAGATACAGCTAGATGAAGATAAAAAATCCTGCATAAATTACTGTTTTCTGCTTATTAACAACAGGGCATAAAAAATTATTTAACAGCAATCCACAAGTCTTTTGTAGAATATTGCATGGTAGGCTAATCTGCAATCGTTTATTCTGATGCACCTCATCAAGTGAGTAGAATGCAGTGCACTTGCAGCTTTTCACTTCGGAGCCTTCACCGTTCCTGAGCTGGAGACCCCCTTGGCTTTGGTTTTGAAGTTGGAGTGGAGCGTCATTGAAAAAGAGTTCCTGCGACCTTCTGCTTTCTTGTTTGACAGGGTTCACTGGGCAGCTGTCAGCAGGTCCAGTGGGCTGGTGGCCTTTTTCAAGGCTATGAGTTGCCGCAATAGGTCGTCCATGGGCAATCCAGGACTAAAGAGCAATTTCTCTTGGTCGGTGAAGCGTTCTCCGGAATGTCGATCTGACCGTGCGTTTCTGGGTTGAAGGAGTTTCCTCACCTCATCAGACGGACACGATTGCTGCCTCATGTGTCTGGGCCGGGAACACGCTGAGGCGGCTTTCGTGGATGGATCATGCACTCATTGCAAGGACCCGCCTGTCATTCATGAGACAGCTCCCCTTGCATCCTTTCTGCGGCAAATCGTTGGACCATAGTAGTTTTGCGACAGCCGTGACGAGGCATTTGGAGGACCTCCAGGTGACTGTGCAGAAAGTTCCCTCTGGTATAAAAGCCTTGCGGACTTCTGCCGCACTGCGTAGTACCGCTGTCACGTGGTGGCTGCCCTGTCCACGATGGACACTGAACTGTCACCTAATGCTCCTCCGCGCCGCAGAGGGAATCGGTTTGGAGGTAGGGTTTTGGTCAGTCAAGTTTCCCGTCCAAGGGAATTAAGCTTTCGTCCGCTGTGGCGGGCTAGGCTTACAATGCCGCTGGGCAGGTTCCTACTGCCTTGCAAATAGAAGTGAGATACATTTGGATAAGGAGGCGAAAAAAAACCCTCCCAGACTACCTTCCGAGGAAGGCAGTTTGAGATCAGGGAAAAAAATACCTCAGCAACAAGCACATAAAACACATAAACACAAGACATAACACTGCAACATGGTAGGGAGGGGGATGAGGAATAAGTCCAATGTAGACAAACAGCCATCCGGTCTCGCAGCTGTTGAGCGCAAAACCCCAGACCCACCTACTCACACAGGGGGGTAAAGCACACAAAGGCATTGGATGGGGGGAAGGTAGAATGTCTATTTGTAGCTGTTATGTGTGTGGTTTGTGTGTGCCAATGATGTGTTTGCCTGGGAAGTCTGTAACAGTTCATCTCAGGTGTCCTTGGAACAGGGATGAGGAATTCAGAGCCTCTCGTTATCTTACTCTCCGGGGGAGTTGTTTTGTCTCCAGCAGCAGCTGAAAGAACAGGGGAAGCCGAAAGAGAAAAATTAACTTTTCCACTTGGATCGATATCTGCCAATTTCGCAGATATCTAATGTCCATCACAGGTCTCCAGGTCTGCCCAAATCTCGTTGCATAGCTGCTAGCTTCTCCGAGATGTTTTCCAATTTGCAATCCATATGAGTGCTAACAGCTAGCACGTGCTTGTTTACCATTTCAATCCATCCGGCCAGCTTATTGCCGGTTCCCGAACGCACCGCCTCCGCCTGCCTAGCGCCGAGGGCGTCCCCCCGCGGCACCCAGTACACCTGCTCCAACACCCGCTGAGGCACACGATGCCAGACTGGCGGCCCATTGTCAAGCTGGCCGCGGGTGAGGGGTACCGCCTGCTGCTCAGGGACTGGCCAGGAACACCCGCAGTTCTGTGAATTGAAATGACACAGGCAAACCAGAGGTGATGAGGATTGTTCTTCGGGCAATGACGACATCTCCGTCCCCACTCTCGGAGGAAGCCCGGGAGCTTCTGTGCACTTTGCGTTGGCCCACGGGTGGGCGGTACCCACATTTTCACAGAAAGAGCAATTTCTCACATCTCTGGGCCAAGTGCCCAGAGGTTCCCATCTGACCCAAACTTTTTGGTCTCCCTAGATGCTGACCCAGAGCACAGTGTCACCAGCGTGGGATCCTGGGAGGCAGGTAAGTGCTGCTCAGAGCAGCCAGATTTTTCTTCAGTACGTTCAGCCTTCTGGTATCAGTCCCTGCCCCTGTCCCCCTACAGGCTGCCCCACCCAGGCACAGCGGTCAACATTTCATTGATTCCCCTAGCAACTCGGCTGGGAGCCTGTATAGCACTTCCCAGCCCCTCGCGGTGGTTGACGGACGGTACGCCTCGACAAGGTGGTCTACGCTCCCGCCGCATGTCACAACTCGCCCGCCATCTTCTCCTGTGGAGTCATACGCGGCTGAAATGCGGTTGACCAGCTCTCACTGCAGTCCACTCACCCTGGAGAATGGCGGCTGAACCCTCAGGTAATCCAGCTGATCTGGAGCCACTTGGGAGAGGCCAAGATAGACTTCTTTACCTCCCCCAAGTCTGATCATTGCCGATTGTATTACCTAGAAAAAACCTAGACATTTTGTTACTATGGTGATTGTTTTATAGATGGTTTCATTGGGCACGCGTGTCTGGACCTGTCCGGTCTGTGTTTGTTTATCGGTCTGGTTATATATCACTGTCACTGTATTTCTGAAGAAAGAATGTCTTTAGAAAATGTAGTTTTCATTTCATCCTGCATATAAGGCAGCGTTTTAAGCTCAGAGCTGCTTTGTCTACAGCCGTTACCGGGGAAACCTCTCGTTTCTCGTGCTTAAAGCACCTCCTGCTGGCAGAGAATGAGTTTGCATTTGTAATAAATCCATCTAATTTATGCATCGAACATATTTTGCTTGCTATCAAAAAAATAATCTACTCTAGAAAGGAAATAGCTGTTGTTATTGTTTCTATTTGAATGTTTACCAGAAGTTTAGTTAGGGCCACACAAGCACACATGCACAGTTGCGTTTGTTTATGTTGTTATCGTTGAAGCCGGGCTGTTTGGAACATTAAGGTAATATACAGTTGAAAACAGATATGACCATAATAGACCAAATCATAATAGGGTTGATTGTAAACACATTCATTCACAGGGTTTTGGGAAAAGTAAGCAAACTTTACCTTGTTGTCGTTACCAGGATGATCCACAACTGTTCATGCAAAACTATTAAAGAGGATGAAAACATTTACTGATGCTCAAGAATAAAACAAGGGGGGCGTAAACTTTTTAAACAGGATAATGATGTGTAGTTGTGCCTCATTGTGCTATATTTCTTGATTTAGTAATGCCTTTCTGAAGACAAGGAAGATTTCTGAGAAGACAAAATAAGTACATTTTACCCCAGTAAACATGGTTTGTGTTTGTTTGTCAAACAGCCATTATTTCATGCAAAAATGTGATAGATGGTTGTGTCTGATTGCCAATTATAGCTGTGATTATAGTTTTCCTAAGCTCATGACTTATTGGCTCTGCATCGGTTTTGTAAGCCTGCACTCTCTCTAGTATGGCTGTCATTAAATACAGCTGTCAGATGATATATTCGCACTTCTGCTCCCCCTTGGCACATGTCTGCTTTGAGATGGAGGTGTATGAAAAGCTAGAATATAAGCCTGTGCTAATATGCAGTAAAATCATTACATTGTGCTGAAGTATAATTTCCATTTCCATTTTCCTTAAGCCGTAGAAACCATCTTGATATGATGTCAGCCAAGTACTTCGGTTATGTAGCTACAGAAAAAGGGCATTTCAGTTCGACTTGGGTATGGGTAAATATTGTGTGTATGCTTGACATTGCTAGTTGAGTTTCAGTTTGCCTTCAGAAATATTTGCTTGTCTGGTTGCAGGGTTCAGAGAGCTGCCCAAACAGCAAAGGTTGGACTGGCAAGAGTGTTTCTTTAGTGTTCTGAATAATCACATGAGAATGTGAAAACATAAAGTAGTTTAATTTAGACCAGGGTGGAAGTTGAGTATCCTGGAATGCACATAACAAAGGCTCCTAAAATGAACCAGCACCTTGACACACACTCGTCAGCTTGATTTAACAACTAAAAGCTCTGCAATAGCTTCTCGGTAACATAAAACGTAAGTTTATCTTTGACATTCAGGTTTGTCTTGTACTGACTCCACTCACACATTGACATTATCAGGTTCAAAATGAGTATAGCCCAGTTATAATTCTAATAATGAATCAATGAATAGCAGGTTGTGCTCTGTGGAAAGAACAGAACTCCATAGATGTTCATAAATTAATAATCCAAAGGTGTGGCATGCCAAATCCCTAATTTTTCCAGAAATGAACGATTCTCCAACTGAGGGTGTGTGCCTTTACAGCACAGAAGCCAGACCTCCCACTGTGCCCAAACCACAGTTTTATATACAGCCTGCTGCTAGACACTGCTTTCAGAGTTCCCCCACTGTTTGCTTTTGCCTTTTAAGCATTAAATGTCTTTTACACTCTAATCGCTAAAGATTGACCACATATAGTTGATTCACTTTATAATTCAAACTGAATCAGTCCACTGTCTGAAGAACTATCAATCAGTCAATCGCCTTTTTATATATTTATATAGCAGGACAATTTGTGTCAAAGCACTGAACAGTATCCGATTTGGAGAACAGAGTGTCAGTAATGCATAATGACAATATTAAACACTCAATTTCAGCTAAAGGCAGGTTGTCCATATCAAGCTCAGTTTCAATAGGATCTTTGTAATCAAATCGACTGTAAATTAAGTGTCCCCAACTTGGCAAGCCAGAGGCGACAACAGCAAGGAACCAAAACTCCTTCAGTGACAGAATGGAGAAAATAAATCTTGGGAGAAACCGAAGCTCAGTTGGGGGGCCAGTTCTCCTCTGACCAGAACAGAACAGACAAAGAAAGATGAAAGAACTTCATACAGGTTTGCAATTATATGAAAATGGGTAAACAATGACCAAATTTGTATATCTGGGTAAACTATATCAATACTCTGAACTATAGCACACCAGTTTAGAGAAATAGAAGATGGATGGATGAAACAAAACTGCACTCATGTACGACTCGCAAGTGGAATTTGCCAAAACATGCCTGAATGTTAGAGAAGCAAGTATATCATCTGTACAATTGCGACATCTACTGGAAAGTATTCCCGTTACTACATAAAATGGGTGAATGTGCTACAAAAAATATAAAGGATAGCATAAAGATTTTATTTAATTACAATATAATATATATAGAATTACTAGAATAGTATACGAATAAGAGGTATTTAAAAAACATTTTATTAACACTAAGAAGAAGAGCACTTTATATATACATCGTTTTTTGTGTTTTTAAATGGCCCTGACTAGAGCATATGAACTAAAATTACTACTAATACTAAATAAAAGTTTTTTTTTGTTTTTTGCAATCTGTGGAATTTTACAAATTGCTAATTTAATTTATTTCTGATTTATTATTGCTTATTTCCATATTTATTATAGCCTAACTAAAATGTGCATTCATTTACATAATGAAATGATTTTTTAAAAACGGTCACACTGTGCTGTTTGTGAAGTCGTTTTGGAACAGGAGATTTTTCTCGGCTACAAGCATGTCATTCCTCTCGAGTGGCTATGCGATGAAAACAAATGTGCAGAATTTTATAGCTACTGTAGATCGAAATGTAGAGCTCAGTCACATGTGCAAGGCTCACATGCCCTGTTATAAACCTGCTGACCTTTTGAGGGGATTTTTGGGACCCTCTTGTTTACAGATCTCATGGACTGACCTCTTGAGTAATCGCACTTTGGTGCAGATGTCACTAAATATATCTGATCATAATGGCTGCGCAATCGTGACAGAGTAGTCTAGGCTCCTGCTTACTAACAGCATGAATCAGAAATAGATTTCCCCACAGAATACATGTGTTTTCTAGTCAGGGATTAGAGGTGTCAACCGCGCGATGTGTTTTAGAAATACAGAGGCTAATTTACGAATCATGCTATGGTAAAGGTTTGCGTTTTAATATGAATGACCATTGCTTTTAGAAGGTCACTGACTCTCATCAGCATAACCTCATTAATATTCTTGAGCTAAGCAGTCCCCTGGAAAGGCTACTATCGATTTCATCATAACCTTTTATAAATATTGAGAAATTAAAGGTCACCTCTTTAAAAATATTTAAATTGTTTGAAATAATTATTATATACACCGTTATGTATATTCCCTGTTTTTTCTTTTACTTTTATACAAAATTGTGGCTCTTAAAAAGTTTATCGAGTTTCTTCAGAATGGCGCAATTATGATTCATGGATTAATCCTTCGCCATAGTAAGGTTCATTCTTTCCTCGCCGGTGCCAAGTCTCAATAAACTGTTCCTGGATCTGTTCTTTTGGACATGGTTAGGTGGAAGTGACGCAAAGTCAGGAGGGTGGAGTTGCGGCATGTGTGTTTGGCTAGTTACAGCTGAATGGAAACGAATACATGGAGCGCTCGTATAGAAATACGATGCATGACAGCAAGCGGGTCTGCTTAAAAGAAGTCATCATTATCTTCGAGAGTTCAGAAACGACACGAGCGATGACAGTGCGCGTCTTCAAACAAGAGAACACCACTAATGTTACTGTGTTATGGTTTTGACTTTTATACTGGTTGTATAATTCGTAATTTACTTATCTTACCATCTCGGAAGCGCATCACTGTTTGGGATATTTTTGTTCATGACGGTCTCCAATATAATCGAAGTGGAGGAGCCACATTTGGGGGACTGTAATATGAAAAAAGAAGAAACCGATTTTTTAGGGTTTGTTCCGCAAAAAGAAATTGTTTACAACGAACTTTTGCCTTACAAGGACAAACTAGACGAAGAGTCCAATGCATTTTTGGCGCTGATCAAAGGAAACCTCGGCAGAGCCGTCCAACTCAGAGAGATATGGCCAGGTGTCTTGTTTTGGACGAGGAAACTTTCCACGTAAGTATTTAAAAGGCATTATCTCATCAAACACTATACAGGACTCATCCGGATAGTTCCGTCTGCCAGCGAAATTAAATTATGGGGTTGTTCCTAGAATGTCTATGATTGTTAATCATGAATACATTCCCTTAATCCTAATATCATAAACAGGAAATGTGATGTTCCTAAGAAGCGCTATTTAGAGTCACAGGAACACCGAGTGACCCCTTTGTATTTAGGAGGATAAAGCAGACTACGGTAAAAATATCTCCAGTGCGTTTTAAAATAGAGCGCTAATCGAGAGTGCGCGCTGACTGCTGTTGCGCATGCGCAGTCACTAACTCTTTTAACTTCAGTCATTGATCGAACGAATTGTTGCAGAATGTTCGTTTGGAACGCTTTAAAGAGTACGGGTGTGACATTTTAATCGCGTATAAAATCCCTATAACCTTGAGTTGTTTGTTTTTTAACAAACCCAATGTTGACATGCATAGCTTTGGCTGCATTATTGTGTTTTGATGTTTACTGAGATGTTAGTTATTGGTTTGAGCCTTCCATTGCGGTACGAGTGAGCAGTTGACTGTTTTTTTTACAAGCCAGATATTTTGTCAGTGATTGCAAAATGACTTGGTCATGTTTTCGCCCTTGAATTCTATTTTAAGAGCACAACAAGCACAAACAGTCAGTGATGTCAGACTGCGTGTGACTCTATGAGATGCAATACTCCTCTGTAAACAGTAAACATGCACAGAAATAATGTCCTCAATGTTATCCAAGACATTTGCGTAAACCAACCAAGACATCTTCTCTGAACGTGTTAATGAATCTCTTCATATTGTCTGGCTTTTTACTACGCCTGGAATGCAAGCTATGTCCATGTTTGGAGATGTCCCAGTGTTTTTTTCCCCTCTGTGCCCTTGGGTGCTTAGGACATGGCTTTCTTTAACAGTGCCATTTCAGGTAATATTCCTAACAACCCTCTTGGCAAGCTATTGGCATTGCCAGCCTAAGTACGGAAGCTATGGTATCCTGGACTGACCTAGTTTATCTGATTGTGTCAGGTCAGCCTTCGTCAACTTCCTTTTCATTGGAAAGCAAGCTTTGACAGCGTGACCTAAATCTTCTAATTAGTGATTTACTTGGGTGTCACATGTTGCTTTTATGTAGTTTTCCCCTTTCAACATGAAGAAGCTGAAAACGCATCCCAAATGGAAATCTTTTGTAGGGCAATTTACATTTTAAAATGTTTTTTTCTGTTTTGTTCATAGATGCACATTGTTGATGCCATGATGTAGCATAGCTACACTAATCAGGCAGAAATGAATGATTTGGAAGTTCAGGGTCTGAACAATAACACTGTCAGTTTTAGTTTCATACCATACAGCTTGCCATGCTAACTGTTAATATCAGAGAGAGACACAATACAGTTTAAATAAAGTGTTATATTTTGATAATAAAAAACAATGAGTTTTTGTCCTTCAGATATATGCGACTATATGGAAGGAAGTTCAGCAAAGAGGACCATGTGCACTTTGTCAAGCTGCTGTACGAGCTGGTCACCATCCCCAAACTGGAGATCAGTATGATGCAGAGCTTCGCCCGTCTCCTCATCATCCTGCTGAAGTGAGATGGACTTCCTACATGCACTTCATTTAGTCCCATGATGATGACATCAACCCTGGAAGCACAGAGATGATGTCACTAGTAAAGGGCATTTCTGTAGTATTTTGCAAACTCTCTAATTGGTCATACAGTAGTCAACATTTGAAGTGGATCAAAAACTTTCACCAAAGTTGTCCTAAAACCTAAAAACAACATGCGTTCTTGTTTTAGGACAACTCTGATGAACCTTTTTCATCCACTTCAAATGTTGACTACTATATTATGTTTTTTATCAATATATTTTAGTTTTTTGGTAAATTGTTTTCTATGTTGCAATTAACTTGACCTCAGTTAAGGTCATTTAATAATTAAAATAATAAAAATCTGTACTTCAAGTTAGTTATTTATGTAGCCACGTAATAACTTGTTCTTCACATCACAGCGATGCAGTCCTGTCAGAACATTATCTCTTTCGTATTGCTAATTTGTAATCGTGGAGTGAGAGAACAGCTCATGATTTGAATATCCACCCACTCCTATGAACCAGAAAGCAAAAACAAACCATGTGAAGAACATCATCTCATTTAAATGGTTTTGTCTTACAGGAAGAAGGAGCTGCTTTCAAGAGAGGACTTAGAATTGCCATGGCGACCACTTTATGAGTTGCAGGACAGGATCCTGTACTCAAAGACAGAGCACCTCGGCCTCAACTGGTTTCCCAGGTACATGCATATACCATCAGAAACATTATAAAAAGTGGATAACAGCAAAAATTATTTTTCTCAACAAAATTTGTATAAAAACACTGTTTCTAAAGCAATCAATTTTGCTTTATTACTTGTGCACATCTACTCAATTCCATCCCAGTTCCTTATTATGAAGACGGTCACAGGAGGCATACACATTCCTCTTATTTCTGGATGTCTGCATATGTCATTCATACAACTGATGCTGTATGTTGAACATAGACAGGAAGTGCTGAGTGAGCCTGTCTTTTTTTTCTTCTCTCACGTTCAGTTCTCTGCGGCCACGCTCTTCCTCTAAACACATAATCGTTAAACTTGCTCAGAGGTGGTAAGGACCATATTACTGTTAATATTTTAAAGTGCACTCAATAATTTTACTGTAATAATAATACATTTACATTTGTCTCAGTGGTGTTTGACTTTATTTGACTTATCTGTTGCTTTAGAAGCATGTCTTTTTGTTTATTAGACACTGCTGATGCACAACAGCAATGTCTCTTTGCCTTTTTGTTCCATGTTAATCAATTTCTTTTTTCAATTACATAATATACATATCAAAGGAACTAATTTTCATTGGTTTAATAAAAAATGTATTTCATTAGATGATTAGGTAATTTTTCTGATTTTACTTTTTAGTTTCTGTTGAAATACTACTCATGCAAAAATGTATCCTTGTCTAAATTTGATGCATGTTATGTCTTTGGTATAGTTTGAGGTATTTTTAAATTCCGTATTACTTAAATAGACATTACCAAGCATTAAAACATTTTTAGTAACTACTTCTCTTTTACTGCCAAAGCTGCTGAATTGTACTTTTTTTTTTTTAAACAGCATCATGCTGACCATTTATGTAATAAATAATAATAGTGATGATAATAAAATACAGTTAATATCATATAGATTTGATATAAAACATAATATTAAATTTTAAAATATTAATATAATTTAAAATTACTGAGTGCACTTGTACCTAAAAAGATGCATGTTTCATTGCACGAAAATAGTACTGACACCCCGACACAGGCTGTTGGACTCAGATTGTGAGAACTGATGTTGTGCTCTCTCACACATTCAATAACACCCTGTTGCTCTCATTTGTATTGCACCAGCTAACACCCTGTATTGTATATGTTTCTGTGTGCTGAGTAGGTGTGTAGCATCTGTTTTCCCTCATGCTCATTAATACAGATATCTGATACTCCAGTATCCTTGTTGGCTCCTGCTAACACAGTCAGTCCCCACCGAGGGATTCTTTTCTCTGTGTCAGTGCAGAGGTGAAATAAAACAAAGATTGTCAGGTTCAAAGGCCCTGTCTGGGTGTCACACATTTGCCGTTTTGTTTTTGTTTTTTTCATGATGCTCAGAGGCTTGTTTACATTTGTTAAGCTGTGTGGATGATGCGTGTGTTTGATGGATTTCATGCAAGTGAGGAATGTGATTTGGTGTGTTGGAATTGAAGGTCAGACTTTCATTTCTGCGTTATGTGCACAGGATAGATGAAAGAGCTGCACTATCCAGCAGCATATAGGTCACAGATGGACCATAAGTCCCAAATATGTTCATCAGTTCACAGTACAGCTGTGTTTAAATAAAAAATAGAATGTTTCCCAAAGGTTCCACTACCACTGGCTTCGCACTGCCTGCTTGGGTTTATGACATGATGCATGAGTGGGTCTAACAACACTAGTGTGTTGGTCTTGTTCATTGCAGAATTGTTTGCATGAAATTAGAATGTGCTGTTGTATCCAGTGTTGGTCACTTTCGAGTTTCTCTTCCATTTGCAGCTCAGTGGAAGCAGTTCTGAAGGCTTTAATCAAGAACTGCAGACCGTAAGTTCTGACATGCATCTTTTCTTTATCAAAGGTTCAGGGTCAGGGAGATATTTTTTCTTAAAACATTGTTAATATTTTATTCTGCAATGTAGAATTAAATTGATCATAGGTGACAGTAAATAATTAACACATATGTAAAATGTAAATATAAATATATATATACATTTTGTTACATATCTGAGTATGCTTTGTGCAAGGGTTATATGTTTTATTTTTCAAGCAGATTAAAAAAGGTTGCACTACTAGTAAACATGTATTTATTTACTTAAAAAATCTTGCTTAAATGTTTAAAATTATCTTTATGAAATTTTTGATTACTACTTCTCATATGTGACTATAGTGAACATAAACAGTGTGCCCTAATATATCTTCAGTTTCTCCCTAGGCTTTTAATCCTGTTTAATGCTTTTTTAATTTGGCTTTGTGGGAGTTTCCTGACTCTGTGACTGAGTCTGCTTGGATCAGTGCTATCCCTTTTTCAGCAGGAGGTCAACAAGGACAACATATCCATACAATTAGGATAAAACTTTTTAATAATGATCTTCTTCATGACATTTTATCTGAAATAGAAAGAGAAAAATATATGCTTTCCTTGATTGCATTAAACTCTATGGAAGTTATTTTGCGTGAGGTGAAGCTATGTGCAAAGCTCCTCTCAGCTCATCTACAGTAGGATTACAGAAAAGGTTATCATGTCAATGGTCAGAGAAGTCCAGGCCGTGAGTTACAGATAACACACTGTTTGCAGACCATCTACTGGCAGGAATTCATACAGTTTACCATGACCTTTATTCATAGAGTTTGCCATATCTGTGCGTAACACTTGAGGTCAGATATCAGCAACAACAAAAATCATTCAACAAAATCATTAACAAAATCATTCTCTGTGTGTCTTTGTATGAATGCGCGCAGATATTTCCCAGAATCAGCTACACAGGAGATGCTGGAAGAGTGGAGGCCTCTGATGTGCCCATTTGATGTGACCATGCAGAAGGCTATGGGATATTTTGAGCTCTTCCTGCCCACCACTCTCCCTCCAGAGCTGCATGATAAGGGCTTTAAGTGAGCACTGCCTAAAATTTATGGCACATTTTCTTCTGCTTTCACTTGCGCAATAATCATAATTATCTGGAAATTGGAGTCCATTTTTTCATGTTTCTAAAAGAATGTGTTCACCAAAGCTGCATTTATTTGATTACAAATAGACAATATTATTAAAATGAATGTCAATGTTTTAAATTATTCAAATGTAATTGATTTATTTGATGTCAGAGCTGAATGTCAAACCATTTTTAACATACTGACTACAAGCTTCAAATTACAAGCACATTTAACCTGAAGTGTAGAATGCATCATGTCTGATATATGTGACCCTGGACAACAAAACCAGTCATAAGGTAAAATAAAAAAAAAAACTGAGATGTATACATCATATTAAAAGCTCAATAAAAAAGCTTTCTATTGATACATGGTTTGTTGGGATAGGACAATATTTGGCCGAGATTCATCTATTTGAAAATCTGGAATC